>OZ010797.1:272371678-272856294 GCA_963932465.1 Maratus speciosus
TCCCCATAGACCATTAAGTAACCGAATTTGTTGAGTGTCCATGTAAATGAACTGTAAATGCTACACGCTTCATTTTTCAATACCGAACATGCTATAGTAAATCTAAATAACATAAATATTAATTACATTGCAATTCGAGTACGTAACGAATTAACATACACTGCCTACTTATCATGTTTCAGATTCTTTTATGTTTATGTGCTACACATTGCTTATACATAAAATTGCACATATTTTAACGGCGCGTTAAAAAAAATAATAATAGAATTTTATAAAATATTTATATTTTTTTCTTCGAAAATTTAAAGAGACATATTCCCCATTCACATACATTTTTCGTGATTTGTTACAAAAAGTTAGCATTTTGCGTAGATTTCAGAATTTAGAAGCATTTTTAGCAGAATTTAGCAGCACTGCCTACTTATCATGTTTCAGATTCTTTTATGTTTATGTGCTACACATTGCTTATATATAAAATTGCACATATTTTAACGGCGCGTTAAAAAAAATAATAATAGAATTTTATAAAATATTTATATTTTTTTCTTCGAAAATTTAAAGAGACATATTCCCCATTCACATACATTTTTCGTGATTTGTTACAAAAAGTTAGCATTTTGCGTAGATTTCAGAATTTAGAAGCATTTTTAAATATTTCAGTTTAGTTATACCTGAGTATAACTTAGTAATTACTTATAATATAGTTAAAACATGTTTGTTAAACATGAAAATGTTTACGGGTCATTTCATACAAAATGTACAAATGAGCTGTGGTTGGCATGTAGCAGATTATAATGAAAACCAGCATATGAGTAAATGAAAAATAATAGATTTCAGGATTGTTTATTTAAGTATTAAAACTTACTTTAAAAGTTGGTACAAAATCGAAATTTTTTCTATGTGCTTGAAATTTAAAATTTGATTTATAGCCTTAAGGATTGGTATGCAATATAATTTTTTTGTATCATTAAGATCAAATAATAAGTAATAGCTTAGCTTAATTTAGTAACTGTCATTTTAATCTTTAATTAGGATAAAAAATAACGAAAGATTTTGAGGGGAAAATGCAATATTTCTACTACTTATTTGAACATGAAGGAAAACTCTTAAAAATTAAAATTATTTTACATTATAGATAAACGTATCTATTTTAAATATAGGAACTTTCATTCTTGCCTTCGGTTTAATTTGGTTTTAAGAATATTTTAAAGTAGAGTAGAATTGAACAAATAATTATATTGTAATTATAAATCAATATAAATGGGAGCACTAAATTTCTCCTGAAGTCACGCTTATAAACTTCACTTCTTTTTCCATGTGGCAGAAAATATTATAGTCAGTAAAATGGAAAACAGTTTTGTTGCAAACCCTGGGCAAATTTCAATTTCTACATTTGTTTCCACTGTGTATGACAAAGATTGGTGACATGGTATTGCGACTGACAGTTTATCAAATAACTGTTATTTTCTTGTGAAGTTTATCAGTTCACATGTACTTAACAGTTTCCGACCATTATAGATGATCTTTGTTGGATATCACTTGAAAATATACTTATAACAGTACCAGTTCGATCAACATTATCAACAGTCAAAATCTTACAAAATCGAAAAACATACTTTTAACCATATAGGGGAAATATTTCAGAAGAGATTTAAATAATCTGTTGCATAACTTTTGGGTGATTTCCTTTTTATTAAGCATTTTATAATAGTATATATTTACATATGTCTTCTTTTATAAAGATCAGCTAAAATATTATTCAATTTGATAATAATATTTTCATCTGTTTTAACACTATTATTTGTTTTATTGCGGTACATGATATTCATGTATTCTAATATATTACATTAACTGAGTATATTGCATTAACTGGTCCCGATTATCTATTTATGCATATTTTATATCACATACATCACTGAACATAGTTATTAAATAAATATACATATTCGCCTTTTAGGAAAAAGAAGTGCAGTAAATTTACATATTTTATGTCACACTCATCACTGAACATAAAACAATTAAATAAATATACATATTCTTCTTTCAGGAAACAGGAATGCAGTAAATTTACATTTTTTATCACATATACCACTGAACATAAAGTCATTAAATAAATAAACATAGTCTCCTTTTAATATATAGGGGTGCAGTAATTTAATTTAATGTCCACATTAGCGCTTCGTATGATTTAAAATAATTTTAAGTTCAGATCATTAAGAGATATTTTTTAAATATTTGCAAGCAAAAAAAAAAATTCCTTTGCAAGATGGTCACAAACATAGCACAACTTTGAAGTCCAATTACTTTGAGTGTAATAAACAGAAATTTTCTAATTGAGAACCAAAACATATCCTTATGGGTCTTTTTAAGAGACATTGTGATTCTTTACAAAATATTAATTCTTTAATGTTATGAGATGAAAAAATATACTGTCAACTGCTTCTCTATGTCATCATGGAATTGTCCGTAGAATGTAAAAAATACTATTGTTCTTTTGAACCCAATTCTGTTATATTAGGAATCAAAAGGCAAGCTTGAAATTTTTTCAAGCATATCATGGGCTTATTGATCTTTATGCCTATGCAATACTAGTATATAACCCCCCGTCAAAAATAACGGAATGTTGATCTGCGTTTCATTTTCATAAGATTTCATACAAACAAACTGAATGAAGGTGTTATCGTGAAAGGGTTTGTATTGTAGAAAATGACAAAATCAAAATTATTATTATTATTTCTTTCGTAAAATTTTAATTTAATTTTTATCAGTGTTTAAGATGTTAGCTTATATCCATTTGAAATTTGCTTGCATTGAAAATAAAATAAATATTTCTTATCAAATGTAATTATGTAAGGAATATACAATGCTATGTACTACATATATTAATTACATCAATGCAGATAAAATTTTAATTTGTAACATTGTAAAATTTGAACATAACCTTGGAGTGAAAACAAAATTGTAATTTAATAAGAGAATGTGAAAAAATAATTTTCTCATACTAATGCAATCATGATGACATCTTATATTTCATAACACCTGGGGAAAAAAAAGAATTCATTTTATTTATAATGCAAACAAAATTCTTAGAAAAGCGTATAAATGTTAACCTCTTAAAAAATTAATAAAACACAATTTAAATTCTATCAAAGGTATAACAACAACAACAAAAAAAAATCATTTTATTTATATTGAATGAAATTTTAAAATTACATAACGAAAACATTTAAAAAATAATCTCGAATTACATCATAACGTCCTGTATATATATATATTAAAAACTATAATTTCAGTCAAACGTTCCATCATTTATATTGATTGCCGATAGATGGCGCCAAAACAACGTTGAAATAAAGCGTAGTTCATCCATGGAATTGCTATCTTGTTTATATAAAATAATTAGCCCCGTTTTTTTCAGAAAACATAAGTCGTATGTCAAAGTGGAAAACGCATTTCAAAATATTTAAAGGCTTTAATAAGCTTTAACAAATATTTTAAGAGCATAATCGGATGTTAAATGGTATTTTTTAAAATAAAACGACCAAAGGGTCGTTCATTTGTTTCTAGATTTAGAATTTATGCTTATGAATGGCAACGGTATTCGTGTTTATATCAATAATTTGTTGTTGGCAGCCATTTTTAAATTAGAACTTAGATCATTATAATTGTATAGTTTTTGAAGCTTTTAGAGAAAATGAAGAAGAATAGATGTAATACAACGTGGATTACTATAAGTCGGACAATTCCTTATTCACAATGCTTAAGCCTAACATGGCCGCGATATTTTTTTCTCGAGGAAGAGCGCTATTATCGGGGTCCGGATGAGTTCACTCCGGAACTGTTATACACTTAGTGCTATTATATATATAATTGTTGATGTCTGATATTTCCTTCATTTGATTTTTTGTGCCTACATAAGACGAAAAATTGTGATTTTGTAATTTTTTTTAAAATAAACGGCAACTTCCAAACTTGAGCAATGTGATTTTCATATGTAACACTACATCAGATACGAATTAAATCTGTGTACCAAATTTTATTTAAATCGGTTACTATGTGACCACACAACATTTTTTAAATTTTTGCTCGTTTTATATGGAATGATCCTTACTTGAGAATGGATAGTATCCGAAAAACCCATATCGCGTTTAGAAAACTGATTAATGCACTGCAAAAACTTCTCCGAAACCTTTCCGAAAATCAATGGCAGTGAAAGAATTTTTGTTCTCATTAAATACTCCTTTAAATCTCGAAAATATATCTTGAACGAGAGGCGGCTGCATAGACCATCACCTCATCGAGTTCACGGCTGAAATTTCAGAATTAGACAGAACTCGATTTGCATATTAAAGTGCAACTGGTCTTTCAAGTCACATCTTTGGTGGAAACCACCTGTAGACCCGATTTTAGTGGTAGATCGATAGGTTCATCTTTGTGTTTTCCGGTACTCAAAGATATGAAAACATGGAGGACTGGAAAAAGGAAAACACAATGGTAAACCTACGAGTCAACCACTAAAATAGTGTTTGCAAGTGTTTTCCACCAACATTTGACCTGGCAGACCAGTTGCATTTTAAGATGCGAATCGAATTTTAACTAATCCTGGAATTTTTGCCCTCAACTCGATGAGGGGATGGTTTGTGCGACCGCTCTCCCGTGTAATTGGCTTCTGCGGTTTTTAAAGATAGCTAATGCTTTTCAGAATCGGAAGAGGTTTTGCATATTTCCGTTCGTGATTATTATTATATTTTAGTAGATTAATAAATGGATATTTAAAACGAGAATTATCACATTGCTAACTTAGCGTATAACCAACTGAGTGAAAAATGTCCAAGCCGGGAATCGAACCCGGAACCCTTGGAATAGCTCTCCGGGTTCCGGGTTCGATTCCCGACTTGGACATTTTTCACTCAGTTGGTTGTACGCTTAGTTAGCAATGTGATAAATCACGTTTTAAATATTCAATAATTTGAAGCTTAATTTCACTGCTGAAAATTAATTGAAAAATTAATTAAAATTATAGATTAATAAATATTTGTATTTTTACAATCTTTTGTTTAATTCAACATGGTTTTTGTATACAAAGATTGAAAATTGCAATCTAATTTTAACCCATTTCCTGATAGGCTAGAATTATAAAACATTATGTACAAAGATGTGTTTCCTATGACAATTCAACATCTTAATATTTCTACAGCTTAAGGGGACCGGGAAAGCAAAATTCAACCAAAAAATCGATTTTTACTTTTTTATATCACTAGAGGGCTCTGCCCCCTACGAGCTACGCTCGCCAAACCCCGTTCAGGCACACCAAAATCCAAAAAGCACGCTAATTTGATCGGCTTTAAAATTATTGAATTAATTTATTTTTTTTAAAGGAAAAAAAAAACAGTAGCGATCTCTCTGTAAACGGGTTTTCATTCGTTTTCCTTGAATTGGGGATTTTTAAGACCAAATCTGCTGCTGTTAAGAGATACAATGGCTGTTTTCGTATTTAATTAAAAAAATAGTTAAACATTTGAAAATAAGCTAATGTAAAATGAATTAAGTAAACAGTGTCATTGTCTCCCGGCATTTTTAAACAGCGCTATAAGATAGTTCTTTTAAATAATTCATTTTAAATGTATCGTTTCAAATCTGACGTAATTTACACCAAAGTTTTATTTCTCTTATTAATATTCACGTGAAAATACTTTTGTTGTTAGAAGGAAATATTATTTGCTGTCTTCGAATTCACGATAATAGTTGAAAAGATTATCTCAAAATATCTTGCGCAAATATATTTTTCAATTCAAATTGTTTTGCCATATTTTTTTGGCCATTTTAATTATGACGTAATTTCCTCCAATTACAAGTTTTAACGCATGATATTTTTGATAATGATTTTTTTATTTTAAGATTTTGTTTCTCTTTTAAAATTCAAGCGTAAATATGGTTCTTATGACGTAATTTTCCTGATTTTAACATGTAACCATTTAATTCTAATTTTAAAGTTTTTTTTTCTGTTTGTAATAGTCACGTGTAAATAAATTTTTAATTTGAAGTAAACATTATTGTTTGCGCTGTTTATACAATTGGCAACGGTTTAAATTAATAACATTTTCTAAAATTTGTAAAAAATATCTCTCGAAATGCTGAAAATTTGAATTTAAAATAGAAATTAAAACTCAAAAAATGAGTCAAATAATAAAAATGAATGCAATCTGCACACCGGGAACTTATAACGTATAAAATGATTAAATTCTCATGTATAGTTTTTGCTCCAATATAACTTTTTTAATAGAACGATTTTGTCCAACTTTAGCATTAAATATCTCTTGAAATAATTCTTCGATTTGAAAACTGTCTGCATCAGCGTGTTTATCAAACATTTCTCTATAATACCACCGATTTTCATATTTTTGTATGCAACAGTTTTTTTTAATATTAACGATGAAAGGCCGTGCTTAAACATTCAAATTGGATGCCGATCTACCCGGAATATCTACGCAGATTTTCATTGGTCCATTTCCAAATCAAAACTTTTTTTTATATATAGAAGGATTAAATAGTTTAAACTTTTATCTTTCCAACGATGCGTCACACATGCTTATATACACTGGTATCCAAAATTAAGTACCAGTCCGAAAATGGTAATTTTTAAGTAAGAAAATACTCAAAAGGAAATAACATGATTCAAATAATTACTATCTCTACAGCACAGCTAGGTGACGAGTCACCAGGTGACTTTACAATGTAGTTACATTGTGACTATCGTGTGACTGTCAATTTTAGACTCAATTTCAAAATCATCATAAAGTTGTATTAAGATAAGTCACCAAATAATATCACATTATAGTCACATGGTGACTTTTCACAAAAGAGCGCAATGGTAACTCCACAGTAGTCTCTCTGTCACCTGAATGTCATCATGTGACTTTAATGTGACATTATTTGGTAACTTATCCCAATGCAGCGTTCACGTTGACTTTGAAATTGAGTCTTCAGATGACAGTCACATGAGAGTCACAATGTAACTACATTGTAAAGTCAGATGGTGACCCGTCACAAAACAGCAGTCACAGTGACGTCTCAGTGGAGTCACTTATAGTGATCATTTGAGACTCATAATGAGATGTATGGAATTTCCTATTTTTTTGCTTCACCGTAATGACTGTGACACTTGTGACCATGTGTGACATGAATGAGATGTTATATGGACTAGTTGTGCTGAAGAGATAGTAATTATTCGAATTATATTATTTCCTTTTGAGTATTCACGTACTTGAAAATTAGCATTTTGTGATTGGTCCTTAATTTTGGACACCAATGTATATAAAAAAATAAGTGTTGAAATTATTCATTCTTTCTAAGAGTACTTCACAGCTTAACGGCCATTTAAATCTTTAATTGACTTTTTCTCAAAACTTGGATTTTTCATGTTTGTGTTCCTTTTTTTTCAATATCTATTAAACTTAAGAACTCGGATTTTTTAAATGCTTATATTATGTTATACTGTATACTTTAACACAGGGATTTAATGATTTGTTGAGAATTATTTATTTTAGACAGTGAAATCTTACCAAAAATGCTAATTTAAAAATGACTTTCAATAAATAATTAATAATTAATTTTGAGTTTCACTTAGGAATAAAATGCCCGCTAAAATACGTAAATCGTGTTATTCAAACTACTCTAAAAAATCTAGACCTCTATCTTTTACCATTTCTGAGAAAAAGGTACATAAAGTTGATGAATTTAACATGGCGGAGATAGGGCTTTCCCGGTCCTCTTAATTATAAATTAATACATTGATTTTAAGGCCTTTAATAATTAGCCGGCAACAGGTGATAAATCGCACAAAAGTCTCTGTAACGCGTACGATTGCATGGGAGTTGAAACAAATCGGAAATTGCATTTTAAATGTGGCAAATGAGTTGTGTTCGTACTATAACTAGTTTTATAAATATTCAGATCTTGGTGCATTAAGGGGACTGGTCACTCAGCTTCCGATTTCCCCTCACTAATGTAAAGTCTACGGGCATTTAATGCATTCGTATATTTAAAATATCTCCTATGGAAATTAATATTTTTAACTTCTATTTTTTGTGTACACTTCCTAAAAGATGTCTCTTTTTTTCTTAGTTCTCAAAATGTTTTTAAATTATAGACTTAATTTTATATGAAGTGAATCTTACTCACAGTTCGCCTGCTTTTAACACATAAAATATTAAATTCAGCCTAGATTTTAGAAATATTTTGAAAACTAAGAAAAAAGGAGACATCCTTTAAGAAGAGTACACAGAAAAAAGATGTTTAAAATATTAATTTCCGGAGAAGATAGTTTAAATAGACGAATGCATCAAAAGTCCATAGACTTAACATTACGGAAGAAAATTCCGAAGCTGAGGGACCAGGTCCCTTAACTGTTGCACTCTTACACAAAAATTCATGAATGCAAAATTTATTACGATTCTATATATTCAATTATGTAATACGGAAATAATAGGACTCCATCTTAAATAGGACGAAATCACCATGGCAAGCTAGAATTGTTACCTATCCTGGGATATCATTGAATTAATTACGTATGATAGGATTGAATAGAAAGAAGAAAACTTTTATTAATATTTTTTCAAGTTTTGATCCGATTTTCACAAAATTTGAAATGACCCGACAAAATTCTGCGAGGATTATATATATTAAATTTCGAACCATCCGGTCGAGTAGATTTTGCGCTGTTATATGCCGACAGACAGACAGACGGACGGACCAGAGGACGACTATAAGGTGCTACTTATTTATATCATTTAGAACGAACCTAAAAACAATGGATTTATTTATGCACCAATAAACCATCGTCAAAATATGCCAAATGGTTGCCATAAACTGCACAAGGATACATTTTAACGGCTAAAAGTAAAAAATAAATTATAAATAAAAAATAAAGAGTGTACTACTCTAAAAAAAAAAAAAAAAAAAAAAAAAAAAAAAAAAAAAAAAAAAAAAACTATCATCAATTGATAATGTACCAATCATTAGTGTATCAATTAACAGTGCAACATGAATTAATTTAAAATTATACTTTGAGAAATAAATTTAGAAATTCTACAATCATAATTTAAATAATGTTTCCTTTTTTCTTTTCTGTTGAAAAGAAAACATCAAAACTTATATATTTTTTAATAAATTCACTTGCTTGCGCTTTCTACCTAGTTTAAAAAAAACCAGGGAATTTTCCATAATCGAGTTCCGAGTCCACGCCAAATAAATGCAGTGTAAAGGAAATTTTTGTGGAAAAACATGAATTACAGTAAAAAATTGAGTAGTGGTTTTCAAGATAAACATTGAATGCTTATAAAAGCATATCTTTTAAAAAAATACTTTAACTTTTGTACTTTTTTACAGAGCAGCACGTTACTTTTTCTTATCGTGTCTTAAATTTAATCTAAAAAAGGAATTAAAAAATGTCATAATTTTGGCCACCCCTTGTATCTTCGTTAAATTGGAGATCAAGCAAACATTTATACGTATCGACCTATTGATCATTCTGCACGCGACCAAGTTCCCTTTTCACTTTTCCCCTCCAGCCCCGGTCTGTAGCCGAAAGTAAACTACAAGCCCAGGAACAGCAAAAGGCTTTTAACGTGGGAATTGCATGATCATTCATGATAAAGCAGGCGGCACACGATTTACTGAGTTGAGTTGCACGAAGACTACTTCCGTTTCCTTTATTAGTATTAGTCAGTCGGAAATTTGTCATCGATGTTATTTACGCAAAATCCCTACTTTGGATTATCTAATTTATCTAACAATCTATTCATAAAAAGTTTATAAGAATAAAAGTATTTCATCGAGATTGAAAAACTAAAGTCATTTCAAATTTAGTTAACATTTAGTTAGTTTTTTAGTTTATTATTATTAACTGCAGTTAAATAAAATAAATGGGACTGCAGTTAATAAAAAAATATATTTTCTCTAATTAAGTTCAATCCAAGAAGCTGTTACTTCTACGTTCAACTCTAATAATTATTGGCTCGCTCATTTTCAAAACGAAGTGACGTATCTCTATAATAAAAGCGTAAGTCATGTGACTATCATCAACAATTCCGGGTTGACCGCTTCACTTTTTATATGCCAAGAGGCCAATTTGGTAATTTAATGTTACCCGGCACAAGTGCTAAATCGCCAAATATTGTTCCAAAGCCATGATATCATCAGTATTATAATTGTCCATTTTATGCGACTGTCATAAATAATTTTTCGCTTGGTAAATTAAAACAAAGCTTTGATGTTGAAATTAAATGAAATGGTTTATGGTATTATTTGTTACTTTTCTTTTTTTTAAGAAATAAAAATTTTAAATATTTCAGTTTTAAATTAAAGTTATGTATTTTAAGTAAACTGAGTAAAAGTATTATATTTTAAACGAAATTAATTAAATACGGAAAAATACGACGGGAACAATGTTTGGCGATTTATCACCTGCGCCCGGCTAACATAAATATACCGAATTCATGATTTCTGTATCAGAATCTTCCGATTTGGTGAAGGATTGAGAAAGTAAATTAAATTATGAATAAAAGCAACATGGTACAATGCTTAGCATACATTTAAAAGAGGCTTTAAACTGGTCGCCAAAGGCAGCTAGTTTGTATAAATAAACAGCAATCAGTTATTAAAATATTCTCTGATGATGGGCTTGAGAAATACAGAACGAAAGTACTAAAAAGTTTTAAATAAAATATGTATTTTTAAGTTGTAACATCTCTTTTATTATTTTAGTCGCCTTTTAAGAAAGAGAGTGAGCTTTTTAAAGTTCATATTGTATATTTTATGTTCAAACTACTCTTTCGACTAAGCTAGAAGCCCCCCCCCCTTTTCTTTTACAGTTTGAAAAGAAAGTTTCTTTACAGCTCATTTATTTATGCTACAATCTAACATTTTGGAATTGAAAGTTTTTATAAAATATGCGAAAACGAAAGCTGGTTAGCTTTTCTTAAAAAAAAAAAAAAAAAAAAGCAGAGAGAGAAAAAAATGGAGTAACGGTGATATATTCTATTTCGAAAAAGTTTAATCTGCAAAAAAGTCTTTGTAATGCATTTTAAAACTGATCCAAAAATATATAAATAGAACTCTTTTCTAACGAAATGTGTTTGAAGGCAGAAATGGTTTCTCCATATTTCACCATAATGGTGAGTGAAATTCATTTTCTCAAGCTCCTAAGTGATAAGAATGTTTCATTTTGTAAAAAAAGAAATGACTTGGCACTAAAAGTAGTAGGTAAATCAATCAAGAGAAGTGCGTTGCATTCTTTGCATTTTATGAAAATATTTTAAAAACAGAAATTCAACAACAACACCGTGGTCCAGAATTCCTGACTGATCTTTGGATTTTGGTAGTAGCAAAATGAAACAGAAACGAACAAAAAAAATATGATGTTACGTAAAGAAACTGAGATAAATGACCAAGTACAAATGTAAGCATATGAAGATTTGTGAAACATGCAATATCTGTGACGCGGAATTGCACCCATGATGTGTGCCACGATGTTGTATACATGGCATTCTGGAAAATAAATTTATTATGGATACATTTATTTGTGATTAATTGCTAAGACAATCCCTTTATCAGATAAAGTAACAGATAAAGTAAAATACACGCTAATACATTCATCTGTTTAGTCTATGACATTTCTTTTCGTAGAAAGCATATGTTATGTAGACACTCAAGAAAATGACATTGGCTGAGTTTCGAACCTGGGACCTGTTGTATAGAAGACGAACGCCGTAGCAGGGAGCAAGAGGTTAGCCCAATTGTTTCGTGCCAGTGACTCATCATATAGTGTTCATTGAAGCTGCTGTTGCGAGATATGACCTCGTTACATACTTAATTCCCAGTGAAAGCGTCTTATTTAGACATTGGCTCGCGCTCTTTAGCTAGTTGCTGTGAAGCTTTGTCTATTAGAGGTGAATTTGTTGTGGTGCTGGCATCTGTTGGGAAGGTTGCGTGTTACTTTTTCTGGGCCACCAATGTAGTCTGCCAAGGAAATGCGTTGCCTGGGTTTCGAACCTGGGACCTACTGTATAGAAGAAGAGCGCCGTAGCACGGAGCAACAGGCTAGCCAATGACACATCATATATTGTTCGGTGAAGCTGTTGTTGCGAGAGGTGAGGTCGCTACAACATAACTAGCATGTCAAAGTTTGGTGTCAATGTTAAAATAATCTATTCATTTCGTTCTTTGGGCATACCTAGACGGGTCGAACATATTGTGTTAGACCCCATATACTTGGACAGAGTGTTGGGTGCATTTTTAAGAGCTATTGTTACAACATAATACTATACACGTGTTACTGCGTTTAAGGTAGTTGTGTTGCATTGTGTTACAGCATTAATCCTTTTGACGAATGCTTAAATGTGATTACTTTGTGAGAAATCTTCACACAATATTTTGTCTGTAGTACAGGAAATCATTTCGACAATGGTGACACCCAGATCGTACCCGATGTCGGAACTATTTAAGAACTTTATCGAAAACAGAATTACTTTGGTGCACAGCTTGAACATTTTCCTGCAGCAGGGACAGTTGGACTGTCAGCAGGGTCAGTCGTAGGAAAAAAAGTACAACCTCATACTTACTCCGCGGCGTTATCATATAAAAATGTGACTAGTACCAATCGATTAGTAATAACGTTTACAGACTAATGCTACACTTAAATTTTGCTTAGGGGTCGACTACATATTGATACTGTATCAAACTTAAAAAATTTTAACACTAACACCTAATTTTGATATCATATTTGGATTTTTCGGTAAATTTTACCTTCGGATACAAAATAAAAAGTTATTCGGTCAGGTAGTTTATGACTTCTAATTTTAAATTAATTTTTAATTCCAGTAAAGCCATCAATGGAGGTAATTTTTCGAAAACTTGAATTTGTACATTTGAGGCTTTTAGAAATCGATTTCTGGTAAAAGTATATCATAGTTTAGAATCCGTATATATGTATTTTTAAAAATTAATTAAAATAATTAATTTTTGAAATTGTAATTCTGATTTATTATTCTTCTAATAAATCGAAAATTAAATGTTCGAAATTAATTTTCGAGTAAAATGTGAATCGTAAACTAGGAATTTTTTTTAACAGAAATTGAATTTTAGAAGCTTCAAACACACAAAGCGAAAACTATAGCTCATTCCGTTAAGTAGTTTATGAATTATGTTTAAAAAATACCCACATTGAAATCTGCTTTGCAACGATTAAAAATTAATTTAGCGTTAGGAGTTCCAAACTTTAAACCTGTATAGTTAATAAACTACTTGATCGAATGACTTCTCGTTTGGTATCCAAAGGTAAAGTTTAGTGAAGAATCCAGAAATTATGTCAAAATTAGATGTTAATATTGAGAATTTTAACGTTTGGCAAAATTTCTAAATGTAAATGACTTTCTAAGTGAAATTTAGGTATCGCATTAATTAGTAGACGTTATTACTAATCGATTAATATCAGCAAAAGTTTATTGTACTCTTGCTTCAAAAGTATCACAACTCAAAAATTAACTTTTTTGAGTTATGGCTGCCATCGGCTTGGTTTTTACGCCTCTACCAATCACTTAAAGCGCCATATAACGCACTGAAAATCCAGTCACCAGGCAGCAGTTGTGTCGCTTTTTATGTTTGCATGATAGCCACTGACCCTTCTAGAGAAGTGCATCTTCAATTAAGATCTAACCTTCATACGTGAACTGGAAAATTTGAAAAATCTGCAAGAAAAGCAATTTATCATATTATTATATGCATAGTTCTACACATATCCTCCTGAGACCCGGCATCCATTAAAATGGATGTTTTGTTTTAACCTACTAATCACATCAAATATTTCTTTGGAAAGTCCTGATACTCCAATATAATATACACTTCAAAGATTACTCTTAAGTTTTTAGAATCTGGCAACGGCTTCTCGTTTGTTTCTAATATGGCGAAGTTGGTGAGTCAACGTGGTATTCGACCAGGTGTTAGTAAGTTCCAATTTTTTTTTACTCATTTTATTTTTTTAAACACATTTTAGAGTGTATATGTTAATTTTAATGTTTTTGTAGTACCCTAGCTAGTTTTTAACAGTAATTTGGCTATATTTATTGCTTTAAAGCTCAATTTAAAAACATCCATTAAAGCGGATGTTCGGTCTTACTTCAGTAAAGTTATATAGTAGTTAGTTTTAATATTAGTTTTGATTTTAATCATGTGCAAGATATCAAAGTTTTTGATGTTTATTTAATCTCTTTGTAATGTTTTAATTAATTTTTATAAAAATACATGTATATGTAATATTTTTATAAAATATTACATTTTTTGTGTTTTATTTTAACCAAAAGATTAACAACATTAGAAATAATACAAATGGGAATGACTCCGGTCTTGATTTTAGTGATTCTAGTAATGAATATTTTAATATTAATAAAATTTAAGAAGATTTTTCTGAAGCTGAAAATATGGCTACAAAAGAATCAGTCAATAATTTTGCTGATGGCTCAGTTAGTTAAACTAATAATGTGAAATAGCGAAATATCAAAACCCAATATTTGATTTGAAAGAGATCGTTGCAGTAAGCTAAAGTTATGATTTATGTACATCTAAATATTTTTTAATGCGTAAATTAAGACAATTATTTCGGTTAACTTTTTCTTTTGTTAGAAATTCCTAAATATAAAGAAAAAATTAAATTAATACAATAAAGAATATTTTTCACAAGCATCATGAAATCTGATTTTAATTATGTTTCATTTTAGGTTCGCTCAAGTATTCCATATCCTCCTGATATTTCACAACAGCTAGAACAAGAAGCAAAAGTTCACATAATCATCAAAGCACATCATTATTTTAGACATTACATTGATAATAATATGTTTTTAAAAGAAAACTAAACTTAGATGTCAAGTTGCAATGGGTTTTTGTGCATTACCAGTGAAAGAAATTGTTTCAAAGATTTATTTTTGGCTTAAATATGTGTAAAATAATTCAGTGTTGTTCATTAAATTAATAATAAATATATTATATGTTTCAATTTATTGTTAATTTTGTGCTTTTCAGTTCCTCATATTTAAGACCCGAACATCCATTAAAATGGATATAGTTCTTACGAAAAAAAAAAAAAAAAAATTAAAAATCTTTAAAAATAATATTTTTTTACCCTTTTGATGAAAATAAAGTAGTAAAGGCAAAGATAAAGTGTTTAAAATTTTCTTGGGTCTGAGGAGGATATGGGGCATTCTCACAATCTTTTGACTTTTATGTCCCTGAAAAAGATTTTTTATTTTAATACTTTTTTGTGTGTTTTTTTAATTTCATATACTGGGGAACATCCCATTGCATTATTGCATAACAATATTAACGAGATAAATAAGTTTTGGACGATATTGGGGTTCCAAATACCAGGAAAACTCCTATACCGTCCCGTGTCCCTGATGCTGATTTTTAAGTTTGGAGCTGTCTGTATAAAATTGTTTCAATAAAAGTAATTCAATGTAATTTTTTTTCCGAAACTTGGACAATTATTTTATATAAATATGTAGCAAAAAATTAACCTGCACACATTTTTACGGTTGATATTATTTTTTTAACTCTATTCCTGGGTTTTTCATCCTTACCGTCCGTCTTGCTAAACTTTTACAGAAAATCACTTCAGATGCAGCCACAGAATTTTTTTCTAGTTTTTTCTCATGTAGAAGTATGGTAGAGAAAGAATGTCTAAAATTCTTTGACAGGAAATTTACTGCAGAATTTAAATTAGCATTTAAATATCAATTTCAAGCATCGTGGTTTTATTGGTAGTCTTACCGTCCCCAAGGTTTATTCCTGCACTATTCGAGGTAAATTAAAAAAAATAATAATAATTTAATCCAATGTTAACAACTGTTTCTAAACATCAATGAACATTGTGGCTATCACTTAGTCTTAACATGATTTTCTTAAAAATAGGTGGTAATTTTCCTTACCTTCCATCCTTACCGTCCCTTTTTTCCCATTTCGTCCCTTTTTTCCTATACCGTCCCTTTATTTTACTTTACCGTCCCTTCTTTAACACCCCTTTAGGACAATGTTATACAAAAATTCTGTATTAAAAGTACTACATTTCTTATTTGAATGTCCTGTGGGTACTGTGCAAATTCATTATAAGTAAAAATTTAGAAGAAAATAAAAAGTTATAGTGGTAAAATGGTAAGAAAAATTAAACTCGCAAGTTTAACTTAAACCTCAGTTAAATAAAACATTTTTCGCTGCTGACCATTTTTTCTTTATTTTGAATCATTAAGGTCTATCAGATTCAAAGGTTATTTCAGCAAGTTTAATTTCCCCAGATTTTTATTCCCGAAAGTCAAAAGATTGTGAGAATGCTCCATATACTTGCACAGCCAGGGAACAGTTTTGTGCATTTCCTGATAAACGGAGATTTTTTAGTTATGGCATTTTTGAAGAAAGGGTGTAATATGATCATTTGAGACAGAGTTAATATGCGAGCATACTTCGTTTCCACAATTGTTCTTGTTACTTCATTTGATTATCTAGTCTCTAGTGTTATATTGTGGTACCTTATTTCAGTTACATCGTGTTATTAATCAATTAACTGATAGTCATACTTATGGATGCTGAAACATAATTACTTTGTGAGAAATCTCCCCAGATTACTTACTTTGTCGGTCGTGTTAGAAACCATTTCGACAATGGCGACTCCCAGATTGCACCGGATGCCGAAACTGATGAGGAACCCTATGGAACTGAGAACTGCTACGGTGTACCGCTTGGACATGTTCCTGCAGCAGGGACAGTTGGGCTCCATGTACTTGGACAGAGTGTTGGTGCTTTGTTTGGGATGTTGCATGCTTGGGTCCTGCAGCCCGCTGCCGTAGTATTCCTCGTCCAACTCGTCCTGCTGGATAAAGCCCTTCTCGTCTTCCTGTTTCTTAAATTTACTGCAAAAAGAAGTATATAAAAAAATAAATATATGGCTTAAAAATCAAGAAAAAACAAACAGAAAAAGAACAGTAGAAGACAAGAAATTCGAGCAATGGCTATATTTCTTTTAAATAAAAAAGGCTGAGATTTGTGCCAATATGTTAAAATTCAATTAAACAACGTTTCAAAAAGTACAAATTTCGTTAAAAGGTTATTACCAGATAGCTGTTTCGGTGTTTCTAAAAAAAAATTCATTTTTAATGCAAGCTCAAACGAATAAAAAACGTACGTATGAAAATATTAAAATAAGGGGGAACAAATTTCGTCCATGCCTTGACTCTTTGCAATTACACCCTTGGCCATAAGCTTCTCTGCTTGCTTCCCCTCATTTTAAGATTTTCAAGCCCATATATTTAATTCTTTTGAACTGATGGTCGAGTTTTAGAAACTGCGAAACAGCTGTCTGCTAGCAATATTTTAACTTAATTTGTGCTTTCTGTCACGTTTTTTATGTGCATTTTAATGGTGATATCTTTAGTTCCAATTCATGCCAGAAAAAGCGAAGAGCACTTTTTACAGTTTATTATGAATATATGTTGTTTATTTTCTTTTAAAGGGTCATCCGCATATTAAAATTAAGCTTAAAATTGAGAAGTTCGATAGCAATCACTAAAATTTTATTATAAATTTAGGTTCAGAACACAAAGAATATGGAAATAAATTTTTAATAATTTGTTTATGAGATACAAATTATTAATAAATGAACCAATCAATGTTAAAGAGAAAGTTAGTTATTTAGACATAGCTCCTTTAATTATTTGTATATTTCACTACATTTTGATTTCGAAGATACTTTTGAAAAGCTGAAGAATAATTCAGACAAAAAAGAAATGATTAAACTGTTTCTGGAATATTTATTAGCAATTAATATTGCGAATATTAAAAATTCATTAATGTTCTAATAGCTAAAACTGTTTATTTAAAAAATAAAGCTGGATTTGTTAGCAGTTTTTTCCAACATAGTTGAAAAGTATTTATGATTTCGGTTTGTCTGTCTGCCGTCTTCCACCTGTCTGTATATAAAATCATCCTCTTATCAGTATACTCAGATTCTCATGATTTATATATGTTTCTGAGGTTTACTATGATACTTTCGGTATTAAAAATAGAGTGTGTAACATTTATACTTCGTTTATAGGACATTTCCCTTTACGTTATGGGGAAAAATCATTTGCGGTTTACTTTAAGTATGATGCTAAACTATTTCAAACATAATGAAACAGATGTGCCTTTCTGATGTGCACAAAAGCATCCTTTCTGTAAAATATGGAATAAAAAGCGTTTATGCTTCATTTACAAGGTCACACAAATTAATTCAGTTACATAATGGTCTATGCACAAAAATTGTTTGCAACGTATTTTAATTATGCTTACACAATTTCAAATATAATGAAATATATATACGTTTTTGAGGTATATAACAAAATGCTAGATTGACAGATAGATTATCAGTTAACCGAATTCATAAATATTTTTCAACTAAGATGGAAAGTGTCAAAAAACGTTCACAAACACGGCTATAAATTGATGTTTAGACGCATATCTCTTATCTTGTTACAAAGTCTTCATATTTATAAGATTTCGCATTTAATGTATGTGAATTTATCGATACGAATCAGAATCGATGAATTTAAAGTTTGTGAATTTATCGATACAAATTAGAATCGATGAATTTAATGTGTGTGAATTTATCGATACGAATCGATGCGAATTTATAGAATTCATCGATATACTTGTATAAAGGAAGTCGAAGAGCAATTGAATCAATGCATTATGGCATATTTTTAATATTTTAATGGATTAATTAGACCTATGTAATAAAATCCTACACTCAGTTTTAGCAGATTCTATTTCTCCATCTGCAAATTCTATTTCCCACTTACCTATATCCCCCTTAATACTTGGTTTTCATTTTCTAGTGAATATATATTTTATTAACAATTTACGTCAGTGCTAATTCTCCCACCTAATTAAGAATGGCATAGCAGATTTAAGCTAACAAAAGCTGAATCACAATAGCTGCTTGAAGATTATTTACTGGGGAATAGCAACTTTATATTCTTGAGGAATAAAATATTTTATCTATCGTCTCAAGTGTTTTGTACTGCAAAGCTGCAATACTGTTGTGGTTTGTACAGGAAATGTGAGTACAAGATCCAAGCTTTCCAAACAACCTTTATTAGAAAATGTTTAGATATTAATGTTTTCGTTCTGAAAAGTGTTAATTTTTTTAAAACTGAGAATGTTAGCATTTATAATTTTATTATTTTAAGAAAGTTTCTATTATAAATAGGTTTTGCTATTTGATAACACGAGTGGGATAAAGGTGTTACATTATATTTTTCTCAAAAATTGTTTTATTTTATAGATGATGGTGCTACAAAGGTAGATTCCTTCACGAAATTTCTACTTATAATCGAACTGAACACGACAAAAAAATTCGTTAACCCGAAACAGACCCGAATCCCACACTCTCATAAATACTTACTTCAAAAAACAGAAATATTCTTGGCAAAACTGCTACCACTATATACTCCAGAATTGAAAAAAAAAAAAATCAGTTCTAGGACAGAAAATTTTCGTAATCTGAAAAAAGGAGTTTTTAAAAAAATACGTCTCTCTATCTTCCGTGGATTCATTTGGTTTTGAACCTGGGTTCGCACGTTTCGAACCGAGTATCTTAACCACACGGCCAGCGAGCACTTGGCAGGAAGCGAATTTAAAATGAAGATACGGGTTTACTTCAAATGGGGGATTGGTAAGGCTTGATAAATTTCTTGTTCAGGAAGCTCTGAAACTTAAACTTAATTGCAAGGACATTTCGTCATCTATATAATAATAGCCTAAGTCACGTGGCTGTCATCAACAGTTCCGGATTGACCGCTTCACTTTTTATATGCCAAACAGCCAATTTGGTAATTTAATGTTAGCCGGGCGCAGGAGATAAATCGTCAAATATTGTTCCATCGCCATTATATCACCAGTATTATAATAGTCCATCTCATGCGATTGTCATAAACAATTTTTCGAGAGGTAAATTAAAACAAAGCTTTGAAATTAAATGTCATTGTTTATAGCAAGACTCCCTTATCATATATCAGACTTGACAATCCGGAGAAAGTCTATGGGTGAAAATGTCAGCGATAATTGCCAACTTATTATCTGACTTTGTCCGGAAAGTTACGTCACCTGGTGCATACTACTGGTAATACTCTGTAAATAAACGGAAAATATTGCGTTATTGACATTAAAAAATATTTTTCGAATTCCACTAAAATAAATACGTAAAATCAAATTATTTCGCACAATTATTTTCTGGCTTTCAAAAATATCAAAAATGTTGAAAATGAAGATTTAAATGCAAGATTTATTGGTACTTTTTCAGTAAAGAGACATTTTTTTTTTTTTTTTTTTTTGCGCAATTCGGGTTTCAAAAAGTGAGATTTGTTGCCAAATGATATACGATAAGGGAGTCTTGGTTTATAGTATTATTTATTACATTTTTTTCTTTTCTTTTTCTTTTCTTTTCTTTTTCTTTTTTTTTCTTTTTCTTTTTCTTTTTTTTTTCTTTTTTTTTTTTTTTTTTTTTTTTATAAGAAATAAGAGGTAAATTGAGAGTCATAAATTTTAAGTATTTCAGTTTTAAATGAAAGTTATGTATATAAAATGAGTGAAAGTATTATATTTTAAATGAAATTAATGAAATAAGAAAAAAATACGACGGCGATTATCACCTGCACTCGGCTAACATAAAAATACCGAGTTCATGATTAATGTATCAGAATCTTCCGATTTGGCGAAGGACTGAGCAAGTAAATTAAATTATGAATAAGTGTAACATGATACAATGCTTAGCATAGATTTAAAGGAGATCAAACTGGTCGCCAAGGGCGGCTAGTTATGAAGTAATGGTTGGTGCACTTATAGAATAATAGAAGATAAAAATTAATAAAATATAATTTGATTGTTAAACGTAAACTATAAATATTATATTTGGAATTAAATTTGAGAAGAAATAATCGCTTTTTTGAGTAAAATCCATTTTTTAATTTGATTGAATTGCTATATATATTTTTAAATGCGTTCGTTTAGAATAGGGATGCACAAACTGTGGCCCGCGAGCCAAAAGTGGCTCGCCATGGGTTAACTTGTGGCCCGCGATCACAATTTATACAATTTTTTCGTTTTTTTTTTTTTTTTTTTTTTTTTTTTTTTTTTTTTTTTTACACAATTTCGTCAGTTTATAACTGGAAAAATTTCATTTTTTTGTCCATATGACGCAGGAAAAAATCAAGAATTTCGTCAATTACATTTGCCTCTGAAAAGAAATTGCAAATTTCATCAGAGCCAATTAAGAATCGCAAATTTCGTTGATCGAGTGCGGCAAAATTGCGAATGTTATCGATGAGTCGTAGAAAAATCTCAAATTTCGTTGATCGGTTGGGGAAAAATCGCGAGTTTTGTCAGTTTATCGCGAGAAAAAAACGCGAATTTCGACAATTTGCCGCTGAAAAAATTGCAAATTTTGTCAGAGTCAGTTAAAAACAGTAAATTTCGTTGATCAGACGCGGTAAAAATCGCGAATTTTTTCAATTATGTGATCCTTGGTCGGTTGCTGAAATATCGCGAGTATTGTCAGTTTATCGCAAGAAAAAATCGGAATTTTGTGAATTTGCCGCGAGAAAAATTACAAATTTTGTCAGAGTCAGTTAAGAATCGTAAATTTCGTTTATCGTTCGCGGAAAAATTTCGAATTTTGTTGATCGCGAGAGGAAAAATCGCGAATTTTGTCGACTCGGCGAGGAAAAATCGCAAATTTCGTTAATCGGGAACAGAAAAATCGCAAATTTTGTCGATGAGGTACGGAAAAATTGCAAATTTTGTTGGTCGGCTACGGAAAAATCGTGAGTTTCGTCAGTTTATCGCGAGAAAAAAATTCGAATTTTATCAATTTGTTGCGTAAAAATTACAAATTTCTTGAGTCAGTTAAGAATCGCGAATTTCATTGATCGGACGCGGAAAAATCGCGAATTTTGTCGATGAGCTGCGGAAAAATTGCAAACTTTCTTGATCGGCTGCGGTAAAATCGTGAATTTCGCCAGCTTATTGCGAGAAAAAATTGCAAATTTCGTCAATTCGCAGCGGGAAAAATTACAAATTTCGCCAGAGTCAGTTAACAATCACGAATTTCGTTAATCGGGCACAGAAAAAGCGCGAATTTTGTCGATGAGGTACGAAAAATTGCAAATTTCGTTGATCGGTTGGGGAAAAATCGCGATTTTGTCAATTTATCGCGAGAAGAAATCATGAATTTTGTCAATCTGTCGCGGAAAAAATTACATACTTCGACAATTGATAGGAAAAATTACAAATTTTGTCAATTGGTCGCAAAAATATTGCGAAATTTGTCAATCGCTCGTGAAAAAAATCGTAAATTTCCTCAAAAATTCACGAATTTCGTGACAAGCTCATGGAAAAAATTACAAATTTTGTGTGTCGGTTCGGTCCCAAAAATATCATGAAATAGAAATCCATTGGTCTCAGAAAAAATTGCAAATTTCATCGATTGTGCGCGTAAAAGAAAGCCAATTTACTGTGCGAAAAAAATCGCAAATTACATCAATGTATATCAGGAAAAAAGTCACATTTCGTCGATTGGTCGTTGGAAAAAAAATTGCAAATGTTGTCAATCCATCACGTAAAATATCGCAAAATTCGCCAATCACTCATGGAAAAAAAATCGCGAATTTTATCAATCGTTCAAGGAAAATACTTGTAAATTTCGAAGATTGATCGCAGAACAGAAACGTCGCGAAATAATTCGATCGGGGGCGGAAAAAATCGCAATTTTTGTTGATCCGTTGAAAAAAAATCGCGAATTTTGAAAATTTATCGCTGAAAAAATTCGCGAATTTCTTCAATTTATCGCAGGTGTCGCAAATTGGTTGTTTGAAAAGAATGCAAATTTTGTCAATCGGCAATGGAAAATTACCGCGAAATCTGTCAATCGGTCGTTGATAAAAAATCGCGAATTTCGTCAATCAGTCGCACTTGATTGACAAAAGAAAAAAAACGAGTTTATTTAATGGTCCGCAGAAAAAATAGCATAATTAGTCCATCATGCCTTGTTATTTTAAAAATAAGTTCCCTTTTATTTTAAATGAAGTTATTCTTCAATAAATTTTTTTTTATAATTTTCAATAACGTTTAATTATTTAGAAATTTTGTGTAATTTTTTTTCTTTAAGTTACCATTTATCAAGAAGGAAACGTTAGTCTTCATAAAGTGTTGAATGATTATTCATACAGATGCAAGAAGCCCTGCATTCCTGCATACAATTATTTATTTCCCTTTTGTTTATTTTTTTATAGACCAAAAATAATTATTCATCAAGAATAAACACTTATTACCCCCCCCCCCTTCTACCTCTACGATATAGTGTTTTCTCTGTGTTACTGATGTGGCCCTCGACAACCCAAACATTTTTGTAAGTGGCCCTTCTCTTAAAAAGGTTGTGCACCCCTAGTTTAGAATATATTTTACATGCGAATGTTTTTTTTTAATACTCTAAAAAATAAATTGTGAATAAGTTTAAATGAATGAGAAATTTATTACTTTATTAAATTCGAAAGCATTATTTTTGTTTGTTAGTTTTTAAATAAATTAGAAATTTTAATTTATTGAATTTTAATTTTAAAATTAAATTCGAACTTTGGTATTAATACAGCCATGCCTGCAAGGAGTAAATGGAATCCCTCCCCCCCTTCATTTAGACTTCCAGGAAGGACGAACGGAAGAAACATGTTTTCTAGGAGTACGAAAATTATTTGTTTAAAAATTGCGAATAATTTAGTGTATAAAGATGAATTTTTCTGACTCTTCAACCCGAACTCAAATATTCAAACTGATCCCGACTCGATCCATATGTGAAAAAAAAAAAAAAAAAAAAAAAAAAAAAAAATAATCCACATTTTAATGCAGCTATGAAAAAGTAATCTACAATTTATCTCTAACATATTTTTTTTATATAGATAAAAAATGAACACAGATACACTAGTTAATGATTAAGTATTTTTTTTTCAATTGAAAAATATTCAGGATAATATTAAGGTGAAAACAAAAAATCACATAAAATGTTTACTACTAATAATAAATTGTTTACTAAATGGTGTATACAAAATGTTGCAAAGTTTAAAACTCAATAAACATTAAAATAAAATTACAACAATCGACGCTTCGGTCATCATCTATGACCATCTTCAGGAGAGAGTTGTTATATTGCTTTTAAAGTTTTAAAGATTTCACAAGGTTCTTTAAAACTTTAAACGCAATGTATCAACTCTTTCCTGAAGATGGTCATAGATGATGACCCAAACGCCGATTGTTATGATTTTATTTTAATGTTTGTTTTGTTTTAAACTTTACATCCTTTCGTATACATCATTTAGTAAATTTGTGATTTTTTATTTTCACGTCAATGTAGAACTTTTCATGATGTAAATGTCCAGCTCTTTTATTACATTCAGGACTTTGATTTGAAAAATCTAGCCAACCCGGATCTGACTCCAAAGAATCAAAACCTAACCCGAAACCGACCAGAACCCGAAACATTTAAATACAACCGATCCTAACCCATGCCGCATCGATATACATTCGTGTCAACCAGAACCGAACCGCGGATCTGGTTCGGATAAAATCGGGTTATCCAATCTGATGCAAGACTCTACTACGAGGTAATGGTAAGACTAAAAAACTAAGATTCTAGATATTGTTAAATTTCCAAACGTTATTTTTAAATATTTTATATTTAACAATTCAAATAATAATAATAGTTATAGTAATAATGATAATTTTTAATATTGATGCAAGAAAAGTTTTATGTTGAGAGTTTAGTACTACCTTTTAACGTTTTAAACATATGCTACAAAGGAAAAAAAAAACTTTTACTTTATTGCTACCTTTTAACGTTTTAAACATATGATAAAAAAAAAACCCTTTACTTCATTATTTTTTTTTTATTTTACTATCTTTTTTTTTTTTACAAAGTACTTTTCTCCGATTTTCTATCGATTATTTCTCATTCTTTTTTCTTTCTCTTTTTTGAAGAAAGCAAACACGTAAATTTTTCACTACAGAAAAATTCTGACTACGTGTTTCTTCTTCCTTATTATTATTATTATTATTATTATTATTATTATTATTATTATTATTATTATTATTATTATTATAATTATTATTATTATTATTATTATTATTATTATTATTATTATTAACCATTCAAATACCCAGTAACTACAAAGACTTACATTTTGAAGAACTATGAATGACTTGTGAATGACATTTTACCTTTCTATTGTTTAGAGAAAAAAAAAATGTTTAAACAAACAAAAGGTTAAAATTGAACTGAAATTTGTTTTCTTTTATCGCGTAAAATTTCCATTCATTTAAAAGGAACTCCAAATCATATTGCTGGAAAAAAGCTTTTATTTACTCCTCCTCTGTTACTATTTTTCATTAACGTACAGTACATATTGTTAATTTGAGATGAAATTACACTATTGAGCTTTTCAGTGGAATATTTTATTCATTAGAAACGTAACTAAAAATGCTGAGGCATTTTATATACCGTTTGTTCCACGCATATTTATTTACTGGTCTTTTCATTTGTTAATAAAACATTTAAGGTATGGTGATGAACCTCCTTTCAGAATTCTTTTTCTGTATTGTATAACACTCCAGGGAGTTGAAAATATGTCTTATGAAAGTGCTTATTTATTTATTTAGCAAGAGTACTAATTTTTTAACATCAAGATTTTGAAAAGCTTATAAAGCAAATATATATGTTTACTCTATGACTAATGCTTATTTCCTAAGAAATACATAATTTATATCAGCAAAAGTTCTTAATACATTTATTTATGTCTTTTGTCTTAAAGCGTACTTTAATGTGTTTAGCTTTTGACTAATCTGTATTCCCTAAGAAATACATAATTTATATCAGGAAAAGTTCTCAGTGCATTTATTTATATCTTTTGTCTTAGAGTACTTTAATGTGTCTAGTTTATGACTAATGTGTATTTCCTAAAAAATATATAATTTATGTGAGCAAAAGTTGTCAATTCATTTATTTATATATTTTGTCTTAGAGTACTTTAATGCACTTAGTTTATGACTAATGTGTATTTCTTAAGAAATACATAATTTACATCCGCAAAAGTTTTTAATACATTTATTTATATCTTTTGTCTTAAAGCGTACTTTAATGTGTTTAGCTTTTGGGCACTGTGTATTCCCTAAGAAATAGATAATTTATATCAGCAAAAGTACTTAGTGCATTTATTTATAAGTTTTGTCTTAGAATACTTTAATGTGTTTAGTTTATGACTAATGTGTATTTCCTAGAAAAATATATAATTTATGTCAGCAAAAGTTGTCAATTCATTTATTTATATATTTTGTCTTAGAGTACTTTAATGTGTTTAGATTATGACTAATGTGTATTCCCTAAGAAATACATAATTTATATCAGCAAAAGTTGATAATACATTCATTTATATATTTTGTCTTAGAATACTTTAATGTGTTTAGTTTATGACTAATGTGTATTTCCTAGAAAAATATATAATTTATGTCAGCAAAAGTTGTCAATTCATCTATTCATAAATTTTGTCTTAGAGTACTTTAATGTGTTTAGTTTATGACTAATGTGTATTTCCTAAAAAAAATGCATAATTTATATCAGCAAAAGTTGTTAATACATTCATTTATATCTTTTGTCTTAGAGTACTTATATATGTTTTGTTTGAGTTTTGAAAAAATGTGTTTTAAATCATTTTAAAAATGGCTAGTTTTATAGATTCAAAGTTACGAAAAAAATGTGTTTTTTAATTAATAATCTGAATTAATAATCCTAAATTTATCAGTCTAATTTATTAAACAGGCTTTCCGATTCACGATCAAACTGTAGTCATTTTCCTCAGTTGAAACCTTTTTGGTCACCTGAACCCTTTGTATCACCGCGTTGCTTATCTGAAACGTACCCAAAAGTCGATGTTACTAATAACGTGACCTTTAAAAAAAGCTTTTATTTTTTGCTGTTATCTCCCAAAACAACAGCTAATATAAATTGTTCATTAAATTAACAACAGACAGCGATACTGAGTCAATTTTTCATGTTGAAAGTTTTATTTATCATGAGTAGTTTCGCATCGTTATTGCTAAAATGAACTACGTAAATTTTGTAAAATTAAAAAAGCTGGAGACTTTCAAAGATAAGATTTTTTTAAAAAGGTAAGTTCATATACTTTACAAATTTGTGTTAGAAAATAGACAATATTTATGTTTATTCCGGATATAAAAAAAAAAAAACCTTTACTTGAATATATATTTTTATTTTTATATTATTTTTTCTATGCTTAAAATGAAGTATTCTAACGTCTCATTAAATATTTTTCAAATCGTAGTTGTTGAGTCACATGAAGTTTATGAAGTGTTTCTTTTATACATATTTCTTTGACGTTCTTTATATCTTGCTAATACAAAAATTTCAATATGATAATGTAGCTCTTTTTAGAATATCGCCTTTTTACCCGACTGCCAAGATGGGTTATGTGTTTCACGTGTATCTGGGTATGTGGATTTCTTTATGCCCTTGAAACATCCCAACGGTTGGATGGATTTTAATGAATGAGGTCTCTATCGATTCGTCTTAATCGTCTGATGATTATAGGCTAGGTTTTGTTTTTATAAATTCAAAATGGCGGTAGAGACGAAATTTTTTTTTTTACGCACCCTATTGAGTGGCATGTCATTGGATAGGTCTTTTAAAATGAAGGCGATGTTTCATTGACTATTTTACAGTCAGAAGCTCCGTTTAAATATTATACAACCTGGAAGTTGTGTAGGTAGGATCTCTAGCTTCACTGCAACTCTAACCTTCATAGACATCTATAGGCCTCATCAAAACAGTGTTTATAGATAGGAACCAACAATTAAACACAAGTTAAAAATCATCAACACAAGTAAATAAAAAAAATAGATAAGTAATATAAAAAATAGTTTCACATTGATGAGAAATAAGTAATTAGTTGCAGTCGGGTTGTTTAATTTTTTTTAATTTAATTAGAATATCGCCTTTTTATACAGAGCAGTTGAAATTTTCAAATTTTTAACATTGATCTTTTGAAATATCAATTTTAATTTGAAAGATGCGCTTGTTATAACTTTATGACTATTATGTGTTCCCGGAAATATATATTATTTTATTGCACTGTACATTACTTAACCCATTTATGCCTAGCGTCCCATTTTTGGGGCGTTTCGAATTTTTATAATTTTTTATAATTTTCTTCTTCTTTACAACATGTTTAAAGTAATTGTCTATAAATGTCTTTACCTATTACCAAGAGATTACAGCATAAGATTGATATTTATTAGCTTAAATGAAAGCCTTTTTTCGGTGTTTATAGATTTTTCATTTTTCAAGATAACAAAAAGTAAGTTTATTTGTATTTTTTGTATCAAGAATCCAAATAAATAAGTCATAATCTTAGCTTGTAGACTTCTTTGAAATATGTATTTTTTTTAAATTGCGAAATTATATGTTCAAGCCTATTTTTTATGCATGTTTGTAGCGTACAATATATATGGTGCTAGGCGCAAATGGGTACATATTTTTATTAGCCTTTTAGGGGACAGTTATTGATGTAAAGCCCTTTTCAAGGTGATTTTGAAATAAGTTGTTTTTTAGCCTCAAATACGATTATTTTTAATTTATTATTAATAATACTTATAATGGTGTTAGTCTCTGTAAATAAATATATATATATTTCTAAAAGTGCATAAAAATACTAATTATAGTATATAATATACAATTTAAAAGCCTAATTTATATAAATTTAGACAAAACATATAATTATGCGTTTTTCCATATATGGATATTGCCATATTTAGTACGTTTACATTTTATCAAATAAATACAAAAATATTTTATCGTAATTTTTTTTAGTATTTTTCCAGTTCATTTTCCAACATTTTAAACTGATTTTACTAACAAATTTGAGAAAACAAAAATTCAGGCATAAATGGGTTAAGACAGTTATTTACGTGTTTGTTTGAATTATACGTAGTGCGTTAATGTTCCTATTCGAATACAGAAAAATATGCTTAAAATCATTTTTAAAATGAAAGTTTTTACATTTTTGAAGGAACTTCAAAAAATTTTGAAGACTATATTTTAAATTGAAAAAAATCAGGCATTTTTGGATTTAAATTTCGGAATACTTTTCTGTGGATAATAAATGCTTGTGGTAGACATATACAGGGTGGCTCAAAAGAATTCAAACACGCTTTAATTTTTTACCTGTTGGACATAAGTAGAGCATGTTAATTTCAAAAGTGTTCAAATAAGATAAGAAATACGATTATATTAATGAAATAGTAGTCCTACCGTTTTTTTAAACGCACATGTTAATTTTTTATAAGACCCCTCTAACAATAATTAGTCATTTAGAAAAAAATTCCTTTTTCTGCAATAAAATTATTACGGTGTAGGGTAAAAATTGCTTGCGATTATTTAAATGATATTGCACTATTTTAAACATATTGAAAATGATATAGGGTAACTCTACGATAGATGGCCATAGAGGAGAGATGGCCAGTCTAAATATTTCCAAAACTTGATCATAGATTGCAACATAAACTTTGTTCGTATGAAGTAGTTCAATAAGTTTATTTATTGTGACGTGCAGTTGTGTTTTTCGATTATTAAAAAAAGTGTAAATTTAATGTTTATTTAATTTAGTGGTTGAATTTTTTTTTTTTTTTTTTTTTTTTTTTACTTAGGTATCTGAATGTTTTGCAGTACGTACGTTATATATATCTTATACTATAATGCGAGCAAAAATTGTGTGTGTGTGTGTGTATGTAAATTTTATCTTGAAAACGGCTCGAACGATTTTGATTAAATTTTGCACCCTACCGTTTTCGGGCACGAAAAGACCATTGGGATGGGTCTCGTGTTCGAGAAAATTCGATTAGTGGGTCATTTTGGGTCATAATGGTTCAGGGTCAAGCTAATTATATCTAAAGAACGGCTCAATTGATTTTGACTAAATTTTGTATCTAACCATTTTCGGGCACGAAAAGACCATTGGGATGGGTCACGTGTTCGAGAAAATTCGATTAGTGGGTCATTTTTGGGTCACTGTGGGTCAAGATATTTTTATCTAAAAAACGGCTCTAACGATTTTCACTAAACTCTATATTCTACAGTTTTGGATTACGAGAAGACCATTGGGCTAAGTCACATGTTCGAGAAAATTCGATTAGTGCATCATTTTTGGGTTACCATGGGTCAAGATATTTTTATCTAAAAAACAGCTCTAACGATTTTCACTAAACTCTATATTCTACAGTTTTGGATTACGAGAAGACCATTGGGCTAAGTCACATGTTCGAGAAAATTCGATTAGTGCATCATTTTTGGGTCATCATGGGTCAAGTTAAGTTTATCTAGATAACGGCTCTAACGATTTTGACGAGATTTTGCACACGACTGTTTTCGGGCACGAAAAGACCATTGGGATGGATCTCGTGTTCGAGAAAATTAGATTGGTCGGTTATTTTGGGTCATAATGGGTCAAGGTCAAGCTAATTATGTCTAGATATAACGGCTCAATCGATTTTGACTAAATTTTGTATCCAACCATTTTCAGGCACGAAAAGAGCATTGGAATGGGTCTCGTGTTCGAGAAAATTTGAATAGTGGGTCATTTTGGGTCATAATGGGTCAGGGTCAAGCTAATTATGTCTAGAGATCGGCTCAATCCATTTTGAGTAAATTTTGTATCTAACCATTTTCGAGCACGAAAAGACCATTGGGATGGGTAACGTGTTCAAGAAAATTCGATTAGTGGGTCATTTTGGGGTTACCGTGGGTTCAGCTAAGTTTATCTAGATAACGGCTCTACGATTTTGACGAAATTCTGTAATCTATCCTTTTCGCGCACGAAAAGACCATTGGGATGGGTCACGTGTTCGAGAAAATTCGATTAGTGGATCTTTATGGGTCATTATGGATCAGGGTCAAGCTAATTATATTTAAAAAACGGCTCAAAACATTTTCACAATTTTTTTTATATACGGCCGTTTCTGGTCATGAGATGACCATTGGGCTAAGTCACATGTTCGAGAAAATTCTATTAGTGGATCATTTTGTGTCACAATGGGCCAGGGTCAAGCTAATTGTATCTAAAAACATGCTCAAAACATTTTGACCAAATTTTATATTATACCGTTTCTGGGCATGAGAAGAGAATTGGGCTAAGTCACATGTTCGAGAAAATTCGATTAGTGGGTCATTTTGGGTCACAATGGGTCAGGGTCCAGCTAATTGTATCTAAAAAACGGTTTAAACGATTTTGACTAAATTTTGTATTCTATCGTTTTCGAGCTCGAGAAGACCATTGGGCTAGGTCGCATGTTCAAGAAAATTCGATTAGTGGGTCATTTTGGGTCACAATGGGTCGGGGTCAAGCTAATTGTATTTAAAAATAGCTTCAAAACATTTTGACAAAATTTTGTATAACACCGTTTCCGGGCACGATAAGACCATTGGGCAGGGTCGCATGTTCAAGAAAATTCAATCAATGGGTCATTTTGGGTCCTAATGGATCAGGATCAAACTATCTGTATTTAAAAAACGGCTCCAAAGATTTTGACAAAACTTAGTACCACACCATTTCTGGACAAGATAAAACCGTTGGGCTGGTCGCATGCTCAAGGAAATTCTATTAGTGGGTCATTTTGGTGATAATGGGTAGGGGTCAAGCTAACGGCATCTCAAAAAGGTTCAAACAATTTTGACAATTTTTTTTGTTATACGTTTCACAGTACAAAAAGACCATTGAAATAGCTCACATGTTCGGTAAATTTCGGTTAGTGGGTTTTTGAATCAACGTGGGTCAAGTTTATTTTATCTAGAAAACGACTAACGATTTTCACTAAATTTTGTATTCGATCGTTTTCAGGCTCGAGAAGAGCATTGTGTTAGGTCGCATGTTCGAAAAAATTCGATTAGTGGGTCATTTTGGGTCACTATGTCTCAGGGTCAAGCTTATTGCATCTAAAACAGCAAGAATGATTCAGTGGGAATAATATATCGAGATAAACACAAAGCTAATTTTGACCGAGCTTAGCTCGGTCATTCCTGCTAGTATTTTATTATATGCACTTTTAAGGCACGTATATAATCTAATCTTTACTTCTAAGCCTAAAACAAAGACGTACAATGGCTATTGATGCTTTAAATTGGGCGACCATCAGTCCTTCAATTTCAGGAGAGATGGCCACATGAAATCGAGGAGAGGTGGCCAACATTTATCAGTATTTAAAAATTATACGGAGTGATGATTTTAACTAAATGTAATTAAATTTAAAATAAATATATAACGTTTATGTTTATAAATATATTAATTGATATAATTATTTAAATTTTAACTGATATAAATATTTTAATAATAATAATGATAATAATATAAGACCTAACGATTTATTTGTTTCAGAAAATACTGAAAAACGTCGGAAACTTTCATAACAGAAACTGATAAATTTTATAAATAAACTAAATTAACGTAATAAACCTAAAATGAACGCGAGAAAAAAAAAAAACACGTCACTTCCAGTAGCGAAGAAAACGAAATACATTTAAATTATCAGATTTACAGATTCCGAGTAAATAGAATTGGATTAGAATCTCTGCGTTGGTTGTGCAGAGCAATACAATATTACATACAAAAAGGATGTATGGATACAATGCATAAGGTACCTGAAATGGTTCCATGAAACTAGTAAAATTTATCAACACCTTTGCGAAACATGTGGGAAGATTTTACGAAAAGTGAAGTATTGAAATCATGCTTCAAATTTTTTTTATTCACTCATTTTTCATCATATAACTGCATCTTTACAAATTGCTATATGTTTTTCCTGATTAACTGTATGAAATGTGTTATTTTTTGGCTATTTAACATCACTTTTTTAGATGCGTTCGTAATTATATAAATACGTAGCACCTATACTCGTCGTTCAGTCCGTCCGTCCGTCCGTCTGTTTGTCTGTCTGTCCGCATGTAACAGAGCAAAAACTACCCAACCGAATGGTCTGAAATTTTAAATATATGATTGTTGGAAAATTTTGTCGAGCCATTTCAAATTTTATGAAAATCGGATGTATAGTTTAATTACAGGGACAGTCAAAAGTTTTTCTTTACATTACGGCCAATGGGAAAAATTATTGCAAGTGCATTTTAATGATGTTACAGCCTTCCGAATGGTCTGAAATTTTAAATATATAACTGTTGCATAATTTTGTCGAGCCATTTCAAATTTTATAAAAATCGGATGTATAGTTTAATTACAGGGACAGTCAAAAGTGTTCCATTACATTACGGGGAATGGGAATAAAATTATTGGAAGTGCATTTTAATGATGTTACAGACTATGCACCTTATGAAGTGCAAAAAATTATACATTCAGTACAATATGGGGTGCAAAAAATAATTATAAAACTAGTTATAGTACGAACGCACCTCATTTGCCACGTTTGACGAGCAATTTGCAACTTGTCTTTCTTGTATTGGATGGCCATCTCTCCTCGGCATTAAGGAAAGATGTCCATCTGCTATTTTAATTTCAATTTTGTTTAACACATTTTGTTTTCAACATTTAATTATTTTTTGCATAAAATATTATGAGTATATGTATAATAATTTTAAATATGCATCAATATTTCTTGTATTTGGATTCTAAGAATTTTTATTTCAATCTTTAAAAACTATGGTCATCTATCCTAGAGTTATCCTATATCAATGGGGGTGCATTACAAGATGCTTACTATAGAAAAAGGTGTGCATAGCATTCCTCGTTCATTTACAGGGACACGCAAAGAATTCGGTCACAGTACTGCTTATGAACATTAATTGCTGGAAGTTCGTTTTCAGTTTTGGTACTCGTTTTTAAATTTAACTATACATTTTTAAATATTATTTGCTGTGTATACATTTTGTAGATCATATACAGGGCTGCCAAATGTTCTCAAGTACACTTCCGTTTATCGACGGAAATTGCTTAAGGCAGCTAGTCACTCAGCTTCCGAATTTCCTGTAAAGTCTATGCGCATTTGATGCATTTTTATAGGGTAACTCTGGGAGAGTCGTCGCATACGGGATAGATGCCGCACTCCTTGTATTTCTTGTAATTATCGATAGATGGTCGTCAAACGTACAGTATAGGTGCGCAATCAGATTATTTTAACCAGTGTATAGCGTGAATCCCATTTCTATGTTTACTTGTAGAAGTACAATCCTTAATTTGACGTAAGTGCATGATTTCACTGTCCAAACTTTTAAACACGTTATGTTTAAATACTTTTCATACAATAATTACTAAATGCATACATGATTTCGAAGTCAAAACTAAGTGTAGCGTTTGTATAGATTACTGTGTGTATGGTTACGCCATTTCCCTTAGCAATGGCAGGTGACTGTGATGGCCGAAATCTACACCATGCAAAATGGGATACATGCCGCACTGCTATTCCGGTATACATGCCGCAGTTTCTTTGGTACGGGATGATAAACCCCTTAATTCTCGCTTCCGTCATATTCACGGGCTGTGTCTATTTTAGATTTATTCAAATTTGTTGGATTCACACCAGTTTTATAAAATAGTGTAATTAGCTTTATTATGGTATCATTTTACCTGTCATTAAATAAGATGAATATTTCTGTTTCAAAAAAGTGGTGTCAATAAGCAATTTGAATTTTTAAACCGTAATTTTATGTGACCGTTAAGGGGTTAAGTGTTATTAACTTTTCCTTTTCTTTTTGCACAGACTAACCATGTTAGGCATGTTATCAAGTTTACTAAAACTAAAGGAGAAAAAGGGGAAATAAAAAGTAAGAAGGGCAAGTAAAATGCAAGTCAAGATGATAATACTCAAAAATTGGATTACGCGTAACGCAGACGTTCTTTGCAAACTACTCCAAAAAAGAGGAAGTGTAATTGGCTTTGTTGCATCGTGTGTTTAAATGTAGTTACATAAAGGCTGTATTTTTTCGACACTTTTTCTGTAGCTTGTAGTCGAAAAACACGTCTCCTTAACACATTCGGGACCATAGGTGCATATAAGCACCTTCATAAAGAGCTTACAATATTTGTTTCTGGCACCAGTAAAAAAGAAAAGTAATATTTGCTTTGTTTAATTAGAGTATTTTCATGATTATTTAAGTAAAGGTAACTTCTTTGAAAAAAGTGGTACCAACCGATTAAAATTTGTGTAAAAGCTTCCGGTCCCGAAAGGGTTAACAAATAAATTATGTAAACACAATTTTTCTTTTCCCTTTCTAATACATTGATGTTACGTTGTTGCTGAAATACCAATTCAAATTTAATGTAAAAAAATAAGTCGATAATTTTAATAGTGAAAGTAGGCAACAGTTATTAATTTGAATCTACTAATACGTTTCATTGTACTCATTTAGTTTCATTTTGTTATTACATAGTTAATTATAGTCCAGATATGAATATTTCTTTTGAATATTTTTATTTATAATTTCATTCTGTTCTTATTACAAGCGCGACATAACTACCGCACAAGTGCGGCGTCTCAGCCTGAATGTACGTGTGACGCGCCGCAGTGTAATGTTTTAGAAAAAAATTGTTACAAAATATTTATAATTTGTTTTGAATTTTTTGTCGCAGTACATGCATTGTATGTTTTAAAAACTGACGAACTGGGGGTAAAATTTTAACACTTCCTATAAAATTAAGTCTATACTTTAGAAATATTTTGAAAACTAAGAAAAAAAAAGAGGCCTGCTTTAAGAAGAGAACACAGAAAAAAGAAGTTAAAAATCTTGATTTCCCGAGGAGATATTTTAAATATAGGAATGCGTCAAACACCCATAGACTTAATATTACCGAGGGGAATTCGGAAGCTCAGTGACTATCAGCCTAAATAGGAATTTACATCTGGGAATTTACATCAGTTTTTCCTAATGATCGTTTTAAAGCAAAAGGAAAGATTTTCTAATTTGCCAATTTTGTTTTGTAGATCGTATAAAGATTTTAAAAGTGTCCAATTTTGTTTTGGGAGATCGTATAAAAATGTAAAAAGTTTAACATTTAAAAATCAGTGCTAGGATTGTTTCATTAACCTAATCTTATTTCCAAACTTATATTTAACACTTTTGCAATTTACATTTGTAACGTATCTAAAATAGACGAAAAATTAAAGTATGTTTCAACCTTTTTCGAAAAAAAAGTGCTGCTCTTTTCAACTTGGTTATAAAAAAACAAGATATGATAATGAAGCTCTTTTCAGGCTATTTGTTTTCTTTTGTGGAGCGCTTTAGAGAGTTCAAAATTTCAGTTTAATAGCATTTAGGTTGTGAGATGTTTTTAAAATATGTATCTATTTAAATCTTTTGACGAAATACACTGCTCAAAACAATTAAAGGATATTTGAAGTTTTATATAAAATAAAGATATAAACGAAATTTTTTTTGCCGAAAATAGAAGAAGAGAATCACAAATGCAAATTTTTCTGCTTTTCAAACTGTGGAGTATGCAAATTTTGAGTTCGACGTCAAAAACGTCGCTTCAGCGGCAGCGAATGAAATTTGATTTTCAACTGGATAAAAGAGAATGAAGACAAGGAGGATCGGCATTCAGTGATTGCTTTGTTTCGATGAGTACGATGTCTCAGCGAAGTCATTTGACAGATTCAGAAGCTTTGAGAATTGTTGGTAGGTTAGAAGAAGGCCAAACTCAAGCCGAAGTAGCGCAAGCCATTGGAGTGTCACAAAGTGTCATTTCCAGGATCTGGAACCGTTTTTTGGAGAGTGGATGTGCAGGCCGAAGACCAGGGCAAGGTCGTAGACGGGCAACAACGCCCAATGAAGATCGGTATTTAGCGTTAACAGCTCGGAGACACCGAACCATGAACGCTACTCTTCTCCAACAACACCTTCGCTCGGCTACAGGCACCACGATTTCAACTCAGACTGTCCGAAACCGGCTCCATGCTGTAGGTCTGTATGCTCGCCGACCGATGGTATGTGTTAGATTAACATCAAGACATCGTCGCGACCGCAGGGAGTGGGCAACCGAGCATGTCAACTGGAGGAGAAATGAATGGAGCAATATTCTGTTTTCTGACGAGTCCCGTTTTTCTGTGCATCCGGATAATAGGCGTATTTTCATCTGGAGGGACCGTGGCAGTAGGAATAATCCTGCGTTCGTGCACGAAAGTGTCAGATTTGGCGGTGGAGGAGTGTTGGTGTATGGTGGCATCTCCATTGACGGGCGCACTGACCTCTACATCCTTCGAGATGGAGCTCTGACTGTTTGGCGATATAGGGATGAGATCCTCAGACCTATTGTAGTCCCTTACGCTGCAGCAATCGGAGATAACTTCATTTTAATGGACGATAACTGCAGGCCACATCGTGCAAACCTGGTGGAGGATTTCCTTTTCGAGGAAGGAATCGTTCGAATGGAATGGCCAGCGTGTTCTCCAGACATGAATCCAATCGAGCACGTTTGGGACGCTCTAGGAAGACGAGTTTCTGGCCGCCAACAACCCCCACAAACTCTCCAAGAACTGGAAAGAGCTCTTCTGGAAGAGTGGGGCAGAATACCCCAACTCGTCATTAATAGCCTCATTGAGTCCATGCCTCAAAGGTGTTCAACGTTGCTGACCGCCCGTAGAAACCATACCCCCTACTGAAAATGATTTTCTTTGAAGAAAACACCTTTTCTTATTCTTTTTTTCTCATATGCACAAATTGTGTTTTTTTCCTTTGGTACACAAATGCGCCATAAAATGCATTTTTTTCTGCCAAACATGTGTAATTTATTCTCATATAACCTACTATGTCTGTCGACCATGTATCAATCAGCTAAACAGTTTACCAGATACAAAATCCACCTAAAACTGCAATATCCTTTAATTGTTTTGAGCAGTGTATTAAATAATACTTAAATTTTGTTCCGAGAAAATATATTATTTTTTGCACCAACAGTAATGGTTAATGTGTTCATTTGCTTCAGTTAAATAATCTTAGAGTATGTTAATATTCTTGTTTAAGTAATAAAAAATATATGTTTAAAATCATTTTTAAAGTGCTCGCTTTAAAGACAGATTTCATGTATCGTTTCGTTCACAATTGTCAAAGAGGGAGTTTTAAATTATGTACCGTCTATCGACATATCATAATTTAAATTTAAGTTAAAATATTGATTTTTGTGCAGTGTTTCTTTTGTACATATTTGTTTGCAGTCTTTTCATCTTTTTCTTTAAAAAACAGAGAGAGTGGAGAGAGAGAGAGAGATGATAATGAAACTCTTCCTAGAATTATTTTTCTTTTTCTGCATCTATTTATTTTAGGGAGTTGATTTTTTTAGGTTTTTAGCATTTAGCTTTTGAAACGTTTTTGAATTATACATATGTTTTTATTTTATGACATATGTATTTTTTGAAAAGTATATTATTTATATCACTTGAAATAGTTAATACACTTATTTAACGTTTTTGAATCAAATATTTTTAGCCGGCATTAATGATTTTGTTTCAGTAAGGAAAAAAGTATGTTTAAAATCTTTTTAAAAACGCTAGCTATAAAGACATTTTTAATATACAGTCACCAAAAGAAAAGCAAGAAAGAAAAAATCATGCGTCAAGCATAGATTCCGACACCTTCCGACACATTCAGAATAAAGTAACAAAATTCACCGTTTAATAAGTTGAAATAGGATGCCTAATTGAACCATTTAGAAGTTCATTAACACTTTTGAAAACCCAATTTCAGCCATTCCAATTAAGAGTCGAAAAATTAGCCGAATTCTTTAAGCAGCCCTGTATATAATATATAGATTTGTATCTATAAACTACATGCATGCAAAAATTTAGTTCAGTTAGGAAATACATAGCACAGTTGAAAATTCCCTTGAGCAATTTCCGCTATAAGGAGAATGGAACGAGAATTCTTTTGTGCATCCCTGTATACGAGATATAGACTTTATGTATAATGGGTAACATACAAAACTGGTCGTTGGGGGCCACCGTAATACTTACCCATCATGGATATGCATAATATAAAATATGAAAATAAAACATGTGTAAACTATTAATAAAATGCATTGCAATTCCAAAATAAAATTTAAACGTATATTTAAATATTTTTAACAAAACAGGACCCTGATTGCATTACAATGGGAGTCTATAGGAATTTGGCGAAATACCGAAGATAGCACCAAGTTGGTGTCACTTTTGGCGAAAGTTTTTTATCGCCAGATTTGGCGATAAACTTGGCGGCATTTAGCGATAGTTTGGCGATAGGTACTACGTATGATGGGTGAGTAATACAAATAAAACGTCGAAATAAAAATCACTTGATGGCGTAAACACGTGTATCTTCCTTAAAGTCAAGTGAATGTGACATTTACGATCAACCATTATTGGCATTTAATCTTATAATTTGGCGACAGATTTTAGATATAACAGGGAACAGATTGTGAATCAAACACGAAAACAACAGTACCTTAACAGTAACTGTTTCTGCCTTAAATTTTTGCAATCAAAGGGAATTGAATGGAAACCCGTTTACAGGGAGATCGCTACAGGTTTTTTCAGTATAATTCAATCTTCTCTAATCTTTTTAAAAACGATCAAATTAGCGTGCTTTTAGATTCTGCAGTGTCTGAACGGGGGTTGGCGAACGTAACTTGCAGTAGGCAGAGCCCCCTAGTATATATATTTTTTCGTACATGATGGATGAATGATTTAAGTGCAACGAAAAACAAGCTAAAAATTTCGTCTTGAATATTATACGTCAAGTAAATATGATATAATTGGATTTAAAGATACATAAAGCGATGGTGTAATGTAAAATATACGATACACCGATGAACTGGCGATAGTTTTTTCGTGGACGGGATAACCGAGTAGTACCGAATTGCGTAAAAGAAACATCCTTATAACACCAAAAATTATAATCCTATTTACTAACAGTTTACTACGTCGGATTAAGCGTCTTATTTCCAATTAAAATACATTTTTGAATTGAAATTTGAATAAAATGTAGGGTCATGAAAAATCGAAGAGTATGAAAAATAGGATTACAAATATATCGGCAACTAATTATCCGAGCGACTTCATCTTTTATGCAAAATTCATGTTTTTTCATTGTCTTTTACATTCACTCCTGAAAATAAACAATTTCGAAAATTTTTATACACCTTTTATCAGAACGAATATTTCGAGAGTCCAAAAAATAGTGCCGGATAATCGAGGTTACTGATATTCAATAGGCTTCTTCCCATTATTGCATACTAAGTACATACCAAATTTCAAGTCTCTATTTCAATTTGTTCGGGAGATAGAGCGTTTACAGACACACAGAGACACACACACACAGACAGACGGACTGCAAAATGTTTTTCTAAAAATATGTTTTTCGGAATCTCCAGTGTCTGAAGCCTGTAAATCCGTCAATTTTTTTTTTCGATTTTAAAAACGATTACAAAACTTACCCTATACTACGTATGATGGGTAAGTAAAATTAATTAAACTTAAAAGCGCATACCGAAATTGAAAACGCACTTCCAGCAATTATTTTTCAAAGATCAAGTATCAGGATATCAATCTCAAAGTATTCTATTTCTTTTGTATGTCCCTGTGAATGACTATAATTGCTATGAATGCCTTATTCTATAGTAATCCTCTTGCAGTGAAATTCAGTGCTTTATATCGCTAATAAATTTGAAATAACGCCAATTTGAAATAATGCCAATTAAATACACTGCAAAAGATTTTTCCATATTGACCGTAATATAACGTAATTCTTTTGAGTGCCCCTGTAAATGAACTATTAGTTCTAAACACCTCATATTAAATACCGAACATGCCATGGTAAACATCAATAACATATATCAATTACATGGAAATCTGAGTCCATTTACAAGAGTCAGATCTTGGACAGACTAACGGACAGACGGACAGAGAAACCGAATTCATAAACACTTTTCATCTTTGTTGGAAAGTGTTAAAAAGAGATAGAGAAAACATCTCATACACATCAATCACCAAATTTTCACTGCGAAAACGAAAATAGTCATTCGATTTGGAATTATATCTCTTTATTTTATGCAAAAAAAAAAAAAAAAAAAAAAAAAAAAAAAAAAAAAAAAAAAAGACGTAGTGAATCATCTACATATTTAAACGTAATAAACACTGAAGTATTCAAAATGAACACAACTTTGACATGATTCTTTGATACGATATTTTGATTCTTCGGGAAAATTTTACCTTAGATACCAAACAGGTAGTCATATGTTAAAGTACAGCAGAACCTCGATTATCCGAAGTAATTGTGACCGACCCCCTTTCGGAAAATCGAAATTTGCGGATAATCGAGAATGCTTCAATCTTAAGATTAAAGAGTAATATATGAGCTATTTCTTATTGTGGTAACAAGTGGTTAATAAAAATAAAGCAATAGAAAATTAGAAACAAGAATAAATTACCTGAATTTTAATTTTGAAATTAAGTACCTTTCACAAAAGTTTGAAACAATGTTTTGTGTGTCGCAGTTGCAATCGCCTTTGCTTTGAAGCTCTATCCCGAAATGTTTTTAATATTATTAGTTCACCAGTATCACAGTCTTTCCGCTGCTCCAACCATGCCAAACCTTTTGCAAAACATTTAAAAGCTTCAGAATTGCTAATTTGTTCGTTTTCTTCGTTCCGCTCCGCAGCTTATGGGAGCTCAAGTTAATTTCAAAGGAATTCTAAGAAAGGGGATCGAAAATATTTATTTGTTCCCGTCGTTCGGAAGGACCGATTCCACTCAAGGAATATGATAGTTAAAAAAAAAAAAAAGTTTTCAAAAGGGGATTTTGCACACAAGAAAATGTGATAGTAAAAAAAAAAATAATAATAATATAAAAAAGTTTCAAAGATAGATTTTGGTTAACCGAGAGTTTTGGTTTAAAGAGTTTCGGATAAAAGAGGTTCTACTGTACTTCAGACATTAAGTAGGTTTAATGTTTTGCACTCTAAACGTTAAATTAATTTTTAAGCGTTTCAAAATAAAATACAATGAGTGTAATGTATGTATGAGCATAACTCGAAATCTAATCGGCGGAACGGACTGAAATTTTTTATTCGTATATTCGAAGCTTCTAGAAATCAATTTCTGTTGAAATGTTTATAGCTTACAATGCATATTTTTTATTATTAATAATTTCATAATATAAATATCTATATATCATGTTCAACAACCATGTTTTACAGCAAAACATGATAAATTAACAGCATCAACCATTAACATTAAAATTCAATTCAATTAAGCAGCTGAAAATAATTGATTGAGAATTGATAACCTCTTAAAAATCTATATTCCAATTTGAGAAACTTCATTAATACACTATAAAAACTACTCGAAAACATTCTGAAAATCAGAGCCAGTAAAATAAACTTTGTTTTTATAAATGCATTTTAAATCTTGAAAATGTATTGGTTTCTGAAGTTTCTAAAGAGAAGGAATGATTTTTGGAATCGTGTGCAACTCGGGAGAGGGTATTATGTATTTTCGTACGTAATCGTATTATATTTTCGAAGATTAAAGAAACTTTTTTTTAACAGTGTATGTTTGTTTAAAAAAAAACTTTTCGTCGCAAAAAAATAAATAATAATTTTTTTTAAGTACAGTAGAACCTCGATTATCCGAAGTAATTGAGACCGACCATCTTTCGGAAAATCGAAATTTTCGGATAATCGAGAATGCTTCCATTTTAAGATTAAAGAGAAATATATGCAATATTTCTATATATGCAATATATATGCAATATTCAATATGCAGTATTCAATATACAATATTCTATATATGCAATATTCAATACATGCAATATTTCTTATTATGGAAACAAGTCCTTAATAAAAATAAAGCAATAGCAAAAAAAGAATCAAGAAAAATTACCAGAATTTTAATTTTGAAATTAAGTACCTTTTACATATATGAGAAGGTTTTGAAAAAATGTTTTGTTTGTTGCACTTTCGATTGCCTTTGCAAGCTCTATCACAGAGTTTTTTAATATTATTAGTTCACCAGTATGACAGTCTTTCTGCTCCTCCAGCCGTGCCAAACCTTTTTCAAAACATTCAAAAGCTTCAGAATTTCTAATTTGTTCGTTCTCTTCATTCCACTCCGTAGCTTACGGGAGCTCAAGTTAAATTCAAAGGAACTCTAAGAAAGGGGGATAGAAAATATTTACATGTACTCGTAGTTCGAAAAGGACCGCTTGCACACAAGGAATATGATAGTTAAAAAAAAAAAAGCTTTAAAACTGGATTTTGCACACAAGGAATATAATAGTTAAAAAAAAAAAACTTTAAAAATTGATTTCGGTTAACCGAGAGTTTCGCTTAAAAGAGTTTCGGATAAAAGAGGTTCTACTGTATGTATATTTTAGACATACATTATACAGCGTGATTCAAAATGCATATAGCGATTAGAAATGACTATAACTGTTTAATCGAAAAGAATTTATCGATAAGAATTACAAAGAATGTAAAAGGAAGTTCAAAATTTTGTTTACGTACTTTATAAATGTTCTATGTGACTCCCCTTGGTCTCACGGACAACATCTAAACATCCTTTTTGTGCAAACATCCGATACCGTTTGCGTATGTTATTAGCATTTGGAGCATTCTGTGTGTTAGAATTTCACAATTGTCGTTCTGTCACCACAGTGCAGAGAAAATTTCGTCAGTGGTACCGTCAAACATTACCAAATGCTAACAACGTATGCATGGTATATGATGTTTGTACAAAAAGGATGTTTAGAGATGTTGTCCGTGTAACCAAGGGGAGTCACATAAAGAATTTTCGAAGTATGTAAATACATTTTTGAACTTCTTTTTAAATTTTGTGCAATTTTTATCGATAAATTCTTTTCGAATAAATAGTTAAGCCGTTCGCAATCGCTATATCGTTATCTGATGATGTACTTCTATTCCATTGAAAATGAATGAAAATATTATACTGTTTTACAGATTATGGAGCATATTATTTTACCGTTCTTTTCATCTTACTAACTAAATAATATTTAGAATATGATGATGGGCAAAATATTCTACTCAATCATGAAACAACTTAGCAAAATATTTACTTATTTATCACTTTTTATTTAGTTACTGGCTTATGAAATGTTTCGGAAATATTTATATGTTTGTATATCATATGATGTTATACCGAAAAGTAAAGTTTTCGCTTTAAAAATGAATTTAAAATATCCTTATTAAAGTGCGTCTTTTAGATATGCACTGAAAGCCTTTGGGAGGCATTTCAAGAAAGTGGTTTTCCAAGATGTACAGCTTTCTGAGCCTGCCACAAGATGTTCTCCATACTTTAAATATGCATTATTATGTTTACTTTTAGTTGAGTTTTGATCATCAGTTATTTGATGGGATATTTTTATTAACTGGAAAAGGGTTTTAAAATTTTCGCCATTTCATACATATACCTAGTTTGCTTAATGTATACTTGTTTACTATTCTTTTCATTTCATTGTATTCATTCATTTTAATAAGACATTTCAGTTTTGATAATGAGCTTCTTTTCCGAATGTTTCTCTTTTAGTGGACTACTCAAGAGATTTAAGAATATGTCTCAAGAAATCAGGTTTTTTTTCTTGTAACCAAGCTTTTCAGTTTCTTAATGTTTAGATTTTAAAATGTGTCTGCTAGATTTTTAACTTTATGACTAATATAACTTTTTGGAAAATTTATTCTTTATTGAACTATCAATTGTTAATACATTTATTTAACTGTTTCTCTTAAATATTCTCGAGGAAATTAATGTATCTGGACGAAAATTTATTATTTATTGCGCTATGAGTTATTAATGCATTTATTTAACTGTTTGTCTTAGATATTCCAGAGGGCATTAATGTGTTAGTGTGTGGAAAAATCTATTTAAAAGTTTTTTAGAATGCTACATGTAAAGAAATCTCTTAAATATTCTAGAGGAAATTAATGTACCTGAAGGAAAATTTATTATTTATTGCGCTATGAGTTATTAATACATTTATTTAAGTGTTTGTATAGATATTCTAGAGGGCATTAATGTGTTCTTGCACGGAAAAATCTATTTAAAATTGTTTTTAGAATGCTACATGTAAAGAAATCTCTTAAATATTCTAGAGAAAATTAATGTACCTGGAAGAAAAATGTATTATTTATTGCGGTATGGGTTATTAAATTTATTTAACTGTTTGTATTAGATATTCTAGAGGGCATTAATGTGTTTGTGTATTGAAAAATCTGTTTAAAATTGTTTTTTGAATTCTACATGTACAGATATTATTTCTGTGTTTTTCACATTTGTAGAAAATGAAAATTAAAAAAGATCTTTTTCGATATATCATATTTTAAAATTAAGTTAAGTTGTTTTTGCTTAACAATTCTTAACTTACATCACCCAATTATTAAAGTTGTCAAAATTAATAATTAGATGTCTAATGTTTATAATTAGGTGTCTAATCAAAAATCTTAATGCTTAGATTTTGAAAGCTGTCTAATCGATTTTAACTTTATAAGTTATACATTCTTGAAAATTTATTCTTTATCGAGCTATCAATTATTAATACATTTATTTAAATGTTTCTCTTAAATATTCTAGACGAAATTAATGCATTTGGAAGGAAAATTTATTATTTATTGCACTGTGAGTTATTAATACGTTTATTTAACTAATTGTTATACATATTCTGGAGGACATTAATATGTTTTTTTGTGTATGGAAAAATTTATTTTAAATTGTTTTCAGTATGCTATATTTAAAGATATTATTTCTGTGTTTTTCACATTTGTCGAAAAAAAAGTAAAAAAAAAAAAAAAAAAAAAATCTTTTTCGATATATCGTATTTAAAAAATAAGTGAAGTTGTTTTTGCTTAACAATTCTTAACTTATTTTTCCTAATAATTAAAGTTGTAAAACTAAATATATAAGTGCCCAATGTTTATAATTACATGGATAATTATGACTAATATTCTAGAGGAAATTAATGTATTTGGAAGGAAAATTTATTATTTATTGCGCTATGAGTTATTAATAAATTTATTTAACTGTTTATCTTAGATATTCCAGAGGACATTAATGTGTTTATTTGTGTACGGAAAAGTCTATTTAAAATTATTTTTAGAATGCTACATGCAAAGATATTATTTATGATTTTTTTCACATTTGTCGAAAAAAAAAAGTTTAAAAAAATCTTTTTCGATGCATTATATTTTTAAATTAAGTTATGTTGTTTTGGCTTAACAATTCTTAACTTATATCACCTAATTATTAAAGTTGTAAAACTTAATAATTAGGCGTCTAATGTTTATAATTACTTGGCTAATGTTTCTAATTACGTGTCTAATCAAAAGTTTTAATGTTTAGACTTTGAAAGCTGTCTGATCGATTTTAACTTTATGACTAATTCATTTTGCAAATTTTTTTCTTTATCGAACTATCATTTATTACTACATTTATTTAACTGTTTGTCTTAAATATTGTAGAGGTCATCAATGTATTTGTAAGGAAAATTTGTTATTTATCGAGCTATGAGTTATTAATAAAATGAGTTTTAATCCATTTAGTTTAGGTCTGGAATGAATATGATAAATTTTCCCCTTCGCAGTAGGTGAGCGTTAGAAAATATGTACAGATTTATAGTAAAAAAATAAGCTTTCTTAAATACCATAACAATATCTCAAAACAGCAAACTCTGTCAAAAAAAATTGTCAACACAAATGCTGTAAAGCTTAAAATTCTGAGTAAAATGAGTATCTACACTTAATATTTTTGTTGTACATTAAGGTCACAATTTTACTTTAAAGTTTTAGACCCTTGGTCAGGGGGTTGAACTCAGAATTAATTAGGATAAAACTGGAATTTTTTTAATCTCTTCAGTTCAGGTCTAAAATGAACGTACCATGTTTTCTTTCTCGTACGTGGGTGAATGTTAGAAAATATGTACATATTTATTTTCGAAAAACACGGTTTTTTTAATTACCTTAACAATATCTCAAAACAGCTAACTCTATGAAAAACATTGTCAATACAAATATTGTAGAGCTTACATTCTGAATAAAATGAGTACCATCATTAATACTTTTGTTCAAAATTAAGATCACAATTCTATTTCAAAATTTTTTAAATCAAGAGCTTGAAGCCAGGAGAGACCAAGTTAACTTAGCAATATCTAAAAATTGCGGTCTTAAAATTGTACAGAAACTGAACTTCTACCTATTTACGGAAACATGTACGGTTACTATTCTTTTCACCATGGGAATAAAAGGTACATGATGATGATGAGTCTCGTTTCTTAATATTCTTCCTATATTGTGGAACACCCTAGTATGCAAAGAATATAACTGTTAGGAGAAGGTTTACTTATTTAAAAAGGTCGTCATTTTCTGAAAACTTAGCTTGGAAAATGTTTCTGAAACATGTGCCTACTTCAATTTAACAACCATACGTTATCGAAAAATAAACGGTTTATTGCACAGAGAGATATGTATTAATATTTTCCCCAAGTGTATGTTCTAGGTATTCTCAGTTAGCATCATTATATTCATAAGAGTAATATCTTAATAACTTATGTAAATGTATGTCTTTCCCAGAGCATATTAATCTGACCATTAGTGTAAATAAAGATGCATTGGAGGAATATTTCAAAAGCAAATTATTTTCACCAGGGGTATTTTGCTGCATCACTTTGTAAATGTTTTAATATTTGTCAAAGAAAGAATTTTTGTAGTACTAGAGATGAAGTTTCAACGTCAGAATTGTTTTATGAGGCATTTTTATTAAGGAAACTAGTATGTTGTAGCCATCACAAAACTTTCTTCTATATAAATCACATCAATTAAATCATTTAAATAGTACAAGAAATTACACGAATGTAGCACTCATTCATATCAAAGTATATCTGAATTTGAAGTTTGATGAAAATTCGTGCATTAGTTCTTGAGAAAGGGCTATAGCGGGAATTCTGAATAATGTAGCATAGCAGCGTCACCTGTTGAGCAATTTACACCGAAACATAAACAGCACTAATTGATATCAAGGTACACCTGAATCTGAAGTTTGATGAAAATTCGTGTATTAGTTATTGAGATAGGGCTATGGTGGAAACTCTGAAAAATTCGGTATAGCAGCGCCACCTGTTGAGCGATTTGCACCAAAATCTACAAAACTTCAACTCATATCAAGAACAAACTGAATTTGAATTTTGATGAAAATCCGTGAATTAGTTCTGGAGATTGAGCTATTGTGAAAATCGTGAAAATTGCTGCATAGCAGCGCCACCTGTTGAGCGATTTACACCAAAAACTAATCAGCACCAATTTATATGAGGGACTAACTGAATATAACTTTTTATTAAATTCCGTGCATTAGTTCTTGAAATAGAGCGCCTACAAAATTTGTGTCACATACATACACAGAGACAAACAGACAGACAGAGATACATACTGACTCACAGACTCACAGGCAGACAGAAATACATACTGACTCACAGACTCACAGACAGACATTTTGTAAAAACATGTTTTTCGGAATCTCTGACCCCTTAAACGTGTAAATCCATTGAAAACCGAAAGTCGAAAATTTTCACTAACCCAATACTTTCTTCTTGTAAAGATAGAAGAAAGTAAAAAGTACATCTATTTATGAATTCATGCTAATAAATGTTAAAAAATATTTTTAGCTTCATATTAATAAATATAATTAATTTCATATGAATAAATATCTTTATGAAACTTTATGAATGTTTACCTTCATCGAAGTAATACAAATACTGGAATTCTTCATATATACGGAAATATGTACGGTTACTATTCTTTTCATCAAGGGAATAAAAGGTACATGATGTTAATGTGACTGCTTTTTTTTAATATTTTTCGTCTATTGTGGAACACCCTAGTACGTAAAGAATATAACTCTTAAGAGAATGTTTACTTATTTAATAAGGTCTTCATTTTTTGAAAACTTAGCTGGGAAAATGTTTCTTAAACATGTGATGCCTATTTCAACTTAACAATCATATGTTACCGAAAAATAAATGGTTTATTGTACAGAAAGATATGTATTATATTTTACTCAAGTGTATGTTGTAGGTATTCTCAGTTACCATTATTATCTTGGTAAAAGTAATATCTTAATAACTTATATAAATGTACGTCATAGCTATTCCCAGAGCTTATTAATCTGACTGTTAGTGTAAATAAAGATGCATTGGATGAATATTTCAAGAACAAATTCTTTTCACCAGAGGTATTTCGCTGCTTCACTTTGTAGAGGTATTTGTCAAAGAAAGAATTTTTGTAGTACTACAAATGAAGTTTCAGAGTCAGAATTGTTTTTTGGGACGCTTTTATTAAGAAGAAAAGGTAATGAAAATACTGGTCTTCTTCATACATACGGAAACAAATGTACGTTTACTATTATTTTCATCATGGGAATAAAAGGTACATGATGATGATGAGTCCGTTTTATTATTTTCACTCTATTGTGGAACATCGTAGTATGTCAAGAATGTAACTCTTAAGAGAATGCTTACTTATTTAAGAAGGTCTTCATTTTCTGAAAACTTAGCTGGGAAAATGTTTCTTAAACATGTGATGCCTATTTCAACATAACAATCATTACATTGTTTTTTGGGACGCTTTTATTAAGAAGAAAAGGTAATGAAAATACTGGTCTTCTTCATACATACGGAAACAAATGTACGGTTACTATTATTTTCATCATGGAAATAAAAGGTACATGATGATGATGAGTCCGTTTTATTATTTTCACTCTATTGTGGAACATCGTAGTATGTCAAGAATGTAACTCTTAAGAGAATGTTTACTTATTTAAGAAGGTCTTCATTTTCTAAAAACTTAGCTGGGAAAATGTTTCTTAAACATGTGATGCCTATTTCAACGTAACAATCATACGTTACCGAAAAATAAACGGTTTATTGTACAGAGAGATATGTATTAATATTTTACTCAAGTGTATGTTGTGGGTATTCTCAGTTACCATTATTACCTTCGTAAAAGTAATATCTTAATAACTTATATAAATGTACGTCATAGCTATTCCCAGAGCTCATTAATCTGACTATTAGTGTAAATAAAGATGCATTGGAGGAATAGTTCAAGAACAAAATCTTTTCACCAGAGGTATTTCGCTGCTTCACTTTGTAGAGGTATTTGTCAAAGAAAGAATTTTTGTAGTACTACAAATGAAGTTTCACCGTCAGAATTGTTTTTTGGGACGCTTTTATTAAGAAGAAAAGGTAATGAAAATACTGGTCTTCTTCATACATACGGAAACAATTGTACGTTTACTATTATTTTCATCATGGGAATAAAAGGTACATGATGATGATGAGTCCGTTTTATTATTTTCACTCTGTTGTGGAACATCGTAGTATGTCAAGAATGTAACTCTTAAGAGAATGTTTACTTATTTAAGAAGGTCTTCATTTTCTGAAAACTTAGCTGGGAAAATGTTTCTTAAACATGTGACGCCTATTTCAACATAACAATCATTACATTGTTTTTTGGGACGCTTTTATTAAGAAGAAAAGGTAATGAAAATACTGGTCTTCTTCATACATACGGAAACAAATGTACGGTTACTATTATTTTCATCATGGAAATAAAAGGTACATGATGATGATGAGTCCGTTTTATTATTTTCACTCTATTGTGGAACATCGTAGTATGTCAAGAATGTAACTCTTAAGAGAATGTTTACTTATTTAAGAAGGTCTTCATTTTGTAAAAACTTAGCTGGGAAAATGTTTCTTAAACATGTGATGCCTATTTCAACGTAACAATCATACGTTACCGAAAAATAAACGGTTTATTGTACAGAGAGATATGTATTAATATTTTACTCAAGTGTATGTTGTAGGTATTCTCAGTTACCATTATTACCTTCGTAAAAGTAATATCTTAATAACTTATATAAATGTACGTCATAGCTATTCCCAGAGCTCATTAATCTGACTATTAGTGTAAATAAAGATGCATTGGATGAATATTTCAAGAACAAATTCTTTTCACCATAGGTATTTCGCTGCTTCACTTTGTAAAGCTTTTTGTGAAAGAAAGAATTTTTGTAGTACTACAAATGAAGTTTCAGCGTCAGAATTATTTTTTGGGACGCTTTTATTAAGAAGAAAAGATAATGAAAATACTGGTCTTCTTCATACATACGGAAACAAATGTACGGTTACTATTATTTTCATCATGGGAATAAAAGGTACATGATGATGATGAGTCTGTTTTATTATTTTCACTCTATTGTGGAACATCGTAGTATGTCAAGAATGTAACTCTTAAGAGAATGTTTACTTATTTAAGAAGGTCTTCATTTTCTGAAAACTTAACTGGGAAAATGTTTCTTAAACATGTGATGCCTATTTCAACTTAACAATCATATGTTACCGAAAAATAAACGGTTTATTCTACAGAGAGATATGTGTTAAATTTTTACTCAAGTGCATGTTGTAGGTATACTCAGTTACCATTATTATCTTCGTAAAAGTAATATCTTAATAACTTATATAAATATACGTCATAGCTATTCCCAGAGCTTATTAATCTGACCATTCGTGTAAATAAAGATGCATTGGAGGAATAGTTCAAGAACAAAATCTTTTCACCAGAGGTATTTCGCTGCTTCACTTGGTAGAGGTATTTGTCAAAGAAAGAATTTTTGTAGTACTACAAATGAAGTTTCAGCGTCAGAATTGTTTTTTGGGACGCTTTTATTAAGAAGAAAAGGTAATGAAAATACTGGTCTTCTTCATACATACGGAAACAAATGTACTGTTACTATTATTTTCATCATGGGAATAAAAGGTACATGATGATGATGAGTCTGTTTTATTATTTTCACTCTATTGTGGAACATCGTAGTATGTCAAGAATGTAACTCTTAAGAGAATGTTTACTTATTTAAGAAGGTCTTCATTTTCTGAAAACTTAGCTGGGAAAATGTTTCTTAAACATGTGATGCCTAGGCATCACATGTTTAAGAAACATTTTCCCAGCTAAGTTTTCAGAAAATGAAGACTTTCTTAAATAAGTAAACATTCTCTTAAGAGTTACATTCTTACTTAACAATCATATGTTACCGAAAAATAAACGGTTTATTCTACAGAGAGATATCTGTTAAATTTTTACTCAAGTGCATGTTGTAGGTATACTCAGTTACCATTATTATCTTCGTAACAGTAATATCTTAATAACTTATATAAATATACGTCATAGAAATTCCCAGAGCTTATTAATCTGACCATTAGTGTAAATAAAGATGCATTGGAGGAATAGTTCAAGAACAAATTCTTTTTACCAGAGGTATTTCGCTGCTTCACTTTGTAAAGGTATTTGTCAAAAAAAGAATTTTTGTCATGCTACAGATGAAGTTTCAGTGTCAAAATTGTTTATTGGGACGCTTTTATTAAGAAGAAAAGGTAATGAAAATACTGGTCTTCTTCATACATACGGAAACATACGTTCGGTTACTATTCTTTTCATCGTGTGAATAAAAGATACATGATGATGATGATTCTGTTTTTTATTTTTCCTGTATTGTAGAACATCCTAGTATGTAAAGAATATAACTCTTAACACTTTGAGGGGCGGTGGGATAGATCATATCCCACCTAATTTAAAGAAGATTCGCGCCAGAAACTTTTTACTAAATTTTATATTTTTAACTTTGGGGGGGGGGGGGGATGTTGAAAAATTGCTTTTCCTTATTTAAAAATATAATTTTTTGATTTTTTTCCGGTGAGAATTCAATATAACAGTGGCATTATTGCTCGCCCCTCAAAGGGTTGAGAGAATGGTTACTTATTTAATAGTCGCATTAAATTACGGTTCAAAAATTCAAATCGCTTATTGGCACCACTTTAAAAAAAAAGAAATATTCACCTTATTTAATAACAGGTAAAATGATACCATAATAAAGCCAATTACACTATTTTATAAAACTGGTCAGAATCAAACAATATGAATAAAAGACACAGCCCGTGAATATCACGGGAGTGAGAATTAAGGGGTTAAGAAGGTCTTCGTTTTCCGTAGGCTTAGCTGGTAAAATGTTTCTGAAACATTGCTTATTTCAACTTAATAATCATACGTTACCGAAAAATAAACGATTTATTGGAGATATTATATAATTTAATAAAATTAAGTAAACTAAGGCAGACTTGAATACACTTAACATGAAATTTATAAAAATATAAAATGATTAAAAACATATAAAAACATGTAGTATACGGTTCGCTAAGCAACCGTAAGCTCTCATCAGTACAAAATAACCATTGAAAAATAAATAACAACAGGACCAATCAAGTACAGTTAAAATTAAAGTTATTTTTCCTGAAGTGAAGTTTATTCAGCAGGAAAAAAACAGGCTTCATTCAATGCCGGTTTCGTATGCGAGTAAACAAGCCTTCTAGTAACGATCTACCGTGATATTGCTACTTTCCAATTTCAAAATGGAAACGTTCATAAACAGCGGGATGTGATCAGTTTCCAGTGAATGCTGGACAATTTTTTAATTTAGTTTACTTTTTTCAGATGCACTAATATATGTTCTTTCAGGCGAATTTCCACCAGTTTCACCAATATATACGCTATCGCAGTCTTTACAAGGAATGGCGTAAACAACACCGGTTAATTTTGACTTATATTTAAATTATATATTTATTAAAAAAGGAGCAGAAAGAGCTAAAGGAAGGAAAAGGAGCTCTTTTTTAATAAACATAAATTTAAACATGATAAGTCAAAATTAACTGGTGTTGTTTAAAATGAAAATCAAATTTCAAACTAATTGCTTAAGAGGCACAAATTCCAACACAGTGAAAAAGATTCCATGCCGGGACTCGAACCCGGGCCATCAGTATAGCGCACTGACGTTCTACCGATTCTGCATTCCATAAAAATTTCCTTTCTAAAATGATTCTACAATCCCAGTATATTAAATTAGTCTCTGTCTTAAATAATATTCCATTCATTCCCTTTAATTAAATTCATTTTTATTTAAAATGCGCATTTTAATGTTTTATTTTCTTTCAAAATGTATTCTGAAAAACATTCCCGTAATCATTATTTCATTATTTGCTTTCAAGGTTTTTCATTTCTCAATCTTAAAATTCCGCCATGAATTCTATTAACAGGGTTCGCACGCTTCAAGGGCTTTCAAGGACCTTTTACTAGAATTTTTGTAAAGTATTATTTGCCTTATTTAATGAAATAAAATTCTATCTTTAGTAATAGCGACCACTATTTTACAACATTTCTGGTACTAAAGCATCTAAAATCCCCTGAATCCATGATACATACGAACTCTGTATTAAAATTATTTCTCTTCGTAGCATTTTATTTTATTTTATTTTATTCTAAAAATCGTTTGGCGCTCTTTTTTCATCGAAGCCGCATTATTCCAATTTTCTTACTTCTGTAAAATATAGTTCTTTGCAGCTTCGGACTGATATTGGTTGTTTTCCCCATCAGTAGTGCCGTAAAAAACTCTACGCATCTTTTTATAAAACATCAAAACATGAGTTTAGGAGCTCAGATTTCGTGGCATTTGTTGTCTTATAAAGCTGCGCCTGCTGTCTGGAAGCGAGACATTGGAGTAACAGAACGTTTTTATATCGTCTTATCCTAAATGCAATTTCAGCAGAAGTAACTACTACGGTAGATGTTGTGAAATATCACAACAATCTGTGATTTGTGATGGATGTTTACAACTGTATTCTACTAGAAGGGACCAATAAATTTTCTGTTATGAAGCGCTGTTATTTTTTTCTCGGGAAATTCCCAGTTTATTTCCAGAAAAAGCCAACAGGCATAATAACAAAGACCGCATAAGTGCCGTTTAATATAGAGATCTCTGGGATATCCACTAAAAATTTGATTGAATGGTGCTTTACTTTTCCTAAATGTGGAATGATACGAAAGCTTTATTTTAAAGCCTTATGATAGAGTGTTATAGAGCGATATCTGCTTTATTTACATAAACTTCATGACATGTTACCAAATTGTTGTAACATATATATACATATATATCTATACAGTGCGTCCCAAAAGTTTATAGACGACCATTTTTTTGGATTTAAGAGCTAACTAAACGAGTAAAAAAGACGAAATAAATTATGAAAATATACAGGGTGTTTATAAAGTCCCGGACCCATTTTGATGTTTAATAACTCATAAAATAATAAAGATAGATTAAAATTAATAACATAAATGGTTAGATAGACTCAAAAAGTTTCATGACCTTCGTCAATGAACTTCCACGTGTGCCCCCTTCGTCGCACGGAGAATATCAAGTCGACAGTCAATTTCACGCCAGGTAGTGGCAAGCATGTCGGCACCCACAGAGGCTATTGCGGTTGTAATTCTGGATTTTAAGTCATCAATGTTTGACACTCTCCTCCTGTAAACATTGTCCTTTACAAATCCCCAAAGGAAAAAGTCCAGCGGCGTTATATCAGGTGATCTGGGTGGTGCACCACCTCATTGAGGTACAATCGTTCGTACTTCTTTGAATGACCATTTTCCAGGAAGATTTATTGAGCGAGGAGGTCCAATTCCTTGGCCACCCAGATCACCTGATATAACGCCGCTGGATTTTTTCCTTTGGGGATTTGTAAAGGACAATGTTTACAGGAGGAGAGTGTCGAACATTGATGACTTAAAAGCCAGAATTACAACCGCAATAGCCTCTGTGGATGCCGACATGCTTGCCGCTACCTGGCGTGAAATTGACTATCGACTTGATATTCTCCGTGCGACGAAGGGGGCACACGTGGAAGTTCATTGACAAGGGTCATGATACTTTTTGAGTCTATCTAACCATTTATGTTATTAATTTTAATCTATCTTTATTATTTTATGAGTTATTAAACATCAAAATGGGTCCGGGACTTTATAAACACCCTGTATAATGATGAAATAAAAATAATAAAATATTCAAACAACTTTAAACAGTCATAGATTTAATATAAAAAATTAAAAACAGAAAAATGCTGTCCCAAAAATATACAGACAACCGGTGTTAAAAGCTGATTTAACTACTGATGTCCAAAATTTGCATATTCCAAGGTAGAGTTCTGCATCGGGTCGGGTTACCCGCTTTTACCCGAACCCGACCCGACCCGCGGTTCGTGCCGGGTTGGCGCTATATTTTCCTGTTGCGGTTCGGGTCGAGTCGGGATGACTTTAAGTTTTTTTGTTGCGGGTCGGGTTCGGGTCAAGTTGGGTTTTATTGTTTCGGGTTCGGGTTGGCTTTTTTACTCTTGCGGGTCGGGTTCGGGTTGACCCGATTTTTAAAAAGAATGTGGAAAATATTTTTTCACGTTAAAAGCCTTTATAAACCGCAGATCAAAGTTTCACAAAAGCAAAATATGTACCTGTCTGTTTTGTCTTTAGTCATCCTTTCACCAGTCTTCGAAATAACAAACTGCATTATATTTTTATCGTATTTTAAAAATACAATACGCAGCAAAACGCTAAATGGTCCTTCCTGTCTAATGTATCAAATGAATAAATGAATAATTAATGTGATGATACACGATGCACGGGAAGTTGTTAGACGATGTTAGACGGGAAAATTTTCAAAATAATAACTGCTGATAAACTAAAGGCAGATGATCAGTTGTGTAAAACAAGGTGTATCATTATGTGGAACTTTTGAAACCGCAACTAATTTTAAGGCATATTTAAAGATTAGATTTTTAGTTTTATACCGTTTAGAGTCCTGCATCGGGTCGGGTTACACGCACCCGGTTCTAGACTTTTTCATCTCGAGTCCCAGTTTTTGGCTCGGGACCGGCCCGCCCTTTCTCGTCCCGTGTAAAACATAAAATTTCGGCCCTAGCCCGGCTCGGCCCGTTTATAATTTTATCGTCTTCGTCTAAATATTTATATCGGGCCTGTGGACTCGCTTAATTGTAGTTATCGTCCCGGCCTGGCAGGGCCGTTCAATTTTTATGCCGGCCCGGCCTGTTTATTTTGTCTTTCAGCCCGGCCTTTTGAAAAACTGTCCTAATTCTTCGGCCTGGCCCGTTTGAAATTTGCCGCTCCGGCGCGGCCCGTGGACCGGGCTGATGCAAACCCCTATTAAAGAACAATTGTAGATTATTTTTCATAATAGTATTAAAACATGATTTGCTTTCCTTACATTGCGGGTTCGGGTCGGGTTGCGGATTGAAATATCTCGGGTTCGAGTCGGATTGCGGGTTGCTGGAAATTATTTTTGCGGCTTCGGTTCGGGTTGCGGGTTGACTTAAAATGGAATTTGCGGGTTCGGGTCGGGTAGAAGACCCGCGCAGGACTCTATTCCAAGGTTATGTACTTGTGACGCAATAGTTTCCTGAGATAAAATCTAATCTGTTTTTCCGTTTCCGACTGATTACAAAGATGCATCGCAATGTGCAGTTTTCCGAAAAGGAAAATTTGAATCCTGTTCTAGACAATCAAAGAAAACAACTAAATGAGAAGATCGTTTCAGTACCAATATCCATGGTCCATCGACGGCTGCTAGCAAGTACATTTCTTGATTTTCGGAAAATGCGTCATTCACCAAAGTTTACAAAACGAAATAAAGACACTCGTGTTAGTGGACCCAAAATCACAGGAATTGGTCAGATGAATGGTTGAGTGTTCTTGTCAGTGATGAAAAGAAATTCAGTTTAGATGGCTCCGATGGTTGGGTATATTAATGGCACGATATTCGCAAGGATTCACGAACTTTTTTTAGTAGACAGCAAGGAGGGGGTTTACTCATGGTGTGGGCAGAATTGTCTTATAATGGAACAATCCATATTGCATTTTTGAAAATCGTCAATATTCCGAAGATTACCAGAAAAGGCTTGAACTACAGTTACTTCCATTTGGAAAGTTCCTAGTAGGTGGACAAATGGATATACCAGCAAGCCCATTGCTCCATTCTCGTGTCCAACTGTACAAAGCAGTGGTTTAGACAAAACTAAGTAACTGTTATGGACTGACCAGCCTTCAGTCTTAACATGAACCCAATAGAGAACCTCTGGCGAGGTTAGCTAGAGACGTATATGCTAAAAGGCGTCAATTCACAATGGTTCAATATATAAAGCTGCAATTTGAACGAAATTGATTTTTTTAAAAATCAGGACTTCCGTCAAACTCTTGTTTTGAGTATGCCTGATCGCGTTTTTGAAGTGATTAGAACAAACGGCTTAAACATTTGAACATTAAAGGAAAAGAAAATGAGTTACCTATAAGCTTTTGGGACAGTCAAATTTAACTTTTAATTTTTTGACATAGTCTGTGGTTGTGTAATATTATTTGTGTATAGTATTATTATTATCTTGTTATGATTTATAACTATAAATTGTTTTGAAATAGTTACTCTTCTTTTTGAACTGGAAAGTTAAAAAACCCCGTTGTCTATAAACTTTTGGGACGCACTGTATATATATAGGTATAGATAGATATATAGATAGAATAACATTAAAATGAAATCACACGTGGGAAAATGAATGACAAAATAAAGGATAGACAAGTATTCATGAGGAGCTTCACATCCACAATTCATAGTTAAGATATTTCAGCGAATATTGTCGAGATAAGGCCTCAAAGCGACAATATTAAGTTCTTATAACATATCGAAAACCTCAGGATGATTAAAATATATTAAGCAAAAAATAAATGAAAATTCAACTAAAAAAGGACAAAAATAACAAAAACAACTTGCCAAGCAATAAAATTGTCAAAGATTCAAATGGATTCATCTCGAAGTCATGTGCCATGAACTGGATGAGTAATATGAGCAAAAATGGTGAGAGAATTAAAAAGAATAAGGGTAAAAGAACATGTGCTGACATCTAGAACTGGTATGAATAACTCCATCACAATTAGCTAAATGTAAGCAAATATATAATTCAAATGAGTAAGAAAACGGCAAATGAAATTGCATTACTAAAAATCTTGATAGAAATAAAAGAATATAAGGATAAAAGAAAATCATAGTAAATAACAATAATAATAGTAATAATAGAAAGTAATATTATTAAAAAAATATATAGAATCATGAATATAGATGTTAAAATAGCATTAAATAACTATTAATACTTTAGTTTCACTTCTTAGTCCAATTCTTCTGCAATTTTTGTGTTTATTTGTTGTAATTCATTTAAAGGGACATGGACTTTTTGCGAGCCGTTAATTCCCAAATTGGCTCATCCGATCTCAGCAATCTGATCCTTTGTTAATATTAACATTTTGGATTACTTTACTGTGATTTTCATCAAATTTAACAAAATAAATCAATTTAAGTCATTATAATTGCATTCTATTTTACATTACGCTACTTCATAAGAAAATAAATATAATTATCTACTATATAAATATCAGTTTTAACCAATCAGATTGCTGGGCTCGGTTGAGCCAATTTGGGAATTAACGGCTCGTGGACTTTTTATGTGAGCAAAAATCTTCCCAAAAATCGAAAATTAGTTTTGTGCATATAACTATTCTCCAGTTTATTCTGAGCCATTTGCGAGAAACCGTATGTAGAATAGGTTATATTTCGCAAAGTTACAAGTGTTTGAATTTTATACACAAGAATTTTTTCGACACTTTAATATACTTTATATCTGTTTTTCTCAAAATAGATTTTTCAACGTTTTTAGATTTTTGAAATACTCCCTACGTCATAATTTTTGACCAAAATTCATGAAATTGATAAGGAAGAATCCTGATACTGCTGACAAAGAACCTGTGTATGCATTTTAAAATTTGACTTCATTAAGATAATTAAATTTGGTTTTTAGCTTATTAAAATGCAAAATTTTGATGAAAATCGATATGGAATTCAGAAAAAAAATCTCTAAAAATTAACTATTCAAGGGATTAGAAAATGGATACAGGTTTGTTTGAAATAGAGTCTGAAGTGAGTAAGAAGTAAAATCTAGGATGTATCTCAAAAATTAAGACGCATGGAGCATTTTTAAATTTCGTTTTAAAATTAAAAAAAAAACTTAAAATTACAATAAGATTGGAAATTTCTTTTAATGCGTTTTGTATACTTATGGTGAAATGCATACTTCCACAAAATTTCATATCGCTATGATGAAAATTGAAAAAAAAAAAAAAAACTTTCTTAACGTCCATCGTCCCCTTAAGGGGGCTGATCACTCAGCTTTCGATTCCTCCTCACTCGTGTAAAGTCTATGGGCATTTGAAAAAATCGTATATTTCAAATATCTCCTCGGGAAATTAATACTTTTAACTTCTATCTTGTGTGTACACTTCCTAAAATATGTCTCTTTTTTTCTTCGTTCTCAAAATATTTCTAAAGTATAGACTTAATTTTATAGGAAGTGTTAAAATCTTACTCGCAGTTCGCCCGCTTTTAACACATTAAACATTAAATTCAGTATGGATTTGAGAAATATTTTGAAAACTAAGAAAACAAGAGATACCCTTTAAGAAGAGTAAACAGAAAAAAGATGTTAAAAAAAGTCCTTCCGGCTAGTGCCGGGAGGCAGAGGTAGCTTTCATATTCCTTAGTTTTTAAAAGCCAGCTTATATTATTCAAACACACAGAGCTCAAATTAGTGGAACCGGATTATAGAAGACTAAATACTAATTTTTGTCAATATGAATATGAATGATAATTTCGCGGAATTAGTCGCGTTATCAAAGTTGGTTTTATTTAAAGTGATTTAAATTTGGTCGCCAAATTTGGCGATATCTTGAAGTGCCCGCCATTTTAAAGCAACATAATGGGTGCAACAAAGCTAACCAATGAACTTGGTCGAGACTTTAGTAATTCCTGTGCGCATGCTCCCTCACATCTTAAATCGGGTGATAAATACGAGTGCTATTGCAGGCAAAAAATCAGATCGTTTCAAAGTGTCAGCCATGCTAGAAATTCAAAGAGCTATAAACTCAGTCATTTTTTAAGATATAGACGAAACAAAAAAAGCTCCGAAATCTTTGTATCAAGGTCAAACCCATAAGAAAAATATCTTTTTCAATTGCTAATTTTTTTAACCTCATTTTAAATTAAAATATAAAAAAAAAAATTAAATGGCCGCCATTTTGAAACAAGAAGGCGGATGAAGTTGGCCAACGTACTCGGTCGAGACATTGGTATGTATTATGTACACAACAAGTTATATCCAAATCCGTTCATAAATACGCGTGTAATGACGTGACAAAATTCAGATCGTTTCAAAATGTCAGCCACACAAGAATTTCAAAGTGCTATAACTCAACCGTTTTTTTAAATATAAACGAAACAAAAAATCCTCCGGAATCTTTGTATCAAGCTTAAACACATAGGGAAAAAATCTTTTTCAATTTCTAGTTTTTTTATACCTCATTTTAAAATTAATTTTTTTTTTAATTTTTAAATGGCCGCCATTTTGAAACAAGATGGCGTATGACGCTGGCCCACGAACACGGTCGAGACATTGCTATGTACTATGCACATGCCTTGTCACATCGAAATCGGTTCATAAATACGCGTATTATCGCGTGACAAAAATCAGATCGTTTCAAAATGTCAGCCATGCTAGAAATTCAAAGCGCTATAACTCAACCATTTTTTAAGATATAGACGAAACAAAAATGCTCCGAGATCTTTGTATCAAGTTCAAACACATAAGGAAAAAATCTTTTCCAATTTCTAATTTTTTTGTACCTCATTTTAAATTTTAAATTAAAAAAAAATTTAAATGGCCGCCATTTTTAAACAAGATGGCGGATGAAATTGGCCCACGAACTCGGTCGAGACATTGCTATGCACTATGCAAATGCCTTGTCACATCCAAATCGGTTCATAAATACGCGCATTATCGCGTGTCAAAAATCAGATCGTTTCAAAATATCAGTCATGCTAGAAATTCAAAGTGCTACAATTCAGCCATTTTTTAAGATACAGACGAAACAAAAAATGCTCCGGAATCTTTGTATCAAGCCCAAACACATAAGAAAAAAATATTTTTCTATTTCTAATTTTTTGTGCCTCATTTTAAATTTGAAATCTGGAGAATGTCGACTTTCACCGGTGAATGTCAACATTCACATAGTCGCTTGGTGTATGTTCGAAATATTTGTTAAATATCCTTATTTCTGCCTTACACCAGTGAAAGTCGACATTCACCATACAATAATGGTGAATGTTGAATATGTAGGAAATTTGCATTTACTTCCCCGTGTTTCAGGCTCGATCATTAATTTTTAATTCATAAAAACATTTTAATCGTCTGTAATCCAAAGGTATGCTGCACGCATATTCACAATGCCTACTCGGTTCGGATTCGACACAGGTATCTCCATATATTTTTCTGGTTTGAAATTTTGAATATTCTGAAACACATATACAGACGATTGCTATCTCACACGAGCTTTGAATTATTATTTAACCGGTTGAGTGCAGAGCAGCGCGGTAACGCTCCTCTTGTTATGTGCCAAAATTTCAGGAAGCGCGATAACGCTCATTTTAGTTTATGCTAAAATTGCGGAGAGGGTGATAGTGCTCCTATTTGTTGTCTCAGTGTGGTGTGCATTTAAGTTGGTTGCACTAGCGAAGCGTGGGATATCTGTATATATCGTCCGCTTACAAGTAATTTTTTACTATACAACACATACACATTCGCATTTTTGGCATATATCCACAAGATTTGTTCCGCACTCAAACGGTTAATCCATTCGGGGCCTAACGTTCTATTAAAGAGCCCCAGGACTCTTAAAGCTTTAAAATTTTTGAAACTTTAATTTTTTTTATCTGTTAAACTCGTATCTTTTCTAAACATTTTGATATAATTGTTTCCTTGAAATTCCCTTTAGAACAGAAGTTATGGCTTTTAGAGTTATGCCTGCTTAATAGCTGAAGCGGGTTTTCCAAAACTTTGAAGTCTTTGAAGTCTCGAAATGACGTTTTTGGGCATAATGCACACGACATCTCAAAAACTCTTGATTTTTTTTTCATGACATTTTCAAAACATGTGTTTCTTATTAGTCTGTATAAACTGAACCTAATATTTCCTTTTTACTGTTCAAAAAATAATTTTTAAAGTTATTATACTGTTGAAGTTTTCTAAATTTTGCATTAGCTAAATACAACTTTGTATTAAAAATATAAAAATGCTTTAAAACAAATTTATTTAGGTTCAGGGTAATTATTATAATCTGAAGTATAGGCACCAAAATTTTCGTTCTAATTGCAAAATTTATTTTATAATCGTGCGCGTAATCTGTTATTCCGATTTTCTGCATCTTTCATCTCAATAAAAATTGTGTCTTAAAATCAAATGCATTTTAAGATGTTAAATGTTGAAAATGGTCTTTTTTTTTTCTTTTTTTCCAATTTTAAGAGTCCTGAGACCTGAAATGATCATGTCTTTCCACTGAATATTGTTTTGTCTTAACAAGTAGTTTTGTTATTATCTCTATTAAAAATGAGAGAATCTTAATTCTAGTAATGTACCATTATCCAAATCAGTTCTCTTTTTTTACAATATAGAAATTGTTTTCTTAAGTTTTATAAATTTTACATATTTAATAAAATGATTGTGTGTTTTTTTTTTTTTTTTTTTTTTTTTTTTTTTTTTTTTTAAATAACCACTATTTTTTTCTAATAGTATTTTTGCCATAAGAATTCCGATAACAAGTAAGGCAAAGGTTACTATTTGTTATTAAATATTATAAAAATCTAGAAACGTAATTATCCGAAAAAACTGTTTCAGGTATATTGATTATATTGGCCAATATTTTTAATCATCGATAACAGGCTTGGCAGTTTATTTGGCAGTTAACATTACTTGGCAGTTTAGCGGAAATTCTGGATTCAAAATATCTACCACTTTTTTTTTTTAAATGCAATTTTCATTATATTTATTCAATGAAAGTCTGCCATTAAACAAAACGAAAATTATTATTTAAAAATTCAGGTATTTTTTAAATATAAAATTACTCTTAGTTTTGAATACTAATCGCTAACATTTGAACTGAAATACCAATATTGATAAAATATTAGGTTTACTTTGGAAATATTTGTAGTAAAACGTGAATGCTGCATAAAGGTTGCTGTACATTGTAATAATCTCTAACAAAACGTCAATATTGTAAAAATACTTACTCTATGTTGGAAATATTAATAGTGAAATCACAAAATATTATTTGAAAGCACTGCACAAATATGCATAAACTGTAAGTTGAAACATTTGACTGAAAGTAGGTTTTATTTTTATAAGTTTTATTTTATCTCATAGAAACAAATAAAATATGTAAATTTCATAAACTTAAGCGAAAATTTTGCACATTAGGGAAAAAATGAATGTAACGGATAATGAAGTCAAAGGCATTTAATCATATGTTTTAATGTTGACTTCAGCCATACCTTTTCTCACTTTCACATGTATAATATTATTAGAATTAGATTAATATCATTATTACATGGAGATAATTGCAAAACTAATGGTTAAGGCAAAGTAATACTAAATGAAAAGACGTGTTTTCTTAAACGCTTGAGGGGCGGTGGAATATATTATGTCCCACCTAATTTTCATCAAGATTTGCACCAGAAACATGTAATTACACATTTATTTTATAACTTTAATGGAAAGAACTTGTAAAATAGCTTTTCCTTATTTTGAAAAAAAAAAATTGTATATTCCGATGTGAAATGAACATTACGAAAACACAATTATTTGTCCCTGAAAGGGTTAATGGGACACTTCACCCCGAACGAGTCAAATAACAATTTCATGATTCCATGAATAGCGATCGGCTTCATATCATAAGTACTTCAGAATATTCAATATTTAATACCAGAAAAATAAACGGAGAAATACATGTGTCTAATCCGAACCGATTAAGTATTGTGAATATGCGCGCTGCACTTAGTTTTAAGAAAGAATTTTAGAGTAGTGTTCTTGAAAAAAAAAAAAAAACAATTGTTTTCTCTCAATTAATGTATTTAATTTTTCAAAAAAAAAAAAAAAAAAAAAAAAAAAAAGATCACGACTTCATGCAGTATTTATTCAATATAAATTAGGATATTGAACAAAAAAATAAAATTTAAGAAAACGTTGCGTGCACCATCAAACCTAGCATAAAACTGGCAAAGCTGACTGATTCGCAGTAGAACAAAGAATTTAGCGACAGACTAGCCTCTCTGCTAAACACCGCTTCTCTTTTCGACCTCCACCAGAGCATATGTGTGATTGTCGACATTCACCAGTGATAGTGCGGATGTACAAGAATATGATCAAATATTCGGTCTTTCACCGACGTTTTTGGTATATGTTAACATTCACCGGTGAAAGTCAACATTCTCCAATTTCGGTCTTTCACAGTAACATATACATATATATATATATCAACTTTTGAACGGAGGGTTGTTTCAGGGTCTGGGTGTCATGATCGATGAAAATATACCAAAATTTTTTGAAATCGCTTTCCTCCGAACGGCTGCAATAGGTAGCTTTTTGTAATGAAATTACAAAAATTACCTAATATGAATTTCCCGAGAAGGTATTTTAAATATACGAATGCATCAAAAGTCCACAGACTTAACATTACGGAGGAGAATTCCGAAGCTAATTGACCAGACCTCTTAAGAGTAAATTTGACTACCTGAACCAATTTTATCAAACAACTATGAAAAATAAATGCACTCCTTCATAATGAAACATGCACAGTTATTATTATTTTCATCTTCGTAATAAAATGTATATGATAATGAGTCTCTTTTCCAAATCTTTCTCCTCCAGTGCAAACACTCAAATGTGTAAAGAACATGAATCTTAAGAGAATATTTACTTATTTAACAAGTTCTTTATTTTCTAAAAGTTTAGCCTGGGAAATGTTTCTGAAATATTATGTTCCATTTCAACTTTATGACTCATATGTGTTACCGAAAGTAAACTATTTATTGTGCAGACAGCTATTAATATTTTATTCAAGTGTTGTAAACATTTTCAGAACACATTATTATTTTCATTAGAGTACGGAAAAGTGCATTTGAGGTAGAGTTTAAGAAAAAAGTCTGGTCTTAAAGGCTATTTTATTCTTGAGAGGTTTTATGAGGTTTTAGGACTGTTTTCCTATTTGCGAAAAAATGAATTTTTATGTAAAAAAAAAAAAAAAAGACTTTTTATCGTATTTTAAATTTAAGTTATAAGACCATTTTTTGACAATTTTTAACATTGTTTCACAACCTTCAAATTAAAAAAAACCCCAAGAATTTATTTTATAAATAGGAAAAACAACGTTAATAGAGCCAGAACTTTAAATTTGATTTATAAAAACTCTTTTTCTTACTTGGACTTGGACGAGAAAATTCAAAGAGTGCCTACGAAAACATTCCTTTACCTCCAGTAGCAGAAATGTTCATGTAGAATTCAAAACATAGATGAGAATATACCTAGAATGTCCAGACCTGGCAGCGCAAACAAGTCCCAAGAAGAAAATCATTATAAAGAAATAGGCACCCCTGAGGACCATAAAGTAATAAAAATACTAAGTAAATTTAAAATAATAATATAAAAGAGCAAAAGTAAGCGAAAATAGCGGTTAAAATAAATAAAATTAAGTAAAAAGGCATGAAAAGCAAAAAAGTTTAGAAGGATTCGACCTGCAACTTTCTCATCCAATCAGAAGAGAGAGAGAGCTGACAATGAAATTTAAGATCCATCCACTGCTCCGTGATCAGGACCTCCTTTTCTTAATTTCCCCAGCATTTTTCACTTTTTCGGATCCATTCCCAATGCTATTTTCCTATTGGTTACCCGTAATCTCCTGTTTTCCTATTTGTCAATAAAACTTTCAGTTGAATCTGCTTCTCCCTTATATATGCGTGTAAATTTCCGTCATTCTTTGCACTAAGGACGGTACGCTTAATACTACCGACACTAGTATGCTTTAAAATTTAAAGTTCTGGCGCTATTAATGTTTTTTTTCAATTTATATTATATTGCGCCAAGTATCATCTTATTAATCTAACATTTATTGTATTTAACGAATAAAAATCTTATATTTTCATAATGTTGTTTTGAAATTCCATTTTGTGTGTGTAAACCAGTAAATGAAGGGAAAATATTATTTTAGGAAAATATGATAATGTTATTTTTAGAAATGAGTAAAATTCCACCTGGGTTCAAGGATATACTCACAAATTAGAATGCGGATAAATAGACAAATAAATATGTTTGTCAATATTAACACCAGAGGACTGAATACTTTTAAAAAACAGCAAATAAAAGACAGAGAGAAAACAAAACAAGAATCTATACAGAAATATTCATTTACGCAGTCTTAAATAAACTCTTGACTAATTTAGTTGTTTATCCTAGACTAATTTTTATTTTTTTTTATATCAGGTCGTCATGAAATAAACTTGTGACTATAAAAGGGCGAGATTACCAACGGGGCAATCTTCCACCAGTAAATTTTAATAAAAAATTTTAGCTTATATAAACGCCATGTTCATGAAAAATTTCTGTGATGATTAACATAAAAAATTGTATTGTTTTTTACTGGTGGAAGTTTGCCCCGTTGGTAATCTGCTCTTTCTGTAGCCACAAGTTTCATACTTGACGACCTAATACAGTCGAACCCCGTTATAACGAACTTCAAGGGACCGAAGGTTTTGTTCGCTATATCCGGTGGTTCGCAATATCCGAACCGTCAAGAAAAATGTTAGAGTTCACAAAATGTAAAACTCATTAGTTGCTATGTGTATATTCAATAATGATGTATTAAAAAAAGGTAAAATCTATTAAATATAGCCATTAAAGAATTAAATTGACTAAATTCGATTGCATTAAACTAACACAATACTAATTAAATTAACCAACAATGAAGACAAACATGAATAAAATAATTTTACCTTTAATTGTTGCTCACTGTTTTGATACAGAAATAATCGGTAATTTTCTACTGCACTGTAAAAAAAAAATTGTAAAGTTACTAAAATTTTTCTAGGAAACTGGATTCCAGGAACTTTTTATGTAACGGCAACAAGAAAAATTCCTGTAACAGATGCTGTTACAGAAATTTTTGCTGTTGCCGTTACATAAATAGTTCCTGGAATCCCAGTTTCCGAGAAATATGTTAGTAACTTTACAGATTTTTTTTTACAGTGTGACGTGATGCCGATTTCAAAAACATATGAATTTCTTTGTCTAGTACATCAAATGACTCCAACACTCTTTCTTCCACTGTTTGTGTTTGTGTAGACAAAAACTTATTAATAACACGCATCGCTGCTGTAGCATCTGAGATTGTGGGGATTTCGTCATTTATGTGGTCTCTCTTCTGTGGTCACCATCAGATGCAGAATCTTCGATTTCAGAATGATTTATTTTAACTTCTTCCCCAATCTCTTCATCAGTCAGAACTTCACATGTAATAACTTCATCCTCACATGTTTCAAACAATTGCATATCACAAACTGAGAAAACAGCTGTGATCAGGAATAAGGGAAAATAACTGACGGGTAGGCGGGATCACACCTGCAGAGTGACTTTCGTAAAAGCGAAAGAATGCAGTTGTTTCTCCCTTAAAAAAAAAAAAAAAAGACTTATCGCTGATTTGCCTCATGTTTCACTAGCTGGCATACATTTTCTTATGAAATTGGAGTCGAAGTCCTGTCCTCACAACTTTGGAAAAGTAAAAAAAAAAAAAAAAAAAAAAAAAAAACCAAACATGGTCGACTGGACAAAAATGTTCGTTATAGCCGATTCTTAAAATTTCGGTGGTTCGTTATAAAAGGATAAATTAGCATTAAATAAAATAGGAAAACGAAGGGACCAAACTTTTCGTTCGTTATATCCAGGAGTTCGTTATATACCGGGTTCGCTATAACGGGGTTCGACTGTACTAACTTTTATTTGATAATTCACCACCAGAGACTTTTTATTCAAAATTAAAATACTGTACTTCTTCATATATGTAACGAAGCATGTGTGGTTGCTATTCTTTTCATTGTGGTAATAAAAAGTATATGATAATGACCCTCTTTACTAAATCATTTTCCTCTAGTATGAGCATTTTAATGTGTGATGAGCATAACTGTGTGATGAGCATGAGGACAATACTTACTTATTTAAGAAGTTTAGCTTGATAAATATTTCTTATATATGTGTCTGTTTCAACTCTATGGCCCATTTGTGTTACCAAAAAATAAATTGTTTATTGCACACAGAGTTATTAATATTTTATATAGGTGTTGCAGGTATTCTCAAAACATATCATTACTTCCACTGGAGTTTAAAAAAAAATAGTGCATCTTGGGAAGTTTTTCAGAACAAACGCTTGCATTAAAAGGGGATTTTGGGAAGGATTATACATTTGTCGAAGAAGGAATTGCTACATAAAAACCAATAACTGTTTTATGTATATGATATTATATATATTTAAGTTCTTATATTTTCTTCTTAAAATTTATTGTCTTTTTTAACCAGATAAAAAAACAAAAACAGTTTGTACACAATGAGCTGATTTATTGTAATCAACGAGTAAAAATTTTAAATTTTCGTTATAGTGTATCCTACTTTGCTTTATAGAAACCCAGCAATAAAGAATAAAGGTCATTTTTAAGAAGTTGTTAATAAAAAATTTCACACATATATAAAATTAAAATATTATTCAAGATCATATTGAAAAATTAGAATGTGGATAAATGGAGAAAAATGTTGCCGCTATATAAATACCTTTCTGCGGTTTGAAGATTAAAAAAATTAATATATAAATTAATATATACATGTATACATATACAAGGGTCAGTCAAAAAGTTCGCGGAATTTCATTGTAACGCTTTATTAACACAATAAAGGTACACATTTAGTTAATCATCTTCAAACTGCTCTCCGTCGGAACACACACACTTGCTCTACCGCTCCTGCCATTGCTGGAAACAACAATGAAAGTCCTGTTTTGGTATCTTTCCAAGTCCAGCCGTCTCGTTGGTGTTGATGTCTTCTATGGCGTCAAAATGGTTACCCTTAAATTCCATTTTGATCTTGAGGAAGAGCCAGAAATCTGGTGGCGCTAAATCCGGTGAATAAGGAGGCTAATGGAGGAGTGGAATATTCTTTTCTGCAAGCCATGTCCGCACAACAATCAATGTGTGGGAGGGAGAATTTTTGTGATGCAGTGACCATCCTCTTTGCCATTTGGCGGGTCGTTTTCTTCGGATTTCCTCCTTCAGTCTTTTCAAAACTTGCACGTATAAAGCGCCATTAACAGTTTGTCCAGATAATACAAATTCATGGTGCACCACACTTTCGTTGTTGAAAAACGCAACGAGCATCACTTTTGTTTTTGGATTTGACATGACGTGATTTCTTTGGTCGAGGAAAGAACGTTGTTTGTTATACTTTGTCCAAAATATAGTGGTAGTAAAGAAATAAATTAATTATATTGTGGTATTAAAGAGTTACAACAGAATTCCGTGAACTTTTTGACTGCTCCTGTATAATATTCCTTTGAAATCAAAAATTTAACTAAGATATACTTATTTTTGTAATGCATTAAAGGGCCTAATACCTTTTAAAATCTCCGTCGCCAGTGCAAAAGTGATGTGGTTTCAAGTTCTTATAACATTTTAAATACTTATTGAAATTACACAAAACTTTGTAATACATTTAAGCCATATTAAAGGCTTTATAAAATATAAAATAAACTCTTATAATGTAATATAATAGAAAAATACAATGCAATTAATAATGCAAAATCTTTTCACATGTTATCTCACAGTCCGCACGATAACTTAACTTAGAATAGATGTATCAACAAAAAACTTATGTTAAAACGAACTTTTAACTATACTTTATAGAATGGATTAATGACATGTAAATTCTTTGAAAGAAACCCATTTTAAAAATTTAATTGAATTTGACAAATGGGAAAAAAATGGAAAAAATAATTAATCAATAATTAAAAAAATAATGAAAATATTTACTTATCTCAATAATATTATTTCATTCTATAAAATATAGGTTACATCTCATTTTAAAATAAGTTTCATGTTTATATATATATTCTAAGCTCAGTTATTTAGCGGATTGTGACATGCCATGTGAAAACATTTTGCAATATTGACTGAACTGTATTTTTTATTATATTATATTATAAGTGTTTACTTTTACATTTTAGAAAACCTAAAATATGGCTTAACACTAAAAGTACCGGTATTTTTTTATACCCATTCCTACCGGCAAATGACCCCTATATAAAAAGTTATCTATTTTACGATGTTTTGCGAAACTTATACCAGTTGATACACTTTGGTGTATGAATAAAACTTTTTTTTTTCAAATAATTATTACAAATTGTTTATTTATTAAATTAAAAAAAATTATAATTACGCAAAAATTTTAAGAAAAATTAATTATTTCAAGAAATTCGAAAATTTAATAAACAAATATTATGCAAATTTGTTTTACGTTCACCATATATTTTTAAGATTATTTTGTTCTCGATATAACCTGAAATGTTCAAACTAGAATATCAGTCGGAGTAAAGTCAATTTCTAATTATACCATCACACATTAACCCTTTCGAGGTCGGCGTCCTTAAAAAAAAAAGACACCTAATTTTAATTCCAAAATTGACAATCGGCACCAAGAATATTCAATTACAATTTTCCTTTTATAATGTACGTGAAAATAAGCAAGTTCGTATTTTCTAATAAATTCGTTTATAAATTCTGGTGTCAGTCCCTTATTTCATCAGTTTTATAAACAAAATTACTCCGCGCCGGAAAAGGTTAACAAATATGATGCAATACAGTAGTATAAATGATGTAATAACAAAAATACGCAATTTACTAATATTCTTACAAAATAAAACATCTTTATGATTTCACATAAATTTATTCAGGGGTCAAATGACCCCTTGCGGTAGTTAAGCCTAAATTATTTTTTCTATGCAAAAAGGAGTTCGGAGATGAGTCATTTTAAGGAATAATATGATTATATATTTTAATAAAAGTCGTGAAATATAAAGGAATTTCGTAATGTTTTAGTTTAAGAAATTCAAGAAGAAAATTCAAAAAGGATCATTTGACCCCTCGCGGTAGCTATAGTGTTAAATATATTACAGAGTTTTATGTAATTTCAATAAATATTTAGAAAGTTATGACAGTTTGAAATTACATCCCTTTTGCACTGGCGAAGGAGATTTTAAAAGGTATGAAACCCCTTAAGGATCTAGACCGAAATATTCACCCATCTTATTTTAAATAAACTTTTATCTAATTACGTTTCTCCTATTCGACTAATTATTACAATTTTATAATTACTTAAAAAAAAATCCATCCCAATAATTATTTTTACTAAGAGACAAAAGAAATTGAACTAGACTTCTTCTTATATAATGTAACATATAGCACAATACGTAGTATAAGAATTTTATTCATCCCTGGGAATAGAAGGTAATATGGCGATGAGCCTCTTTTCTAAGCCTTTGTCCTCTATTGTAGAACACTAATGTGTGCAGAATATAACTCGCAAGAGAATATTTACTTATTTAAGAAATTCTTAATTTCCGTAAAGCTAAGTTTGGAAAATCTTTCTGAAGCATGTGTCTGTTTTAGCTTTATGACTTTTATGTGTTACCGAAAAATAAACTCTTTATTGCACAGAGAGTTACTAATATTTTAATGAAGTGAGTAATGTAGGTATATTCTGAATACATTATTCTTTTCATTACAGTAAAGGAAAATGCATCTGAGGAAGATTTTAAGATAAAATGTTTATATGAAAGGGGATTTTGCTCTATTACTTTGGGAATATTTCTAGAAAACGAATTTCAACGAATGTATGGATTTTAAATCATAATTTTGATCTTTTTTCCATAAAACACGTTTTGAATATAAGTTTATTTTTATTTTTTTACATCGCTTAATATGCATTGCTAAAAAAGGCAAATGTTTCTTTATCTACGAAAATACAGGGTGTCCGAAACGTATCTGTAATTAAAAAAAATAATTAAAAATAAACAAACAATGACATGCACTTAAGGTTTTTGTGTTCAATAAAGAAAATGTCAAAGTTTCTTTAATGAAATGTAAACTAGATGGCGCTACGAGAATGTTTTACCGTGACCACCTAGATCTCCAGACATAACACCTTTGGACTTATTTTTATACCCAACTCCAGACATAACACCTTTGGACTTCTTTTTATGGGGATACATGAAAAACATTGTTTACCGTTCTCCAGACATAACATCTTTGGACTTCTTTTTATGGGGATACGTGAAAAACATTGTTTACCGATCTCCAGCCATAACATTTTTGGACTTCTTTTAATGGGGATACGTGAAAAACATTGTTTATCGATCTCCAGCCATAACATTTTTGGACTTATTTTTATGGGGATACGTGAAAAATACTGTTTACCAATCTCCAGACATAACACCGTTGGACTTATTTTTATGGGGATACGTGAAAAGGATTGTTTACTGATATCCAAACATAACACCTTTGGACTTATTTTTATGGGGATACGTGAAAAACATTGTTTACCGATCTCTAGACATAACACCTTTGGACTTCTTTTAATGGGGATACTTGAAAAACATTGTTGAATTCTTTTTATGCAGATACGTGAAAAACATTGTTGAATTCTTTTTATGCAGATACGTGAAAAACATTGTTTATTGATCTCCAGATATAACACCTTTGGACTTATTTTTATGGGGATACGTGAAAAACATTTTTAGCGATCTCCAGACATAACACCTTTGGACTTCTTTTAATGGGAATACGTGAAAGACATTGTTTACCGTTCTCCAGACATAACACCTTTGGACTTATTTTTATGGGGATACGTGAAAAGCATCATTTACCGATCTCCAAACATAACACCTTTGGACTTCATTTAATGGGGATACGTGAAAAACATTGTTTATCGATCAAAAGGCACAACACCTTTGGACTTCTTTTTATGGGGACACATGAAAAACACTGTTTACCAATCTCCAGTTCGTGACATAGATTAACCGAAAAATCGAATTACAATAGCCATCCAGACTTTGATTCTGCGATGCTTCATAGAACGTGGTTAGAAATATCGTTTAGACTCGATGTGTTGCGCGGACTAATGGTGTGCACATTGAATCGTGGAATAAAACGTTGTAAATAAAAAATACTTTGATATTTTATTTATGGAACGTAAAACACCGTAAGCGCATATCGTTGTTTCGTTATTTTTAATTATATTTTTAAAGTGCAAAGATACATTTCGGACACCCTGTATAATATAATCAGGAACGAAAATATATAATAACCTTCATTAAAAGGCAGAAATACAGCGTTTAAAAATGCACAAATAATACACAAAAAGCAGCAAACAGCTGTTTCGAATCCACAAGCGAGATTCTTCTTCATTCCGACAGAGAGCAACGCACAGCGTGCTAGAAAAAGCAAGGCTGGGTCCAACTTTCAAGAATCGCCCAGCCTTGCTTTTTCTAGCACGCTGTGCCTTGCTCTCTGTCGGACTGAAGAAGAATCTCGCTTGTGGATTCGAAACAGCTGTCTGCTGCTTTTTGTGTATTATTGGCGCATTTTTAAACGTTGGTTTTTTACCTTTTAATTTTCTGGCACAAAGGCTTTATTTGCTATTTTTATATGTAATAACCTATTTAGAGATACCTGAAAAGCGTTCTATATCATTAGAAACATCAGAAACCAATGTACACTGCTCAAAACAATTAAAGGATATTTGAAGTTTTATATAAAATAAAGATATAAACGAATTTTTTTTTGTCGAAAATAGAAGAAGAGAATCACAAATGCAAATTTTTCTTGTTTTCAAACTGTGGAGTATGCAAATTTTGAGTTCGACTTCAAAAACGTCGCTTCAGCGGCAGCGAATGAAATTTGACTTTCAACTGGATAAAAGAGAATGAAGACAAGGATGATCGGCATTCAGTGATTGCTTTGTTTCGATGAGTACCATGTCTCAGCGAAGTCATTTGACAGATTCAGAAGCTTTGAGAATTGTTGGTAGGTTAGAAGGGGGCCAAACTCAAGCCGAAGTAGCGCAAGCCATTGGAGTGTCACAAAGTGTCATTTCCAGGATCTGGAACCGTTTTTTGGAGAGTGGATGTGCAGGCCGAAGACCAGGGCAAGGTCGTAGACGGGCAACAACGCCCAATGAAGATCGGTATTTAGCGTTAACAGCTCGGAGACACCGAACCATGAACGCTACTCTTCTCCAACAACACCTTCGCTCGGCTACAGGCACCACGATTTCAACTCAGACTGTCCGAAACCGGCTCCATGCTGTAGGTCTGTATGCTCGCCGACCTATGGTATGTGTTAGATTAACATCAAGGCATCGTCGCGACCGCAGGGAGTGGGCAACCGAGCATGTCAACTGGAGGAGAAATGAATGGAGCAATATTCTGTTTTCTGACGAGTCCCGTTTCTTTGTGCATCCGGATAATAGGCGTATTTTCATCTGGAGGGACCGTGGCAGTAGGAATAATCCTGCGTTCGTGCACGAAAGTGTCAGATTTGGCGGTGGAGGAGTGTTGGTGTATGGTGGCATCTCCATTGACGGGCGCACTGACCTCTACATCATTCGAGATGGAGCTCTGACTGGTCGCCGATATAGGGATGAGATCCTCAGACCTATTGTAGTCCCTTACTCTGCAGCAATCGGAGATAACTTCATTTTAATGGACGATAACTGCAGGCCACATCGTGCAAACCTGGTGGAGGATTTCCTTTTCGAGGAAGGAATCGTTCGAATGGAATGACCAGCGTGTTCTCCAGACATGAATCCAATCGAGCACGTTTGGGACGCTCTAGGAAGACGAGTTTCTGGCCGCCAACAACCCCCACAAACTCTCCAAGAACTGGAAAGAGCTCTTCTGGAAGAGTGGGGCAGAATACCCCAACTCGTCATTAATAGCCTCATTGAGTCCATGCCTCAAAGGTGTTCAACGTTGCTGGCCGCCCGTGGAAACCATACCCCCTACTGAAAATGATTTTCTTTGAAGAAAACACCTTTTCTTATTCTTTTTTTCTCATATGCACAAATTGTGTTTTTATTCCTTTAGTACACAAATGCGCAATAAAATGCATTTTTTTCTGCCAAACATGTGTAATTTATTCTCATATAACCTACTATGTCTGTCGACCATGTATCAATCAGCTAAACAGTTTACCAGATACAAAATCCACCTAAAACTGCAATATCCTTTAATTGTTTTGAGCAGTGTATTTTCGAGATCTAAAGAAACATTAGCAAAGTTTCTTTTGCTGCCACTGACTTTCGGAAACGTTTCCTAGTACTTTTTATAGTGTATTAAACCGTTTTTACTATTCGGAATATTGTATTTTAGGATGCTGTTTATTCCCAATTAAACATTTTCTTCCGTGTAATTGAATTTATACAACCAATAGCAACAAAATAAAATTAATTTTGATATCAATGTTAATGCTGTTCATTTATCATGTTCGTCTGTAAAACATGTTTATTTAAGAATGGATAGCATCTGAAAAAATAAAACTATATTCTGGTTTAAAAAAACTACTGAAAATACACTGCAAAAACTGCTTGAAACGTTTTCGAAAATCAGTGGAAACTAAAGAAACCTTTCTTTTACGAATGTCTCTTTAAATCTCGAAAATATATTGGTTTCCGAGGTTCTAAAGAAAAAGAACATTTTTAGGTTCACTGGTTGGTTTTACCGGCACAGAGCCCATCATACTTGAACATGCTGCGCCAAACAAGAAGAACGCTTTTTGAAGTCATGGGTAACTCGAAAGAAATTACTGTATATTTTCCTTCGTGGTTATGTTATATTTTCTCAGATTCAAAAACCTTTAAAAACACCTGTCTTCTTTTATAGTGTGTATTGTCTCATATATTATTATTACTATTATTTATTATTATTATTATTTATTATTATTATTATTCGTCTTCAATACATTTATTTTAGTAAAAATGACAATTTACCATTTAGAATAATTTATTGTGAAGAATATTCTCAAATCCATATTCCATTTTTTAAGACATTCATGAAATCACATTGCTTTTAAGAAAAGCATGTGACAAAGTAAATTTCTTTTTATTCAAATATGTTTATTATTATTATTATACAATAAAATGTTTTAGAAACAATATTGTTATTTAAATACAAATATAAGATTCTACAAATATAAAACTATATTGATTTTCTTTTTCTGTTTCATGTTTTCAAAAAAATCAACCAAGTGGAACGATGAATATTAATATTAACAAAAACATAAGTCGGTCTACTTTCGTTAAATAAAGAGATAAATAAAGAAAAAAAAGTGGAAGGTAAATTTGTTTGACACAACTGCAGCGAAAGTGCTGGCAGGTGGAAAAGAAAACATGATCGCAAAAAACATCCTTGATCAGTATGTAGCTTAAAAAAGGGAAAAGTAGAAGATTTGAAAAAAATACAAACAAAAAAAGAAAATGTGGACTACTCAACACTTTTTCTTAAAAAAAGAAGGAAAGTAGAAGAAAAAGAACATTCTATAGCAAGACATTTTATTGGATTGTTTGGGATTAACGATGAAAATGTAACTTCGTGAAAATCATGCTTTTCAGTACAAGAAGCAGGAAAAAAATATAAACAACTTTCGGCAAGGAAAGAATTCCTAAATAAAAGTAAAACAAAAACAAAACTCCAGTAAAAATAAACAAGCTTACTAACATTTTATTCGAATGCCATGAACACTGACTAAGAAATCTGTGGGATACCCAGGAGAAAACAAAAGAGAAGAAAGAAAAATCATGCTTTAAGCATACATTATATATTGAGAAATATTGAGAATAAATATGCATAAAACAGCTTTTTTTAATGCTATTTATGAATAGTATAATTTTCTTATTATTGTTAATAATAACAATACAATATTCATTATTATTGTTGTTATTTATTTTTTTTTACGATGGTAAAGTAACAAAATATATAGATGTTCATCGTCTTCTGTATTGCATATAAGCACGAACTTGTATCAAACACAAAGATAAACCGAATAGATTAAACACATTCACCTTTATTAAATAAGTCTATTTTTTTGAGTGGTTGGAGGTGGTGGGAAGAGAGGCAGAAAAACAACAACTGCAGAAAAAGTGTAGACAACTACAGACAAATACCGCAAAAATGCTGGCAAGTAGAAATAAAACATGCTCACAACAAGCTTAATATGTTGCATGAAAAGGGGAAAATGAGAAAGATTTAAAGGAGCGTGAGAGAGAGAGAGAGAAAAGGGAACTATGGACCGTTCAGCACTTTTACTCAAAAGCAGGAAAGTTGGAGAAGATTAAACATTCTACAGCATGGCATTTTATTGGATTGCTTGGGATTAGCGATGAAAATGTAACTTCGTGAAAATCATGCTTTTCAGCACAAGAAGCAGGATAAAAATATAAAGAGCTTTCGGCAAAGAAAGACTTTCTAAATAAAAGTAAAACAAAAACAAAACTCCAGTGGAAATAAACAAGCATACTAACATTTTATTCGAAGGCCGTGAACACTGGCTAAAAAATATGTGGGACAACCAGGAGAAAAAAAAAGAAAGAAAAATCATGCGTTAAGCATACATTATGCGTAAAAAAAACAACAAAAAAAGGACCTGTGGACTACTCAGCCCTTTTACTCAAAGAAAGAAGGAAAGTACAAGAAAAGAATATTCTATAGCACGACATTTTATTGGATTGTTTGGGATTAGTGATGAAAATGTAACTTTGTGAAAATCATGCTTTTCCGTACAAGAAGCAGGATAAAAATATAAACAGCTTTCGACAAGGAAAGAGTTTCTAAATAAAAGTAAAACAAAAACAAAACTCCAGTGAAAATAAAGAAGCCTACTAATATTTTACTCGGCTGCCGTGAACACTGGCTAAGAAATGTGTGGGACACCTAGGAGAAAACGAAAAAAGAAGAAAGAAAAATCATGCGTTAAGCATACATTAATCTTAAAAAAAAAAAAGAGTACCTGTGAACTACTCAGCTTTTTTACTTAAAGAAAGAAGGAAAGTACAAGAAAAGAATATTCTATAGTACGACATTTTATTGGATTATTTGAGATTAGTGCTGAAAATATAACTTCGTGAAAATCATGCTTTTCAGTAGAAGAAGCAGGATAAAAATATAAACAACTTTCGAGAAGGAAAGAGTTTCTAAATAAAAATAAATCAAAAACAAAACTCCAGTGGATATAAACAAGCATGCTAACATTTTATTCGAATGCCGTGAACACTGGCTAAAGACTCTGTGGGACATCCAGGAAAAAAAAAAAGAGAAAGAAAAATCATGCGTTAAGCATACATTATGGAACATTTTCTTACACGTCCAGAATATTTTAACAAAACTTCGTTATTTAGGGGAATAATCTGAATAAGACACCTAAGTAAACATTTTAGAAAACACATAAAACATTTGGAAAACTGATTTAAGAAATTACCACTCATAGCCAAATGTGTATTAGAATTCTTTTGTCGGGGAGTTAGGGGAGATATAATACACTTCTTTTTTTTTAAATAATTTTTTATAAGCCTTAGAAAGCTTTTTTTAAAACTACGTTTTCGCGTGTTCTTATAAAGTAACATTTTATTTACTTATAAAAAATATACAGAATTAAAAAAAAATAAGCATTCAAAAAATATATCCCAATAATTTTGAATAATGCTTTCTGTTGTACCAAACCTCTCTATTGCTGGGAAAGATTGATACCCTTGCAAGGTAGATTTGATACATTGTTCTGTAAAGTGAAAAAAAAATGAAGATAATTCAATTTACGTTTGATACAATTTTCTATGATATATCTTGAAATATTTTAGTAAAATTTAATGACATTGACGTATTTTTTGTTTCAGAAAATTTTATTACGAAAATTTTTGAACAGTCCTATCAACACTTTTGAGAAAATAAATAAATAAAAAAAAGACCTTGCTGCAAGGAAAAACTGGAGTGAACATTTCTAATTTGTCAATAATATAACATAAATTTAGCAATTTATTTAAAAATATTTTTTAAAGCTATCTTTAAAAGAAAAACTAATAACTCTATCATTTTGATAAGTAAAGTCGAATGTTTTTCAATTTCCTTCTTCAATTGTAGGAACATCTATTTCAGGTTATTTAAGCTTTTTTCTCACTACAGGAAGAGGAAAGGAAACTAACCCTCCATCATTGCACTCATTTTCTATGTAACCTAAATAATGTCGAATAGCCGTTTTAGTGGAAAAGGCCATGATGATCCATGAATTATATAACTCAAGATCATCATTATCAAAAGTATCTGTTAAAAATTCTACTTCTTCACTGCATGAAAATTAAATTTTTTTCTTAACATTTTTGATTTAGATAACTTTTGTTCTGCGTCTTTTATCTCTAACTTTAAATTATTCATCAAGCTTTTTTTTTTTTTTTGACAAGCATATCGCTCAATATTAAAGATTTTACTTTACATTTTCCACCCTTTGTGGTTGAAGCTTTCTTGGGATAGGGTCTAATATCTTCGGGAAACTTGTAAACTTGGTATGACCATCCTGTATTTTCATCTGCAGATTTTTCAGGTGTCATGTCAGTAGATAACTGGTTCATATTTAACTTGCTGGCTTCTTGGAAATTATCACAAAATGTTGAGTGTAAAAAAATCGGAATCGCCGAAACAATTAAGATCAAAAAGATAAATTCCAATCTTTTTAAAATCCAGATAAAATATTTGTTTGAGTAAATGATTTTGGCAAAGCTTTACCTATTAATCCTCCTTACCCACTTTAATAGTTCTCGCTGTAAAACAATAATGAATATTACAGGCCTATATTAGTTTGTAACTTTAGATAACTATCAATTTTAAATATACAAGTATATGATTTCTCTCCAGTTCTAATGTATCATTTCTCCCTATCATGCCGTTTTGGATTTTCAATCACTTTGTATAAATGCAGTTGCAAAATGGCAATCTACTCTCTAGTAAAACTAATCCTAACAATGTGCTTTATAAATCATAAAAAGTACAAGATATTATCTTCACAATAATAAGAGTTACAAAAGAAAATCAATATTTGAAAAAAAAATACGTTGGCATTCCAAAAATATTCAAAATTAAAATAAAAGCAAAGTAGTCAGTTCTTCCCTGCTAAATCAAGCTAATGATGACTTCTGCCAATAAAAGAAGCTTTTATATGTGTTTGAATGGCTTTTAATGCCAGTTTTCGAGAAATATTGTCAATGTATCAAACCTCCCCTACCCCCCCTAGAGTTTTGTATTTGATCTATAGGTTGGTATATATACTATATCGTATGCAAAAACTTAGTTTAGCAAGAAAACGCATAATAGTTTGAAATTTCATTTTCAGCAATTTACACCAATAGACGGAAATATACTTGAATATTTTTGTATATCCACGTATTTTACCTACTACCTTTATATACACGCCAGTATTTAGAAAAAAAAATAATTGTCTAAAACACGCTTAAAACTACTGAAATCACACTTCCAGAAATTATCATCCATAGACGGCCATGTATCTAATTCTTTGCGTCGCCCACTATATCATTTTATCTATATTCTATAAACATCTTTTTGTATACTGAGTGCAGTTCAGCGTAAAAATGCATAAATCATTTAAAAACCTCCTTTAAACAGTTTACGCACATATTTAGTAACTCTTACGAATACTTTTTTACAGCCCTGTATGTGATCTATTGCATTTATACACATCACACAGTAAGCAAAACTTAAGGGGTCTCATGACTCTTAAAGCTTTAAAATTTTCGAAATTAAAATTTTTTAGATGTTAAACTCCTATCTTTTCTGAACATTTTGATATAACTGTTTCCTTGAAATTCCCATTAGAACAGAAATTAAGGCTTTTACAACTCTACCTGCTGAAGCGGCGTTTGCGAAAGTATGAAGTCATTTTTCTTCAAATGACGTTTTTGGACATAACGCGCACGATATCTCAAAAACTTCTGAATATGTTTTCATGAAATTTTCAAAAAATATATTTAATGTTATTCTACATAAACTGAACCTAATATTTCCTTTTTATTGTCTCCAAAAGAAAAAATATATATATTAGGTGATTATACTGTTGAAAATTTCTAAATTTTGCATTAGATGAATGCAACCTTATATTAAAAATGCTTTAAATACAAATTTATTTAGGTTCAGGGTAATAATTATAATCTGAAGTATACTTAGGCACCAAAATTTTCATTCTAGTTGCAAAAATTATTTTGTAATCTTGCACATAGTCTGTTATGTCTATTTTCTGCTCGTCAAATGGATCCCCCTGTAAATGCTAATTCTGCATTTTGCAATTTTTTAAGAACATGAAATGAAAGAACATACTTATATCTTTCATCCCAAGAAAAATTGCGTCTTAAAATCAAATACATTTTCAAATATTAAAGATTGAAAATGGTCTTTATTTATCCATTTTTTTTTATTTTAAGGGTCCTGAGACCCCTTAAGCTAAACTTAAAAACGCATGTCATAACTAGCAATACACTTCCAGCAATCATTGCTAATATACAGTACTGCGGAAACAGTATAGTATCCAAAATCTTTTGTGTGTTCCTCTAAAAGCTATGTGCTTCATATTATACAGGAAATAACGTGTAGTAAACATCTGCAAAGTATATCAATCTCGTTATATATGTTTAACATAATTAAAATACGCCGCAAACAACTCCCCTCCCCCCTTCTATATCATTATGCAACGGAATTCTTTTGTGTGTCCCTGTAAATGAATAATAAATATTCTTTGCACCGCATGTGCTACAGAATGTATATTTTAGTGCAATTCATAAAAGCATATCGATTTCATTATGTTTAAAAGGATGTAGCATACATCACTAAAATTCACTTGAAACGATTTTTTCCCATTGAACGGAATACGTTTGACTGTGTCTGTAAATGAACTATGCATGCTATAGACTTTATTTTCAATAGGGATCATGCTATAGTAAACGTCAATAACGTACAAAAATTTCAGGGCAATCCGAGTATAATTACCAGAGTTAGATCGCGAACAGACGGTCAAACGGCCAGATAAACCCAAGTTATAAACACTTTTGAACCATGTTGGAAAGTGTTAAAAAGTATCTGTAGATATTTATATTTAATTGATAAAGATTAGATAGTTATCGGTTAAGTTGGACCGGTTAGCCGATTTACTTAAAAAAAGAAAGAAGGCCTTTCTTTCTAAAGCATTCTATAGCACAATGTTATATTGGATTGTTTGGGATTAGTGATGAAATGTAACGTCGTGAAAATCAAGCCCTACGGAACAAGAAGCAGGATTAACATTTAAACTGTTTGAATCAAGGGAAGAACTCCTAAATGAAAGTAAAAAAGAAAAGAAAAAAACTCTAGTGGAAATAAACAAGCATAATAACATTTTATTCGAATGCTCTAAACACTCTCTAAGAAATCTCTGGGTTTTTCAGGTAAAGAAATGCGGATTTTGTAGGTCTTGTTATTTATAAAAATGAAATAGTTATCTGTTATGTTGTATGAGCGCTGTAATTAAATAAAATGTAAGAGAAACATTTTCTGGTGTCATGAAAGATAGTAAATTCTTGGATCAAATATCTTTAATGTAAGTTTTTGTTTCTGGTCTGAAACAATTTTCCTTTTGCTTACGAGAGTATAAATAAAATGCTGTGAAATTATTATAAAATAAATAACATTGTAAATAACAAGCAAAATTAAGAATATTTCTACTTCAATTGCAATAACAGGAACACGAATATAAAAAGAAGAAGACATAAAGAAAGAATATAAAGTGGAAGCACTGAGATTAATAATACTTAAAACAGAAATTTTTACAAGTTCATGTTAATTGCAAATTATATCATTTTCATATTATTGTTAATAGAGTGCAACACAGAGACCTCGAATCTCGTTATCCCGATATCTAGTTTTCATGACACCCGGCTTATCATGTCAGTTTTTCAAAGTCCTGATTTTCTGTATATTATTTTAATGTAAATAAACTCCAAATTTTGCGCCGTTGAATAATTTTCACCTCCAGATATCTCGATGGTTTAGGAAAATTGTCCATTTTCATAATCTATTACGGAAATTAAGCGGTAAGAAATGTCTTAGACAAACTTTTCACAAGTGTGTCTAAAATACCCATTGAGATAAAGGAGAAACTTCATGATCAAGGGATCATTTTGAATTCTAAGCGGAATTACCGTAAACTACTGCTTAAAGACGGGATAAAGGTCACTGATGAAATCCATGACTTCATACTACCTCTTCTGGATGCTTTAAAATACGTTCATAAAAATTGAGCTGGTGTATCTTCTAAGACAATTCATAATTGTTTCAGACATGCTGTTTCATAGAAAATAATTAAAATTCATCAGATCCCGAGTGTATAGAAGGTAATGAAAAAGAGGCCATCCCTCTTCCAATATTGTTTAAATCGTTGTTAGATGGCAAAATAGATATAACGGGGATGGCCATGTGTATATCGATTTTGATAAGGATGTCACCACATCACCAGAGGCAACGATTTCTGAAATTGTAAAAGAGTTAAAAGAGAAAAAGACAGAAATTTTTTCAGACTCGAAGAGCCAAAGTGATGTGGGATGGGGCTGGAACAAAACAAGCTTCCGACTAAAACCGAAGCATTACACTGAAACGATCAGAAATTATCTAACACCCATATCTGAAAAAAAAGGATATTGATTACAATTCATTGTCTGACATTAAAAAAAGAAATCTAGGAAGTGCATCTAGGGATAAGCAACCTTAATTCATCAATATTTCATGCAAAAAAAAAAAAAAAAAAGTAAGTCATAAAAAATTTGATTTTTATTCTTTTCAATTTTGTTTTAGTGTTTATTTTGTTTAATAATAATATTTTATTGCTTAAAAATACAAGAACAGTTATGAATTTAAAATTGTCTTAAATTAATTAAAAATACAGCTGTTTATAAACATATTTTTCTCCAAATCCGGTTACTGCGACACTCCGTTTATGACGACACATTTTTCTGGTCATGAGAGTGTCGGGATAACGAGGTTCGACAGTAATAAGAGTACAATTATTGGTATTATTATTTTTTTTGACAATGGTAAAGTAACAAAATATGATGTGCATCTTCTTCTGTATTGTATATAAAAACAAACTTGTATCAAGCACTAAGATAAGTCGAATAAATCAAACACATTCTTACTTTTGTTAAATAAATATATATATGTATATATATTTTTTTGGGGGGGAGGGGGGCAGATAAACAACAACTACAGCAAAAGTGTAGACAACTACAGACAAATACAGCAAAAGTGCTGGCAAGTAGAAAGAAAACATGTTCACAGATCATCCCTGATCAGTATGCTGCATAAAAAAGGGAAAGGAGAAAGATTTAAAGGAAAAAAAAAAAGGAACTATAGCCCGCTCAGCCCTTTTACTTAAAAGAAGAAAGAAAGTAGAAGAAAATGAAACATTCTACAGCATGACATTTTATTGGATTCTTTAGAATTAGCGATGAAAATGTAATTTCGTGAAAATCATGCTTTTCAGGACAAGAAGCAGGATAAAAATATAACATTTTTGGGGTAAGGAAAGAGTTTCTAAATAAAAGTACAACAACAACAAAAAATTAGTGGAAATAAACAAGCCTACTAATATTTTATTCGAATGCTGTGAGCATTAGCTAAGAAATCTCTGTGTCACCCAGGGAAAGAAAAGAGGATTTTGTAGATTTTGTTAAATTGATAAAAATGAGAAAATAAGGTAGTTAACTTTTAAGTTGTGTGAGTGCGGTGATTAAATGAAATGAAAGAGGAACGTTTTCTGGTGTAGTGAAAGATGTAAAATTCTTAGCGGAAATATCGTTAATGTAAGTTTTTGTCTTTGCACTAGCAATTTTTCTTTTGCCTATGAGCGTAAACATAAATGCTAAATTATTAGCAAATAAATGCCATTATAAATAAGAACTAAATTTAACAATATTATTCTTCAAAAGTAATGATAAAAACGCACACACACACACACACACACAAAAAGAAGAGCGCATATTGGAAATATTGAGAATGAATATGCATAAAACAGCCTTTTTTAATGCTACTTATGAATAGTATAATTTTCTTATTATTGTTAATAATAATAATGCAATATTCATTATTATTGTTGTCATTTTTTTCACGATGCTAAAGTAACAAAATATTTAGAGGTGCATCTTCTTCTGTATTGCTTATAAGCACGAACTTATATCAAGCACAAAGATAAGCCGAACAGATTAAACACATTCACACTTTTATTAAATAAGTACATTTTTTTTTTAATTTTTAGCGGAAATATCGTTAATGTAAGTTTTTGTTTTTGCACTGAAATAATTTTTCTTTTGCAGGTGAGATTAAAAATAAAATAAATTATTATCAAATAAATGTCATTACAACTAAGAGCTAAATTTAAAAGCACTTCAAATGTAATAATAAAAACATCCACCCCCCCCCCCCCCCCCACACACACACACACACACAAAGAACAGTGCATATTGGGAATATTCAGAACAGATCTACTTAAAACAGCACTTTTTTATAACACTACTTATAAATAGTATAATTTTCTTATTAATGTTAATAATAACAATACAATATTAATTATTATTTGGCAGAGTAACAAAATATATTGATGTGGATCTCCTGGTGTATTGTACCTAAACACAAACTTATACCAAGCCCAAACATCAGCCGAATAGTTTAACACTTTCTTACTTTTGCTAAATAAATAAATAACTTGGGGTGGGGGAGATGGAAAAATGTGTTTAGCACAACTACAGCCAAAATGCTGGTAAGTAATGGAAAACATGATAGGAAAAACCCATCTAAATCAATATATATCATATAAACGGGACAGAGAGAAAGTTATAGAAGAAAAATTGTAAAAAAAGACCAAGGAAGGTCCTTTTTCTCAAAAGAAAAAGAAAAAGACGAGAAAAGAAAAAGACAAAAATAAATTCTATAATGTGACGTTTTATTGGATTGTTCGAAATTAGCGATGAAAGTACATCTTCGTGGAAAACAAGCCTTTTAGGAAAAGAGACAAGATAAAAGTACAAGCTTTTGGGACAAAGAAAAAAATATACCTTAAATGCAATAAAATAAAAACAAAACTATACGGTAAATAAACAAATATACTAACATTTCATATTCGAGGATGGAGTATCACAGTTGACGTTTATTCCAACAGAGCGAAAAATGCCCAGACCAGGAATCGAACCTGTATACTTGGCGTGCCGTGCCAATGCCTTACCTGTTATGCTATCCGGACGATAATTGGCTGACATAATTCACTCTTATTTGTTGGACTTGGCTACGAACTGCAGCACTAGTTTCATTCATCCGAGCTATAATTATAGCATTTACATGATGAAAGTGTGTTTTAACACGGACACTTCTGTATACCATGTATTAGGTCATAATGAAGGGAACGAATATTTTTTCCAACTGGATTAAATCATATTCGAGGATGGAGTATCACAGTTGACGTTTATTCCAACAGAGCGAAAAATGTCCAGACCAGGAATCGAACGCCAAGTATCCAGGTTCGATTCCTGGTCTGGACATTTTTCGCTCTGTTGGAATAAACGTCAACTGTGACACTCCATCCTCGAATATGATTTAATCCAGTTGGAAAAAATATTCGTTCCCTTCATTATGTACTAACATTTCATTCGAATGCTGTTAAAACTTGCTGAGAGATCTCTTGTTCACCCAGGAAAAGACAAAGTGGACTTTTGTTGGTTTAATTAAATTGATAAATAAGTATAAAAGTAAAAATAGTTTTTTGAAAACACTCCTTTATAAGCATTCAGTGTTTATATTAAAAATCACACCTCACTTTTTGTACTGCAATTCATGTTCTTCCCTAAAAATGTCCGTTACACTGCATTAATTTGGCGTGGGAGCGGATCTCGAATATGAAAAATTAACTGCTTTTTTGTACGCTTGGTAAAAAGTGCAAGCGAGTGAATTTAATTAAAAAGTATGTAACGCATGATCTGTTTTTTTACACTTTCCAACCAAAGCATGTTTGGTACTGTATATGAAGTATGTAGAATTAATCGTTCATTTACAGGGGCCCTCAAAAGTATCCCATTATATTATGGTATATGGGGAAAAATCGTTTGCAGAGTATTTTAATGACATTACGCTATTTCAAATGTATTGAAACTGAAATAAATCACTGAATTTGACTACGATCACGTTAGAACAGGCCATTCATAGCATTTTTTATTCATTTACAGGTATACAGAAAAGAAATCGGTTACAGTACAGTACTGTCTTTGGGTAATAATGGCTGGAGTATACAGTTTAAAATTCGGTATGCGCTTTTCAATTTAATTAATTTTTTGCATCTTACTTTTTATATATGTATTCTATACCTCAAATACATGACTTCACAAAAGTATTCACGTACCGTTCTCCTTATTAGAGGAAATTGCTGAAGGTAAATTTTCAACTGAAGTATGTATCTCTTATATGAACTAAATTTTGGCATGCATGTAATTAATAGATTCAGATCTATATATCATATACAGGGCTGCTGAAAAAATTCGTATAATTTTCCGATTGTGTATGGGAACAGCTGAAATTGGGTTTTGAAATGTATTAAGCGTTTTCATAGGGTTGAATTAGACGTAATGTTTTAATTTTTTAAACGGATCAGTGTTGTTACATTATTCTGAATGTGTTGGAAAGTGTTTCATAATCTGTGCTTACCGCATGATTTTTCTTACTTGTTTTTTAAAAACAAGGCAACAGAAAGAGAAAAATTAAACACTGTTTAAACTTTCAGTTTAGGATTTCTGAATTGATTTCTCAACGTATAATCGCAAAATAATTAACATTAAACAATTAAGGTTAGTTGGGGCAACTGCGCCATGATTTTACAATGTGACTCTGGAGCTTCTGGCAAATCAGCTTCAAAAAGCTAATGTTCATTTGAATTAAAGTCTGAACTTCTGTAAATGTGTTCAGTTAGGTTCTTCTATCAGACATAAATGCTCAAAATTACATTTTAGTATCTAAAAATATAAAAATATGCATATTTCATCTTTCTTTCCTCATGGGTCCAGTTGCCTCATAAAAATGGGGTAAATGGACCAGGAGGGTCTATGTTCCACACGCGTTTATTTTTTTCATATGGGATATCAGGTCTTGTTTGAAAAAGTGTAAACAACTTAAAAAAATTTAAACCAGGCGGATCATGTAAATTATGCATCAACTAACGAGCGTTGTAATGGAAACCTTTGCCGTCAATGTGTCTAAAAAAAGCACTAAAAGGGAAAATATTAGATTTATTCAAACCAGAAACATAAAAATTAAGTAAGTACTTATGTACTTTAGTATAGGTAATATAAAAGTCACAAGGGTATTTTAAGGAAAGAAATAGCAAGGTAAATCTATGAATAAACAGCTACGTAAGAACTTAAGTACTTTATCTGTATCCACGGATCGAATTATATATGGAAAATTTTATTGTTCCTACCAGAACCCTTAATGAGTCACCTTCATCATAATTTTATTTAACATATTCTAAAGAAAGGTGCGATAAAGATATTATTATCAAAATAGTGGTAGGAACAATAAAAGTTTCGCTATAGAATGCGACCCCTGTGTATCGTACAATTTCAAGGTTTTGGCTATTTTGCTTTCAGGGGCAAGGTACTTGCATTCTTAAAATGTTGAAATAATTTAATGGCACCAATATTTACAAGAGAATCTATTTGCAAAGAAGTAAAAGTATATTTTCGCCTACTTAATAAAGGTGAAATTTTCATTATAAAATTCCGGTGAAAATGTGGCAATTAGGGATTAAAATTATGTGATGCCACAACGGCATAACCGCCTCTCAAGGGGTCAAAAAATTTGGATTGATACCACCCAATATGCTTTTTAAATTTTTTTTTACGTAATTTTAATAAGGTCTTCTATAATTTTCTTTATTGTGAGCAAAAAACAATGGAGAAATTTATTTCCCGTAGTAAGAGAAACTAAAAAAAATTATTTATAACTATTGGAGTAACTGGATCCAGCATGGTCCAGTTACCCCAGATACATGTCCCAGTTACCCCATTCTTGAAAAATTTATGGGGTAACTGGGACACCGGGCTTACACTTGAAACATGAAGTAATTATGTATAGATACCTAATAATATTAATGTCGTTACATGCCTAATCTTTAAGAAAAAATATTGTTTAATAAAAGTACTTACAGTATTTTAATAAAAAGCCGATTAAGTTCAACCATATTGACGTTGTTTTTAAAAAAAGAAACGTAAATTTTTGACAACGTATCACAGCTAAGTGAGAGTTATAATTGAGTTGACACACGTTGTTTTAGGAAGTAGAGATTAAGGTGCATTGTTCACAAAAGCTATAACTTAAAAAACATCAACAGTTTTTTATAAAATAGCCTATGGCCCAGTTACCTCGTGGGTCCAGTTGCAACCAACTAACCTTAATTATTAAAAGCTTATATTTTATATTATTTTTCATTTTTATCTAAAATTAATTTTCTACTTTTTATCCGTTAAAATGTTTCATTGTTGCAGTTTCACAGCCATTTGGGAAATTTTGGCGAGCGTTTATTCGCGCATCATTAAATCCATTACTGTTTCAACTCGTTTGCAATTTTTAATGAAATGTGTATTTCTATAATGATTACTTTTCAAATAAAAACTTTTTAAAAACTTTTTATTTAAAAAAAAATTAAAATCTTAAACTCGGGATTTATAAAAATGTTTCTTACAAAATTTATAATAAATTTAAAAGTAAAAAAAAAAAAAAAAAAAAAAAGAGGGTATTTTTGAGAGTGATTTTTACTTTGAGCACTATATTTTCAAAATTGTTGTATAAAATTAAAAATTCTGATAACAATGTATTAAAAACATATCATAAAAATATGTACAAAATTTCATGCATATATATCGCGAGAAAGTTTAGCTACATCTATTCAAGCATGACAAATTATGAAAAAAACATTCTGTGATAAATGGACTTTAACTTTGAAGTATTTTACCAGCTAAAAAAAAATAATGCATTGTTTCGAAAATTTTGAAACCTCCTCTTCCCACGACCACCTTAAATAATAATAATAATAAAAAAAAACAAACGAGAAAATAACTTTTGTGATGTAGTGAAACATACCATCTTTACTTGCATGATTTTTTTTGTGTATATTCTAAAATAAATCGAAATAAAATAAATATAAAAGTAAAAATATTTTTTAAAAAAGACTCTTTTTTTTAACCCTTTATCTACTGACGGTAGTTATAAGTACCATTAAAATAACTTGTTATAAAATTCATTTAATACATCGATTAGTTGTAATACAGTTTAGAATGAGTTATAGATACATTACTTTATCTTCTTCCAAAAGCATTATTGGTTGCACAAAACAAAAATATTTCTAGAAGGATGATTTCATTTGCCTTTGCATCTTTTCAGCTTTCTTGGCGTTGGGGGAAGGGGGGGGGGGGGTTTCAATTCGGAAATATTTCTATTGTAAAAACATTATATTTGTACATTTTCTAATTCGACAAAATACTAAGAAAAACATTTCAAATAAAAGATTTGAGTGGGGTTATAAATATTGCACAAAATCCCTATAAATTCAAATTTAATTAATCCTTCTAAATCCTTCAATCCTTCTAAAAGCTGTATAAAATTTATTAAATGATTATGTAAACCTTATAATGTAGTTTAAACAGTTCACGAAAAGTGCTTTAGAAGATAAAATTTTCACGAATTCATAATTCAGTACATAAAGAGTTAAGTATTCAATGTTCATTTTGAATATCACACCTCATTTTTTAACTGCCCCCCTCCCCTTGCCAAAAAAAACCCGTTACAGTACATTTATTTGGCGCGGGCACCGAATTCGATTATGAAAATGTGACTTCTTTTCTTACGCATGGCACATAATTTTTTCTCCATAGCTGTCTTTAAAAGAAAAAAAAAATTAAACAAAATTTAAACTACTTTTTGGGGATTTCTAAAGTGATTTCTCAACTTACAATTGTAAATAACCATTATTATTGTAACCATTATAATTGTAAATATGTATTAACCCACCGCCTAGAAGACGGATCTAATGATAGACAGGTACATTTCGTGCGCAGGTTCCAACAGGTACATTCAAAATGATTTTTATCATCAAAGAAAAAAGACTGAAAATTTTGTAAATATGTGACTACATGTGTAAATATGTGTGTTTTTATATAAAATATGTAGAACATTCTAGAAACAGAATTTTCAGTCTTTTTTTTTCATGAGAAAAATCATTTTGAATTACCTGTCAATTCCATTGGACACGTCTGGTAGGCGGAGAGGTAACCTAGTAATTGATAATAGCGTACTTTTAAAAAATATGTATTACATTATTTATTTATATATTTATCATTATTTTTCTTCTTTTTAGCTTTTAAAATGTTCTATTGTTCCAGTTTCACGGCCATTTGGTCTATTTTGGTAGCATTTATTTGCGCATAATTAAATTCATAGTTGTTTCAACTTCCATCGAATTGTGCGAGTTACAGAGATTATTTGGCATTTTATCTCCTGTATTCAACTAACAGAAAAATGCATTAAAATTAAAGTATTCATTTATAAGAAAGTTATAAAAATAATAACATTTTGCATTTTCATCGGAAATACACCTCTGAATGGCATTTTTAAAGTTCTATCATATCGGGAACTGTATTAAAATTAGAATGCAAAATTCCATCTTTACGTACCAAAACCTATTGAGTGTAATGAAACAAGTATAATGTCAAAACTTACTATCCAATACAATAGACTCCCTCAAATCAGCAACCTTAAAATCCACAAACTTCTAAAATCCGCACATAATCGCAGATGTAAATAAGGAAACTTTCAGTTCAGATATAGGGGCAAAAAATTACAGAATTTTGTAGTTTTATATCATTCCGTATATATTTTAATATGTAATTCTGGATAATATGACTGAACTCGTGTTTTTTCATGAAGGAAGTATAAATTTATTTTTGAAAAAAATCAAGATATTTCTGATATCCCTGGTAATCACAACCATTTTACCAAATATATTTATGTATTAATCAAACGTTTATGTTTATTATGACTGGCTAAACATGAAATAAAACTTCCTTACTTTATGATTTTGAAATGTGACTTAATAGGGTACATTTATGAGGAAAGTTTAATTAAATAATTCAAGGAAAATGTATCTAATCTTTATTATGTATATTTAATTATACGTTATTAATTATTTACTTGACCTTTACTTCAAAGAATTTAATCCTTTTTTAAATTATCTTACTTTTTATCATTTTAGTTTATTACTTTACTTAATTATTTTAATATTTTACTATATTGAAAGCATTCATTGTAATTTTGAATGTGTTATTACATTCATATTACTGTTTAAAAAAATGTAAACAAAGCAATGATTAGAAATCATCAAAATTCTAAAATCTGCACAACCTCTGGTCCCAAGCCATGTGGATTTGAGGTAGTCTATTGCAGTGTGATTCAAAATACTCTGAGAGTATAACTCATATACTTTCTTTAAGATTTATGAAAAACAACCTACAAACGTTGACAGTATGGTGCTTGAACAAAGTTACGTCTATCGTAGTGCGAATACTTAATTTTGTTTTTCAAAGAGATCGAAAATAATTTGTTATGCGATAAAATGTGACTGAGAATGGTGTTGTTATTTAGATCTAAAATTCTTCATGAAGATCTTTTCTTTTTCCGTTGAATGAAACCAGTGGGGAAGAGCGAGCAATGCTCCGTTAAAATTAGCTTTGTGTTCAACTCTTTATAACAAAAGTTTCTCTCTGTATTATTGCTATAGAACATTTTATTTTACACCAATATTATTTATATAAACGATCAATACTAAAACTATGTTTATCATATTTCTAAATTTAACATTACAGTAGAGCCTCTTTTATTCGAAACTCTTTTAACCGAAATTCTCGATTAACTGAAATCCATTTTTAAAGCTGTTTTTTATTTATTTACCATTACATTCCTTGTATGCAAAATCCATTTTAAAAGATTTTTTTTAAACCATCAAACTCCTTGTGTGCAAGTGGTCCTTTCCGAACTACGAATACATATAAATATTTTCGATCCCCTTTCTTAGAGTTCCTTTGAATTTAACTAGAGCTCCTGTAAGCTGCGGAGTGGAGCGAAGAAAACGAACAAATTAGCAATTCTGAAGCTTTTGAATGTTTTGTAAAAGGTTTGGCATGGCTGGAGCAACAGAAAAACTGTGATACTGGTGAACTAATAATATTTAAAAACTCCGTGATAGAGCTTTAAAGAAAAGACAATCGAAACTGCGACAAACAAAACATTTTCAATTACTTTACATTTTACTTAATCTCAAAATTAAGATTCAGGTATTTTATTCTTGTTTCTATTTTGCTATTGTTTTATTTTTATTAAGCACTTGTTACCATAATAAGAAATGTTGTATATATTTCTCCAAAATATTAAATTTGAAGCATTCGCGATTATCCGAAAATTTTGATTTTCCGAAAGAGGGTCAGTCTCAATTACTTCGGATTATCGAGGTTCTACTGCATTTACACATTTACAAGGAAATGGCATCTTTTCAAACTACATTTTTTGTTGAACTCGGATAGGTTGAATCATGCTCCTATCGGGAATTTCTCGAAAATTCCTTCAGATTCTAAAAACCAATTTTTTCACCAAATGTCGCCAAAATATCACCAAATTTGGCGACATTCCTTCATTTGGCGCCGGACATGTGTTTTGGCAATGGTAATCTTGAAGGTCGATTTTCCCTCCAAATCTCAACAATGTCGTCGATATTTCGCCAAATATCGCCAAACTTCGCGAAATGTTGCCAACTTTTTGATATCGTTTACTGCCAACTGTCCAACAACTTAATAACTGTTTCAACATTCATTCCCATTGACCCGTAGTGACCCCAAAATGACCCAGTAATCGAATTTTCTCGAACATGTGATCTACCACCTACCTCAATGGTTTCTCGTACCCCAAAATGGTAGGGTACAAAATTTAGTCAAAATCGCTAGAGCCGTTTTTTAGATAGAATTTGCATACACACACAGAGACACAGAGTTGCTCGTAATATAACATATGATAAAGAACAATGCCGTGCAATGAATAAGTACACAAGCATAAATAGAAAATTGAAAAGGTAACTTACTTAACTTACATACTTTATTTCTCTAAATAAATATATAAATATAATATAAAATGCCAGAAAAATGTGTTTAGCACAACTTCAGAGCAAAAGTGCTGGCAGGTTGAAAGAAAACATGTTAGCAAATAGCTTCCCAGACTAATATAAAAAATAAAAATAGAATAAGATTTAGACAAAAGAAAACTATAAAAAAACTGAAGTATGAACTGCTTAGTCCTTTTAACAATGGAACAGAAGAAAAAGGAAAATGGAAGAAAAGGGACATTCTATAACATGACGTTTTATTGGATTATTTGAGATTAGCGATAAAAATATACCTTCCAGAAAACATGTCGTTTAGAACAAGAGGCAGGATAAAAATATAAACATTTCAGGAAAGAGGAAAAAATCTTAGTAGCTATAAATAAAAACAAAACTGTATACTGGAAATAAACAAATGTACTAATACCTTCTTCGGATGTTGTGAAGGCCGGCTGAGAAAACTTTGAGATCGCCCAGAAAAAGTAAAAAAAAAAATTTTAAGATCACAAAATACACAATATGAACTTTAAAAAGCTCACCGTTTTACTTAAAAGACGACAAAGATGATAATAAAATAGATTTTACAAGTTAAAAATATACATTTGATTAAATTTCCTAGTACTTTCGGCCTGAAATCCCGTAGCCATCGTCAGGGAATATTTTTATTAATTGCTGCTCCGTTCATTTACATACTTCACTTCGTTTGAAATGGGAGATTCTATAATTATTAGGGTAGCTGGAAGTAGAAGTAGCAGTGCCTTGGATTGAACTTATGTTGAGAAAAATGTTTAACTGCAGCTCCATTTATTTTAATACGTCATTTTGTTCACATACGTCACTTTCATCATTTTAAATGAGAAATAGTAGAAGGGGCTTCGCACTAATAGAATGTACAGGAAAATCACCGGGTGTTTAAGGGGTCTTAAGACTCTTAAAATTCGGAAAAATGAATAAAAAAAGACCATTTTCAACATTTAATATCTTAAAATGTATTTGATTTTAAGACACAGCTTTTATTGGGATGAAAGATATAAGTATGTTCTTTCCCTTCATCTATTTAAAAAATTGCAAGATGCAGAATTACCATTTACAGGGGACTCCAAACTGTCAGACATTTTACGAGCAGAAAATCGACATAATAGATTACGTGCACGATTACAAAATAAAATGTGTAACTAGAATGAAAATTTCGCTGCATACTTATACTTCAGATTGTAATAATTATACTGAACCTAAATAAATTTGTATTTAAACCATTTTTTATATTTTTAATACAAAGTTGTATTTAGCTAATGCAAAATTTAGAAAATTTCAAAAGTATAATCACCTAAAAAAAATTGTTTTGAACAATAAAAAGAAAATTTTAGGTTCAATTTATACAGACCAACATGAAACATATGTTTTGAAAATTTCGTAAAAAAAATTCAAAAGTTTTTGAGATATCGTGCGCGTTATGCCCAAAAACGTCATTTGGCGAAAAATGACTTCAAAGTTTTGGAAACGCCACTTCAGTTATTGAGCGGTTATAATTCTAAAAGCCATAATTTCTGTTCTAATGGGAATTTCAAGGAAACAATTATATCAAAATGTTCAGAAAAATTAGGAGTTTAACATCTAAAAAAATAAAATTTCGAAAATTTTAAAGCTTTAAGAGTCTTGAGACCCTTTAAGTTTTCAGGATGTTTAACCATATATTTGGGATATTGTAAGATAGGGCATCGTTACATGCTTGATTGCTTTGATGATTTTGTTGGACTGATAAAAATGAGATAGACGTCTTTTAAATTTTATGAATACAATAATTAAAGGAAATAAAATAGGAACTTTTTGTGAAGTAAGCGGAAGAATGTGATTTTTTTTCGAAAAAAGGAAGACAGAGAACTAAAAAATTTATAATGTGACGTTTTATTCACTATAAAAAAAATTATGTAAACGTTACTCCATAAAATTGGTGACAACATGGGGACTCCAATTTTATGGGGTAATTTAGGTACTTCTTGGCCCATCGATCAAAATGCAATCGCTAAGCTATAAGATTAAATGCCAATAATGGTTGATCGTAAATGTCACATTCACTTGACTTTAAGCAAGTTACACGTGTTCACATCATCCAGTAATTTTTATTTCGACATTTTATTTGTATTTTTATCAATGTTATGCTAATTTATTTGTTCTTTCGGTATTTAAAATAAAAATTATGCCAATTTGTATAAATTGGCGAGTGATTTGGCGATTTATATAATTTGGTAAAATTGGTCGACGGCATAACTAAGTTGTACCGTAATTTAACTTATATAATGGTGTATTTTAAAGTCTAACATCTAACGTAACACCAGTTATATCGGTTAAATTACTCCTTAAAATGGAGTCAGTAAGGTTGCCACCAATATTATGGAGTACAGTTACATAAATGTTTTACAGAGTTGGATTGTTTAACATTAGCAACGAAAGTACATTTTTAACCCATTTTCGGCCAAAGGTGCGTAAACGCACCATTTCAATAAATATTTTTTTTATTAACACTGTGACGAATATTTTTTACTAATTTTATTTTTCTGTTATTTTTAAGGGTTCTGGAAACATCTATAAAATATCAGTAATTCAATTGGAGTAACACTTTTTGTTGAGAAATTTTCAAAATATGCTAGTTTTTTAAAATTGAAACGGTTATTGACAAATTCGACTTTTTGAAAATGTATTTATTCCACTTGAGATCAATCCTATGTTTTATAATGGATTAAAGTTGCAAGTTCTGTAAATAAAATGTCATACAAAATTTTAAAAAATTACTAATTTTAAATTTAATGGTGCGTGAGCACACCATTGACCGAATGCATGAACATGCAAAATGCATTTTATTTCTAAAAAAAAAAAAAAATATATATATTATTTTTCATGCACGAAACTTTTTTTTTGTCTTAATGAATGTAATTTAAACATATTTCAACGAAAACAATACCACATTTTATAAAATTTCTATGCTTGGCCTAAAATGGGTTAAGCAAAACAACCATTTCATGAAAAGAGACTGGATAAAAGTATAAGGCTTTGGGACAAGGGGGAAAATACGTAATAAAATAAAAACAAAACTATACTGTAAATAAGCAAGTACACTAACATTTCATTCGAAATCTTTTAAGACTGGCTAAGAAATATTTGGCTCAACCAGAGGAATATAAAGGGAACTTTTGCAGACATAATTGAATTGGTGAAAATTGGTGGCATTTTATTAGATTGTTTGGGATTAATTTTGAAAATGTCAAGTCTTGAAAATCATGCCTTTCAGAACAGGAAGCAGGACAAAAAATATAAATTTTTTCGGCCAAGGGAAGAAATCCGAAATCAAAGTAAAACAAAACCAAAACTCTAGAGGAAATAAACAAGCATAATAACATTTTATTCGAATGCTTTAAACACTGGCTAAGAAATCTCTGGTTTACTCAGGGAAAGAAAAGAGAATTTTGATGGTTTAATTGAATTGGTGAAAAATGAGCTAGTTATCTCTTAAGTTGTATAAGTGCGGGAATAAATGGAATGAAAGAGAAACTTTATGATGTAGTGAGAGAAGAGTATTTTTAGAATAAAAAGTTTAATATAAGTTTTTGTTCTCGTATTGAAATTATTTTTCTTCTGTTGATAAGAATAAGAATAAAACACTGTGGAATTATTTGCAAATAAACAACATTCTATTAAATAACTAGTCGGATGTGCCAATCCCAAAACGTTCTTCTATCTCATACATGTTAATACTTCAAAATTTCCATCACAGTACCAAAAGTAAATGGCAATCTATCCCGATCATGAGAGTTCCAAAGATATGAAAGTCCGTACATTAGTTCTTGAGATATGGCAATTGCTAAAACCGTGTAAATCCAGCAAAATGCAGCATAGCAGCGACATTTGTTGGGTGATTTACACTAAAACCTATTCAGCAACAACTTACGTCAACGTCTAACTGAAACTGAAGTTTTATGAAAATCCGTGCATTAGTTTTTGAGATAGAGCTGCTGCGGAAATCGTGAAAAATTCAGCATAGCAGTGCCACTTGTTGAGCGAATTACACCAAAAACTAATCAGCATCAATTTATACCAGGGACTAACTGAATATACATTTTTATTAAATTCCGTGCATTAGTTCTTGAGATAGACCGCCCACAAAACTTGTACCACATACAGACAGACACTCACAGACAGATACTTTGAAAAACTTTTTTTTTGGTATCTCTGACCCCTAAAATGTGTAAATCCATCGAAAACCGAAAGTCAAAAATTTTCATGAATCCAATACTTTCTTCTTGTAAAGATAAGAAGAATGTAATAATATAAATTAGCAGAAAATGTGTTTAGCACAAATTTAGCAAAAGTGCTGGCAGGTACCTTTGCTAAATTTTTGCTAAACACATTTTTTTTCTGCTATTTTATGTTATTGCATTCTTCTATCTTTACAAGAAAAAAGCATTGGATTCGTGAAAATTTTCGACTGCTAGTTTTCGACGGATTTATAGGTTTTAGAAATTCCTGAATACGATTTAACTATTTTTAGAAAATGGCTTTTTGTCTGTCAGTATGTGACACAAATTTTGTGGGCGCTCTATCTGAAAAAATAACGCACAGAATTTAATAAAATTTATATTCAGTATTTCCCTTATATAAATTGGTGCTGATTAGTTTTTGATGCAAATTGCCCGATAGGCGGCGCTACTATGCTGCATTTTTGCGATTTTTGCGACAGCTGTATCTCAAAAACTAATGCTCGGAATTTAATCAAACTTCATATTCTGTTACACTTTCACATAAATATATCCATATTTGGCTTGGGTATCTACAACGCGACAGGTGTCGTTTTTATGTTTCTTTGTGTTGGGAATTTCGGTTGCAGACATGTAAGAGTGTGAGTGCCGAAATTCAATGATTTGTTTGAAAGATGCTTCTTGTATCTCCTTTTTAAGGGTCTCAGGACTCTTAAAATTGGAAAATATATAAAAAAAGGACCATTTTCAACATTTAATATCTTAAAATACATATGATTTTAAAACACAATTTTTAGAGAAATGAAGGATATAAGTATTTTCTTTCATTTCATATTTAAAAAATTACGAGATGCAAAATTAGTATTTATAGGGAGCTCCAAACTGTCAGACATTTGAAGAGCAGATAATTGGTATGACAGCTTATGCGCATGATTACAAAATAAATTTTGAAACTAGAATGAAAATGCTGGTGCCTAATTATACTTCAAATTATAATAATTAACCTGAACCTAAATAAATTTATGTTTAAAGCATTTTTATGTTTTTAATACAAAGTTGTTTTTACCTAATGCAGAATTTTGAAAATTTCGACAGTCTAATCACCTAAAAAATATATATTTTGTACAATAAAAGGAAATTTTAGGTTCAGTTTTTACAGACTAACATAAACCATACATTTTGAAAATTTCATGAAAAAATATGCAGAAGTTTTTGAGAAATCCTGCACGTTATGCCCAAAAACGTCATTTTCAGAAAAAGGACTTCAAAGTTTCGGAAATACGGCTTCTGCTATTGAGCGGGCATAATGCTAAAAGCCATAACTTCTGTTTGAATTCCAAAAAAATAATAATAATAATAATAATTATATCAAAATGCTCAGAAAAGACAGGAAGGTAACAGATAAAAAAAAATAAAATTTCGAAAATTTTAAAGCTTTAAGAGTATTGTAAGCGCAAGAGTCCTGAGTTAAATGCACACAATTCAACGAACTTATAACTTTAGAATCCTCATGATGGAAATAGATTGTCATTTAATTTTGATGGTGAATATTCAAGTATTAAAATGTATGAGAAAGAAAAAAAGTTTTGGGATTGGTGAATCCGACTAGTATTTATGTACGTATTTATTTAAAGAAGTAAAGTATGTGTTACGTTTTACAGTCTTCTGTTTATGTACTAATTTATTGCTCGGCATTGTTATATATATATATATAACATGTTCTAAAATAGCATCATAGATCAAAATAAAGCATAAAAAGAAGATAAGGTTTAGAGTAAAAAAAAAAAAAAAAAAAAAAAATGAAGTATGAACTGCTTAGTCTTTTTATCAAAGGAACAATAGAAGAAGAAGAGAACATTCTATAACAGAATGTATTATTGGATTGTTAAAATGGCGGACGCCTTTCTCTTATCTTATAAAAGCGTCGTAGACAAGACTGTTCTGATTCGCTGATTATTAATACCCATACAATACTCATTCCTGCTTAGAGTGAATAGTCACTCTTTCAGAGGAGTGACTACTCACTCTTGAAAAGGAGTGCGCATTAGTACGTAATTTCCAAGGTTACATTATGAAATGGAGTTTTTGAAATTTAAGAAGTGACATATTTTGGTGATTTTCGTTATTTTACTCCAAATATTGGTTCAAAGTTGACTGGAAATTTTTTTTAAAGTGTATAATGCCAGGCTTTCACTCTACTAAGCGGAGTGAGATATTTCACTCTCGACAACGAAGTGGCATATTTCACTCTCGACAATGGAGTGAAATATTTCACTCCTTTCTAGGGAGTGGAAAATTCCACTCTTTAAGGAGTGTATTTTTATAAAATTCATCCCAAAAAGAGTGAAAATGCCTGTTACTCTTTCAAAGAGTGAACTTTTCCTTCCTCCCAATTTTAGAGTGTATATTAAAGAACAATGCCGAGCAATGAATAAGTATTCAAGCATAAATAGAAGACTGAAAAGTGTAACACATACTTTATTTCTCTAAATACATATATAAATATAATATAAAATAGCAGAAAAATGTGCTATGGAAAAAGTGATGGCAGGTTGGAAGAAAAAACGTTAGCAAAGCTTCCTAGACTAATATAAAAAGTAAAAACAGGATAAGATTTAGACTAAAAAGGAAAATATAAAAAACTGAAGTATGAACTGCTTAGTCCTTTTAACAAAGAAACAAAAGAAGAAGGAAAATGGATGAAAAGAAAATTCTATAACACGACGTTTTATTGGATTATTTGAGATTAGCGATGAAAATATAACTTCGTGAAAACATGTCTTTTAGAACAAGAGGCAAGATAACAATATAAACTTTTTCAAGCAAGGGAAAAAAATCGTAATTGTTATAAATAAAAACAAAATTGTAGTGGAAATAAACAAGTATACTAATATATTCTTCGAATGTTGTGAAGACCGTCTGAGAAGTCTTTGGGTCGCTCGGGAAAAGTAAAAACGATTTTGCATGTTTTCTTGGAGTAATAAAAATGAGATAATTATCTTTTAAGTTGTATGAATGCAGTACTTAAATCAAATAAAATAGGAACTTTTGTGTGAAGTAAGTGAAAGAATGCGATTTTTTTTTTTTTTTTTTTTTTTTTTTAGAAAAAAATAAGTCGTCAGGATGTATTTTTGTTTTAGGTCTGAAACTATATTTATTTTGACGATAAAAATAAGAATAAAACACTGCGACATTATTACCAATTAATAAATATCTCTGCGGGTTGCAGTAAATAAAGAATATTTATATAATATTTAATTATAAATGTAATAATGATAAGGAGAAACAGAAGCAGAAGAAAACGAAGAGTGTAAAATTGCAAAATTGAAAATAATTTAATAATTTCAGTTACTTTTGAATAGTAGCATTTTCGTATTAAAGTTATTAAAATAATGCAAATATCAATATAAATGTTATAATTTGATAGCGATGGTAAAGTGATAATAAATACTGATGCTGCGCCTTCCGCTTAATCGTATATAAATAAAAATATAAATCGAACACCTTAATATATTATTATTTTTGTTAAATAAAAAATAAAGTAAAATAAATATAACTATGTTTAGCACAATATGACAAATATGATGTAGTAAAAGAAAAATATGTTTAACACAATGCAACAGGCATACTGGCAGATAGGAAGAAACTATCTTCTCAAAAACTATGCTAGATCAATACATCGGATGGGGGAAAAAAAAGAAACAAGATTTATACAGTAAAAAACATTAAAAAAAATTTAAGGGGAACATCCTAGGACTTTTGCTCAAAAAGGTGGAAGAAAAAATGGATGTAAAAAGAAATATCTCTCTAAAATGGTATTGGATTAGTTTGAGCTTATCAAAGAAAATATTCGTAATTTCAAACTTTCGTGAAAAATGTGCCTTTTAGAAACAGAAAAAGATAAAAATATTAACTGCTTTGTATGAAATAAAAATCATATTTGTTATAAAATAAAACTGTAATAGAGATTTTAAGAAACGTATGCTGACATTTCATTGGAATGGTGTGAAGTTTTGCTGAAAAAATCTCTGGGTTACGGAAGGGAAAAAAATTATAGGATTTTTTGAATTGATAAAAATGAGATTTTTACTCTGTTAAGTTATAGTGAGTGAGGAAATTAAATTAAATGAAAGAGAAACTTTTGTGAGACAGTGAAAGAACGTGATTTTAAGATGAATATTCGTGATGCATTCTTCGTCTATTTGCTTTCTTTGAGGTACTTGTAATGAATAAATAAAAATTACATAAAAATAAATAAAGCATCATAGCTTATTAAATTAAATAGCTAAGGTACAGTCTTGGAAAAAAGTAACCACTCGCTACTAACTCTGCAACTAATTATAATAAAAGACAGTTACTGGTACCAAATGATTGGAAATGAAGTCTACTTTTAAATTATGTATATAATTTTTGCTTAGGGGGTCATCTACAAATCAAAAACAGACAAAACTTTTTTTCAATGGCAACACCCAATTTTGACAATATATTTTAAATTTTCGGTTCAAACTATGCCTATAAACGAGATTTCTAGTCATTTGGATGATAATTTTTTGAATTAGAAATATTAAAAATTTTGAGATTCTTATGTTAAATTACATTTTCATATTTTTATTAAAATCTTCTGAAATTATATTCCTAATGTGATAAATTTTTATGTGGTTATAAAAGTAAAATCTTAAACATCGAATTTGAAATTTCCAAAATTTTCTAATATGAATTATTTAATTAATATTCGAAAAATAATAAGAATTGCAACCTACAATTTTTTTGATAGTTTTATATTTATTATGTCCTTCTTTATGCGAATCCTCAATTTCAAATTTTTCTTCCAAGTAGTTTTCGAATTATGATTAAAAAACTTAAAAATGATGGTTTAAGGGGCCGTCTATGTAGAAAAGCATAAATTGAGAAAAACATATTTTATTCATTTTATTGAAACATTTGGACTGGCAATAGTTAATATATTAAGCTAGTGAGATAGTCATATTGTCAAGAAATAATTCATTAGTAGAAGTGACATAGTCATTCTGTAGTATTTCAACAATCGAGTACCGAACTTCAATTTGGATACAGCCCCTAAAATAGGTTCATTTTAAAATAACTAATTTCTCTGAAACTAATAGTACGAATTACACGAAAGTTTGTATTTAGGCGAATTGAAGGGTGTAGAATTTATTTATGGTGTCAAACTTGGGTATTGCTATTGAAAAAAAGTTTGAGTTTGTTTTGATATGTTGATGGTCCCCTTATCAAATTTTATGTACATCATTTAAAAGCAAACTTTATTTTCAATCGTGTAACTTTCTTCTACAATAATTTGTTGCAGAGATGTAGGTGGTATTTTCTTTTTTTTCCCACGACTGTACATATATTTGTGAATGAAATTAATGTGATTTATAACTTTTTTCGGATTGTAACTGTCACAATCTCTTAAAACTTATTGAAAGCATGGAGCTATTCTACTCGTAACGTAGTAAGATGTCTTAAACAAACAATAATAAAAAATATATATTATAAATTAATTCTTATACAATAAAACGTAGCGGTAAACAATATTATTAATATTTATACTGACAAGTCAGAGTATTTTTTCCTCAAACTGCTTAACACATTCTTATTTTTGTTAAGAGAATAATTGGATAAATAAATAATGAAAAAATCTAAAAAGTATGCAAACCTAAAAGTCTTCAGCAAAACTGCTGGCAGGTTGAAACAAAATTTGTTGGCAAAAAGTATCCTACATGAATATTTGGCATAAAAAATGGAAAGGTTTAGAGGCAATAAACATAAAGAAAACTCAAGTATGGACTGCTTGGCTCTTTTACCTAAAGAAAAAGGAAAATGGAAGAAAAAGAACATCCTCTGTTTTACCTGAAAAGTTTCGGGTGAGCGAGGAAAATATAACTTCGCAAAAACCTATCCTCTAGATCAAGAGTCAGGATAAAACTTTAAAAATTTTGGGAAAGCAAAAAATATCCTACATCAATATATGGCTTGAGAAAAGAAAAAGGTTTAGAGAGAAAAAAAATCGAGAAAATTAAGACATGGACTGCTTAGTCTTTTAACCTAAAAAAAAAAAAAAAAAAAAAAAAAAAAAAAGAAGAAAAAGAATAAGAAAAGAAAAATGAAAAGAAAAGAACACTTGACGTATTACCTGACTTGTTTGTTATTAGCGATGAAAAAATACCTTCGTAAAAAAAAAAAAAAAAAAAAAAAAAAAAAAGAAACCTTTGAAATCAGAAGTCTGGATAAAAATATAAACTTTTTGAAAAAATGAAAAGCATCTGTAACTTTAAAAAAAAGGAAAACTTTAGAGGGAAAAATTAAAGAAAACTAATGTATGAACTGCTTAGCTCTTTTACATTAAAATAAAGGGATATGAAAGGAAAAGAGCATTCTATAACGCGACGTTTGAGAATGGAATTGTTTGAGATAACGATGAAAATGTAACTTCGTATAAAACATACTTTTCAGATCAGGAGCAAGGATAAAATATAGAATTTTTGGAAAAGCAAAAAGTACTCTACATAAATATCTGGCATGAAAAAGAGAACGGTTCAGAGGTAAAAACACAAAGAAGACTGAAATATGGGCTGCTTAGTCCTTTTACCTAAAAAAAAAAAAAAAAAAAACCTTAGAGATGAAAATATATCTTCGTATAAAATATGCCATTTAGATCAAGATTCAGGATTAAAATATAGGATTTTTGGAAAAGCAAAAAGTATTCTACATCAATATATGGCATGAAAAGAAAAAACGGTTTACAACAGAAGAAAAAACAAAGAAAATTAAATATGGATTGTGTAGCCCTTTTACCTAAAAAAAGAAGGAAAATGGAAGGAAAAGAACGTTCTATAACGCGACGCTTGAGAATTTAATTGTTTGAGATAGTGATGAAAATATAATTTCGTATAAAACATAACACGCCTTTTAGATCAAGAGTCAGGATAAAAATATAACATGTTTGGAAAAGCAAACAATATTCTACATCAATATTATGGCATGAAAAAGAAAACGGTTTAGAGCAGAGGGAAAAACATAAAGAAAATTCAATATGCATTGCTTAGCCCTTTTGCCAAAAAAAAGAAGGAAAATGGAAGGAAAAGAACATTTATAACGCGACGTTTGAGAATCGAATTGTTTGAGATAGCGATGAAAATATAACTTCGTATAAAACATGCGTTTTAGATAAAGAGTCAGGATAAAAATATAAAATGTTTGGAAAAGCAAACAGTATTCTACATCAATATATGGCATAAAAAAGAGAACGGCTTAGGGCAGAGGGAAAAACATAAAGAAAATTAAATGTGGATTGCTTAACCCTTTTACCTAAATAAAAAAGAAGAAAAATGAAAGGAAAAAAAAAACATTCTATAACGCGACGTTTGAGAATTGAATTGTTTGAGATAGCGATGAACATATCACTCACCCGCAAGAAAAGAGACACATCTCGACAAAAAAAAAAAAAATTTACAGGAGAGGCAAATGGGGGGGGGGGGGTAAATTTACATGATTTTGCTGTATCATGAAATTATAGCACTTAGCTCTACATGCAAGAGAAAAAACGTGCATAAAAGTGTAAAACCATTAAGAATGAAGACCTGGGATGAGGTTTGGAGGGTTGTGTAATTTTACCTCCCCAAACAGCCCACCCCTCTTCTGTGATCACGAGTGTACATATAGCGTAGTAAAGGGATTTTCCGTATAACTACACTTATGAAACTTTTTGTATAGCAAGACGTACCTATGAAAGACGTATTAGTGGAATAAAACGCAAAATGAATTTTTGCGAGATGTGTCACTTTTCTTGCAGGTGAGCAATATAACTTCGTATAAAACATGCCTTTTAAATCAAGAGTCAAGATAAAAATATAAAATGTTTGGAAAAGCAAACAATAATCTACACCAATATATAGCATGAAAAAAAAAGAACGGTTTAGGGCAGAGGGAAAAACATAAAGAAAATTAAATGTGGATTGCTTAGCCCTTTTACCTAAAAAAAAAGAAGGAAAATGAGAGGGAACAAACATTCTATAACGCGACGTTTGAGAATTGAATTGTTTGAGATAGCGATGAACATATAACTTCGTATAAAACATGCTCTTTAGATCAAGAGTCAGGATAATAATATAAAATTTTTGGAAAACCAAAAAGTATTCTATATCAATATATGACATGAAAAAGAGGACGGTTTAGAGCAGAGGGAAAAACATAAAGAAAATCAAATGTGGATTGCTTAACCATTTTACCTAAAAAAAAAAAAAAAAAAAAAAAAAAAAAAAAAAAAAAAAAGGAAGGAAAATGAAAGAGGAAAAAAAAAACATTCTATAACGCAACGTTTGAGAATTGAATTGTTTGAGATAGCGATGAACATATAACTTCGCATGAAACATGCGTTTTAGATCAAGAGTGGGGATAAAATTATAAAATGTTCGGAAAAGCAAACAATATTCTACATCAATATTATGGCATGAAAAAGAGAACGGTTTAGGGCAGAGGGAAAAACATAAAGAAAATTCAATATGCATTGCTTAGCCCTTTTGCCAAAAAAAGAAGGAAAATGGAAGGAAAAGAACATTTATAACGCGACGTTTGAGAATCGAATTGTTTGAGATAGCGATGAAAATATAACTTCGTATAAAACATGCGTTTTAGATAAAGAGTCAGGATAAAAATATAAAATGTTTGGAAAAGCAAACAGTATTCTACATCAATATATGGCATAAAAAAGAGAACGGTTTAGGGCAGAGGGAAAAACATAAAGAAAATTAAATGTGGATTGCTTAACCCTTTTACCTAAATAAAAAAGAAGAAAAATGAAAGGAAAAAAAACATTCCATAACGCGACGTTAGAGAATTGAATTGTTTGAGAAATGCGATGAACATATAACTTCCTATAAAACATGCGTTTTAGATCAAGAGTCAGGGTGAAAATATAAAATGTTTGGAAAAGCAAACAATAATCTACATCAATATATGGCATGAAAAAGAGAACGGTTTAGGGCAGAGGGAAAAACATAAAGAAAATTAAATGTGGATTTCTTAGCCCTTTTACCTAAAAAAAAAGAAGGAAAATGAGAGGAAAAAAACATCCTATAACGCGACGTTTGAGAATTGAATTGTTTTAGATAGCGATGAACATATAAAACATGTATACTTGTATAAAACCTGCCCTTTAGATCAAGAGTCAGGATAAAAATATAAAAAGGGCATGCTTAGCCATAGACAACTGAAATATACATTGCTTAGCCCTTTTACCTAAAAAAAGAAGGAAATTGGAAGGAAAAAAACATTCTATAACGCGGCGTTTGAGAATTGAATTGTTTTAGATAGCGATGAACGTATAACCAGCGTTGCCAGACTGGGGACTTTTTTAATTCAGATTATTTGACAGTCACCACTTTCTTCAAATAATATATTTCGCTTATTTTTCAGAATGTTTAATTTATTTTTAAATAGGGAGAATATTTCTATTTAAAAAAAGCGGTGACAATCAACAATTTGGAGACAAAAATGTCCCTAATCTGGCAACACTGCATATAACTTCGTATAAAACATTCCCTTTAGATCAAGCGCCAGGATTTTTGGAACATTTTTGGAAAAGCAAAAAGTATTCTTTATCAATATATGGCATGCAAAAGAGAACGATTTAGAGGGTAAAATAAAAATAAAACTGAATTATGGATTGTTTAGCCAAAGAAAACTGAAATATGGACTACTTAGACCTTTTACCTAAAAAAAAAAAAAAAATGAAGGAAAAGAACATTCTGTACCACGACATTTTACTAATTGGATTTTTTGAGATTAATGATGAATATAACTTCGTAAAAAACATGTCTTTTAGATCAAGAATCAGGATAAAAATATAATCTTTTTGGGGTGAGAAAAGAAATCATAAATGTAATGAGAGAAAAGTAAAACTATAATGGAAATAAACAAGTATATACTAAACTTTCATTCTAAGGCTGTAAAAACTAGCTGCTCCGTCTTGCTCAGAGAAAGATAAAGCTGCTGTTGCAGGTTTTATTCAATTACAAAAAAAAAAAAAAAAAAAGGATATCTGGGTAGCTCTTAAAATATTTTACTAAATGACTTCCCGTTTTGTACGTGAAAGTACAAATTATCGAAGAATCCAAATATGATATAATTCTACTATTTTAGTTACGTATAATGTTACTCGGGAATCTATTAATTAATTGTTATTTAGTAAAACAGAGTAATTTTTGAGTCTTTTCATTATTCATATACATATATAGAATATATATGAATAAAATTTAAATAAAAAATTATATGACAAGGTCGTATAACAATAATAACAATAATATCCAAATTATTAAATGTAGATGGCATGTAATAAAATTATGTATTGCACTATTCTTTATAGTAAAATATATATTAATGTAAAACTTATTACTATATATATAATTTCTTATTTATATTTTTCTATTGTTAATATTATCTGTATCTTATTTATATTATTATTGTTATCGTTTAATTTTTGGTTATTATACAAATGGGTAAATTAACTGTTAACTGTAACCTTATAATAATTCCATGTGATTGTCAATTTTCAAGTTAAAATATTTGCGAAGTGTTATACATTTAATCTTTACATATGCTCTTTAATTGTTTGTAAATATTTATTTCAATTTTCTGCCAATAAAATTATATATATTCCGTATCGAAGTGGTTTGCAATAAAAGTTTTCATTTTTATTCTTGTTATGTTTTAACCTTTCTTAGTTCTACTCTTACATATTTAATTCTTCCAGTTGTTGAAGTATAGCATAATGGATAATCAGTTTTATAGTATCAAAACTGTACTTACTTTTTTGGTCGATTTTTCATTTGTATTAATAGTTTATAATTACAAAAAGTTTTGTTATATTACGAAAGAAAAGCTTAACATACTGATTATTTTGCTAAATAAGTGAATAAAGATATATTAAAATATAGCAGAAAAATATATTAACTATCTAGCTAAAATAAAAGTTTCGGCCAGTAGTAAAAACAAATATTGTTTTAAGGCACCCTAAGTCAATATACAGCTTAAAAAATGAAAGAGATAGCTTAGAAAAATAAAAGAAGATGGAGAGTAGATAGCATTAGCTTCCTAAAAAGAAGGCAGAAAAATAGAAGGAAATAACATTCTATAACGCGGCATTTTATTGGATTGTTTGAGCTATGCGATGGAAATATAACTTCATGAAACACATACTTTTTAGAATAGCAGGGAGGAAATACAAATCTTTAAAAAGAGGGAACAAAATCATGACTGTTAATAAAAATAAGTCAAAGTTGTAGACGATATAAATAAGCTTACTGGCACCTTTCAGCTTCGGATAACGTAAAGACTCTCTGTAACTGAAAAATCTCTGGGTCATTTAGGGACAGATAAAGTGGATTTCGGAGGTTTTGAACCAGAGAGAGAGAGAAAAAAGGAGATGTTTATCTGGCGAGTTATATGAAAGCGTTAATTAAATGAAATGAAAGAGAAACTCCTTGATGGTCTATTAGAAAAGCTAGATTTTTTTCTGAGAAGATAGCTTCAGTAAGTAGATTTGGTGTTGCCCTGAAACTAGTTCTTGTTTCGCACAGCCAGGTATTGAAATTTTATTAACAATTTTGTGAAGTTCACCACAACGTCTTTTTCATTTGTAACTACACAAGTAGTAACATATCGCTCACCCGCAAGAAAAGTGATACATCTCGCAAAAATTCATTTTGCGTTTTATTCCACTAATAGGTCTGTCATAGGTGCGTTTTGCTACACAAACAGTTTCATAAGTGTAGATATACGGAAAATCCCTTTATTACGCTATATGTCCGTTCGTGATCAAAGAAGAGGGGTGGATTGTGTAGGGAGGTAAAATTAACCAACCCTCCAAACCTCATCCTAACTCTTCATTTTTAAAGGTTTTACGCTTTTATGCATATTTTTACTGCTGCATGCAGAGATAAGTTCTGTAATTTCATCTTACAGTAAAATCATGCAAATTTTCTTTTGCCTTTCCTTTAACCCCTTGGGGACGAGCGACACGTATACGTGCCGGAAATAGGCCTAAGGATCCTCGTTTATCCTCACCAGTAAAATTTTACTGTAAAATTTGCCTTATTTAATCCGAGCATTTTCCCGATTTGAATAGGCACAAACTTCTGTTTTTTAAAACTGGTAGCAAAGTAATAAACATTTCGTAAAAGGCTCCCGTCGCGAAGGGGTTAAGGGGTCTTGTACCTTTTAAACGCGTCGAAAATTAACGAAAATCTTCAAAGTTTGAATTAGTCTATCTTCAAAACCTTTTTATGTATAAACATGAAAATTTTAATATTGATTAAACAGATTGTGCTTTGTAATATACTACCAGCAGAAATTTATTAACCCTTTACAGAATTTGTGTATTGTTGAAATCAAAATAGCTCTTTTTTTACCCCATAAATCATTGCGCGCATGATATCATGAGAAAGTATGTATGGATTGTCATGAAATTTGGTAAATATACTAAAGAAATGTGTGTGTTTAAAATGATGTACTTTTAAGTAATTACAATGGTAATATTTTTAGTTATGACTATTTCTATTCATTAAAAATACAATTTTTTTTTTTTTTACGAAAATATTTTTTTATATAGTTAATGAAATAATTTTAGCCTAAGAGTAGATCATTTTAAATACACATATATGTTTAGTATCTTTACCAAATTTCACGCCAATCCATACATACTTTCTCAAGATATCATGCGCGCAATGACTTATAGGGTAAAAAAAGAGCTATTTTGATTTCGACAATACACAAATTCGGTAAAGGGTTAATAAATTTTTAATGACAGCATATTACAAAGCACAATCTGTTTAATCAATATCCAAAATTTCATGTTTATACATAAAAAGGCTTTGAAGATAGACTAATTCACACTTCGAAGTTTTTCGTTAACGTTCGACGCGTTTAAAAGGTACAAGACCCCTTAAAATTTACTTTTGTCGAGATGTGTCGCTTTTCTTCCGGGTGAGCGATATGATGACCCTAGATGCCAAGGAATACAAGTGACAAAATTTAGACTTGGAGTAAATTGAATTCAAAGTTGAACATCAATAGTAATTGACTGAATTAAAATAAGAAACTGTTGCTTATTTCATAAGAGTCTTTGAACTCTTATTTCACTAACTGTGAAAGAAAAGTGGAGTACAATATTAAAAAAAAATTAAGTAGAGATTAAAGAGGTTAAGTAGTTTAAAGAGCTTAAGTAATTGACCTCTAGTTCGCAGTTCATAATTAGAAAATCACTTATATTTCTTTACCTCCAAACAAATAGCCTTATTTCCAAATATCCTGTGCACTCAGCTCTGTTTTTTCAATTTTGTCACTTATACCCCTTGGCTTACCCTCATATATAATCACAATAAACCAATTTATTAAGTCACTATAAATATATTTATGTTATTTTTAAGATTTTGAAGGAATTTGATTCATTTTTGCACACACATTAAATGATAATATAGTTAAATATTTTATGCCTTCTTGTAGAATTAATCCATGCACGATACAATGACTATTTTTAAAATGAAATATTTTTATTATTTACATCAATAACATACCAAAATGTCGTGGTTATTTGTCGTTTTTAAAAAATTAAAGCATGTTGGCAAAGAAACAGACTCATAGATATTACACAGAATTTTTTTTTTGTTTCAAGAAAAATAGATAGGCTGGAATTCCACAACGATCCCCTGCGTGTAGGGGGAACTTTCCGGGGCTTGAGAAACTTCGCTGAGCTCCCTCCATAGGCTTAGTATTTCTCGTTGTATTATAATGAAAAAAATTACAATATATTTTGTGAAGTGCGTCACACTGGCTTGTTCATTAATATTGTAACTACACTGCGTGTTACACTTATATATATATATATGAGGGGCTCACAACCATAGTAGACCAAATCCATTTAGAAGGTACATAAAATCTGTTTTATCTACTCGCACAGTGAACCAAGTCTGTTTCCACAAATTCTCTCATATATGGCATGTATTTACAGACTTGGTTCATGGTGAGAGAGAATAAAACAGATTTTATGCACCTCCTAAATGGACTATGACATTTTTTTTTTTTTTTTTTAAATGGACTTGGTTTACTATGGTTGTTACGAAAGAAAAAATTAACAGATTCTTACTTTTTTAAAATAAGTGAATAAATATGATAAAAAATAGCAGAAAAATATATCAACTATCTAGCTGCCATAAAATTTTTGTCAGGCATTAAAAACAAATATTGCGCATAAGACATTCTAAGTCAAGATACAGCTTAAAAAATGAAAAAAGAAGAGAGCTTTGAAAAATAAATAAAAGAAGATGGAGAGTAGACGGCATTATCCTTCTAAAAAGATACAAGAAATATAGAAGAAAACAACAATCTATAACGCGACATTTTATTGGATTTATTGAGCTTAGATATGAAAATATAGCTTTATGAATTTTTTTTTTTTAGAATTAAAGCCGAGGTGGAAACATAAATATTTAAGGAGAGAAAAGAAATTCATAACTGTTAATAAAAATAAGTTAAATAAGTTGTAGTCGATATAAATAAGCTTACTAGCACTTTTTAGCTTCGAGTAATGTAAAGACTAAATTTGAAAAATCTCTGGGTCATTTAGGGAAAGATAAAGTAGATTTCGAAGGTTTTGAACCAGATAAAAAAAAGGGAGATGCTTATCTGGCGAGTTATATGAAAGCGTTAATTAAATGAAATGAAAGAGAAAATTCTTGGCGGTGTATTAGAAAAGTTGGATTTTTTTTTTTTTTTTTTTCTGAGAAAATAGCTGTAGTTTTGCAGATTTGGTTTTGCCCTAAAACTATGTTTCTTGTTTCTCATAGTCAAGTATGAAAAAAATCGTAATAATTTTGTGAAGTTCACCTCAGCGTCTTTTTTATTCGTAACTACACGAATAACATATATAACCACCATAAACGAATTTATTAAATTACTATAAACATATGTATGTTATTATTAAGATTTCGAAGGAATTTTATTCATTTTTACACGAACATTAAATGATATTATATTTAATTTTTTATACCTTCTTTTGGAATTAAAACATGCACGATAGAATGACTATTTTTAAAATTATACATTTTCATTATTTACATCAATAACATATCAAAATTTCGTGGCTGTTTGTCATGTGTTTTTTAAATTTTAAAACATGTTGGCAAAGGAAACGTACTGATTGAAATTACATAGGTTTTTTTAATGTCTGGAAAAATAGATATGCTGGAAATCCATAACGAGCGTCTGCGTGTGGGGGAACTTTCCGGGGGAGGCACCAAAGCTCAACTTCTTCCTCGATGAACTGCCTCCCTAGGCTTTCAACGAGATAGAATTGTCCTTATAGTATTTCTCGTAGTATTATAATGAAAAAAAAAATTAGAATATATTTTGTGAAGTGGTCACATTAGCTTGTTCATTATTGACGTGACTACACTACATTTTACACGGATATATATATGAGGGTATCACAACCACAATAGACCAAGTCCATTAAAAAAAAAAAAAAAAAAAAAAAAAAAAAAAAAAAAAAATCAGAAAATCCATTTAGAATGTGCATAAAATCTATTTTATCTACTCGCACAGTGAACCAAGTCTGTTTTCACTACTTTCTCATATATGGCATTTGTTTGCAGACTTGATTCACTGTGGGAGTGGATAAAACAGATTTTATATACCTTCTAAATAGACTATCTCATTTTTTTTTCTAAATGGACTTGATCTACTATGGTGGTGAGCCCCTCAGTTATATATTAGATGTTTCGAAAAAAAAAGTTTAACATATTGTTACTTTTGCTAAATAAGTGAATAAATATAATAAAAATTAGCAGAAAAATATATTAACTTGTCTAGCTGCAATAAAATTTTCGGCAGGCAGTAAAAAAAAAAATATTGCGCATAAGGCATTCTAAGTCCATATACAGCTTAAAAAATGAAAACAGAAGAGAGCTTTGAATAAAAGAATAAAAGAAGATGGAGAGTAGACGGCATTATCCTTCTAAAAAGGAAGAAAAGAAATATAGAAGAAAATAACATTCTATAACGTGCCATTTTATTGGAATTATTGAGCTTAATGATGAAAATATAACTTTATGAAAAAAATACTATTTAGAATTAAAGACGAGGTGGAAATATAAATATTTAAAGAGAGAGAAAAAATTCCCAACTGATAGTAACAGTATGTCAAAGTTGTAGTCGATATAAATAAGCTTACTAGTACTTTTTAGCTTCGAGTAATGTAAAGACTAAATTTGGAAAATGTCTGGGTCATTTAGGGAAAGATAAAGTAAATTTCGAACGTTTTGAACCAGGGCGAAAAAAAGGGAGATGCTTATCTGGCGAGTTATATGAAAGCGTTAATTAAATGAAATGAAAGAGAAACTTCTTGGCAGTGTATTAGAAAAGTTGGGTTTTTTTTTCTGAGAAAATAGCTGCAGTTAGTAGAGTTGGTTTTGCCCTGAAACTATGTTTCTTGTTTCGCATAGTCAGGTATGAAAAAAATCGTAATAATTTTGTGAAGTTTACCACAGCGTCTTTTTTATTCGCAACTACACGAATAATAACATATATAACCCAGCTAAGAGGAAATTGCTAGCCAGCAGCAATATAGGTACTGGCAATGATGGAGAAGTGCTGGCAGACATCCTACCACTGCATGACCACTGCTGGACAGCTTCAGTCAACTTTGCTGTTGGAAATCATCAGATCAAATTATGGTGGGCTTCCGTTTTATCTCATGCACTGACCTACTAGTATATGGAAGTGCACGAACTTTCGCAGTATTATTGCTGGGAGCCCTTACGCTAGGTAGCGTTGCGAATATCGAAGACATTGAGTAATTGAACACAAATCTGAAATGAATATCTTAACACAATTTAAGCTGTGAAGCTAATTTTTTTAAACTGTAAATAATATAGCATCACTTCCACCAACAAAATAAATAAGTGAATGAATAAATAAATAAATTCTTTATTTCAACGCACTTTTTTTCTCTCCTTAAATCTGATTTTACTAAGTTACAAAGGATTTCGGTTTTCATAATTTGCACAGTTGAGAATCAATAATAAAATAAGCTCAACATCTTCCTCGATGAACTGCCTCCCTAGGCTTTCAACGAGATAGAATTGTCCTTATAGTATTTCTCTTAGTATTATAATGAAAAAAAAAAAAATACCAGAATATATTTTGTGAAGTGGTCACATTAGCTTGTTCATTCTTGACTTGACTACACTACATGTTACACGAATATATATATGAGGGGATCACAACCACAGTAGACCAAGTCCATTAAAAAAAAAAAAAAATCAGTTAATCCATTTAGAAGGCGCATAAAATCTATTTTATCTGCTCGCACAGTGAACCAAATCTGTTTTCACTACTTTCTCATGTATGGCATTTGTTTACAGACATGATTCACTGTGGGAGTGGATAAAACATATTTTAAATACCTTCTAAATAGACTATCTCATTTTTTTTCTAAATGGACTTGGTCTACTAGGGTGGTGAGCCCCTCAGTTATATATTAGATGTTTCGAAAAAAAAGTTTAACATAATGTTACTTTTGCTAAATAAGTGAATAAATATAATAAAAAATAGCAGAAAAATATATTAACTTGTCTAGCTGCAATAAAATTTTCGGCAGGCAGTAAAAAACAATATTGCGCATAAGGCATTCTAAGTCAATATACAGCTTAAAAAATGAAAACAGAAGTGAGCTTTGAATAAAAGAATAAAAGAAGATGCAGAGTAGACGGCATTATCTTTCTAAAAAGGAAGAAAAGAAATATAGAAGAAAACAACATTCTATAACGTGCCCTTTTATTGGATTTATTGAGCTTAATGATGAAAATATAACTTTATGAAAAAAATACTATTTAGATTTAAAGACGAGGTGGAAATATAAATATTTAAAGAGAGAAAAAAATTCCCAACTGATAGTAACAGTATGTCAAAGTTGTAGTCGATATAAATAAGCTTACTAGTACTTTTTAGCTTCGAATAATGTAAAGACTAAATTTGAAAAATGTCTGGGTCATTTAGGGAAAGATAAAGTAGATTTCGAAGGTTTTGAACCAGAGCGAAAAAAAGGGAGATGATTATCTGGCGAGTTATATGAAAGCGTTAATTAAATGAAATGAAAGAGAAACTTCTTGGCGGTGTATTAGAAAAGTTGGATTTTTTTTTCTGAGAAAATAGCTGCAGTTAGTAGATTTGGTTTTGCCCTGAAACTATGTTTCTTGTTTCGCATAGTCAGGTATGAAAAAATCGTAATAATCTTGTGAAGTTCACCTCAGCGTATTTTTTATTCGTAACTACACGAATAACATATATAACCACCATAAACGAATTTATTAAATTACTATAAACATATGTATGTTATTATTAAGACTTCGAAGGAATTTTATTCATTTTTACACGAACATTAAATGATATTATATTTAATTTTTTATACCTTCTTTTGGAATTAAAACATGCACGATAGAATGACTATTTTTAAAATTATACATTTTCATTATTTACATCAATAACATATCAAAATTTCGTGGCTGTTTGTCATGTGTTTTTTTTAAATTTAAAACATGTTGGCAAAGAAAACGTACTGATAGAAATTACATAGGTTTTTTTAATGTCTGGAAAAATAGATATGCTGGAAATCCATAACGAGCGTCTGCGTGTGGGGGAACTTTCCGGGGGAGGCACCAAAGCTCAACATCTTCCTCGATGAACTGCCTTCCGAGGCTTTCAACGAGATAGAATTGTCCTTATAGTATTTCTCGTAGTATTATAATGAAAAAAAAACTAGAATATATTTTGTGAAGTGGTCACATTAGCTTGTTCATTCTTGACGTGACTACACTACATGTTACACGGATATATATATGAGGGGATCACAACCACAGTAGACCAAGTCCATTAAAAAAAAAAAAAATCAAAAAAAATCAGATAATCCATTTAGAAGGCGCATAAAATCTATTTTTATCTACTCGCACAGTGAACCAAGTCTGTTTTCACTACTTTCTCATATATGGCATTTGTTTACAGACTTGATTCACTGTGGGAGTGGATAAAACAGATTTTATATACCATCTAAATAGACTATCTCATTTTTTTTCTAAATGGGCTTGGTCTACTAGGGTGGTGAGCCCCTCAGTTATATATTAGATGTTTCGAAAAAAAAGTTTAACATATTGTTACTTTTGCTAAATAAGTGAATAAATATAATAAAAAATAGCAGAAAAATATATTAAATTGTCTAGCTGCAATAAAAGTTTCGGCAGGCAGTAAAAAAAAAATATTGCGCATAAGGCATTCTAAGTCAATATACAGCTTAAAAAATGAAAACAGAAGTGAGCTTTGAATAAAAGAATAAAAGAAGATGGAGAGTAGACGGCATTATCTTTCTAAAAAGGAAGAAAAGAAATATAGAAGAAAACAACATTCTATAACGTGCCCTTTTATTGCATTTATTGAGCTTAATGATGAAAATATTACTTTATGAAAAAAATACTATTTAGAATTAAAGACGAGGTGGAAATATAAATATTTAAAGAGAGAAAAAAATTCCCAACTGATAGTAACAGTATGTCAAAGTTGTAGTCGATATAAATAAGCTTACTAGTACTTTTTATTTTCGAGTAATGTAAAGACTAAATTTGAAAAATGTCTGGGTCATTTAGGGAAAGATAAAGTAGATTTCGAAGGTTTTGAACCAGAGCAATAAAAAGGGAGATGATTATCTGGCGAGTTATATGAAAGCGTTAATTAAATGAAATGAAAGAGAAACTTCTTGGCGGTGTATTAGAAAAGTTGGATTTTTTTTTCTGAGAAAATAGCTGCAGTTAGTAGATTTGGTTTTGCCCTGAAACTATGTTTCTTGTTTCGCATAGTCAGGTATGAAAAAAATCGTAATAATTTTGTGAAGTTCACCTCAGCGTCTTTTTTATTCGTAACTACACGAATAACATATATAACCACCATAAACGAATTTATTAAATTACTATAAACATATGTATGTTATTATTAAGACTTCGAAGGAATTTTATTCATTTTTACACGAACATTAAATGATATTATATTTAATTTTTTATACCTTCTTTTGGAATTAAAACATGCACGATAGAATGACTATTTTTAAAATTATACATTTTCATTATTTACATCAATAACATATCAAAATTTCGTGGCTGTTTGTCATGTGTTTTTTTTAAACTTAAAACATGTTGGCAAAGAAAACGTACTGATAGAAATTACATAGGTTTTTTTAATGTCTGGAAAAATAGATATGCTGGAAATCCATAACGAGCGTCTGCGTGTGGGGGAACTTTCCGGGGGAGGCACCAAAGCTCAACATCTTCCTCGATGAACTGCCTTCCTAGGCTTTCAACGAGATAGAATTGTCCTTATAGTATTTCTCGTAGTATTATAATGAAAAAAAAAAACTAGAATATATTTTGTGAAGTGGTCACATTAGCTTGTTCATTCTTGATGTGACTACACTACATGTTACACGGATATATATATGAGGGGATCACAACCACAGTAGACCAAATCCATTAAAAAAAAAAAAAAAAAAAAAAAAAAAAAAAAAAAAAAAAAAATCAGATAATCCATTTAGAAGGCGCATAAAATCTATTTTTATCTACTCGCACAGTGAACCAAGTCTGTTTTCACTACTTTCTCATATATGGCATTTGTTTACAGACTTGATTCACTGTGGGAGTGGATAAAACAGATTTTATATACCATCTAAATAGACTATCTCATTTTTTTTCTAAATGGGCTTGGTCTACTAGGGTGGTGAGCCCCTCAGTTATATATTAGATGTTTCGAAAAAAAAGTTTAACATATTGTTACTTTTGCTAAATAAGTGAATAAATATAATAAAAAATAGCAGAAAAATATATTAAATTGTCTAGCTGCAATAAAAGTTTCGGCAGGCAGTAAAAAAAAAATATTGCGCATAAGGCATTCTAAGTCAATATACAGCTTAAAAAATGAAAACAGAAGTGAGCTTTGAATAAAAGAATAAAAGAAGATGGAGAGTAGACGGCATTATCTTTCTAAAAAGGAAGAAAAGAAATGTAGAAGAAAACAACATTTTATAACGTGCTCTTTTATTGCATTTATTGAGCTTAATGATGAAAATATTACTTTATGAAAAAAATACTATTTAGAATTAAAGACGAGGTGGAAATATAAATATTTAAAGAGAGAAAAAAATTCCCAACTGATAGTAACAGTATGTCAAAGTTGTAGTCGATATAAATAAGCTTACTAGTACTTTTTATTTTCGAGTAATGTAAAGACTAAATTTGAAAAATGTCTGGGTCATTTAGGGAAAGATAAAGTAGATTTCGAAGGTTTTGAACCAGAGCAATAAAAAGGGAGATGATTATCTGGCGAGTTATATGAAAGCGTTAATTAAATGAAATGAAAGAGAAACTTCTTGGCGGTGTATTAGAAAAGTTGGATTTTTTTTTCTGAGAAAATAGCTGCAGTTAGTAGATTTGGTTTTGCCCTGAAACTATGTTTCTTGTTTCGCATAGTCAGGTATGAAAAAAATCGTAATAATTTTGTGAAGTTCACCTCAGCGTCTTTTTTATTCGTAACTACACGAATAACATATATAACCACCATAAACGAATTTATTAAATTACTATAAACATATGTATGTTATTATTAAGACTTCGAAGGAATTTTATTCATTTTTACACGAACATTAAATGATATTATATTTAATTTTTTATACCTTCTTTTGGAATTAAAACATGCACGATAGAATGACTATTTTTAAAATTATACATTTTCATTATTTACATCAATAACATATCAAAATTTCGTGGCTGTTTGTCATGTGTTTTTTTTAAACTTAAAACATGTTGGCAAAGAAAACGTACTGATAGAAATTACATAGGTTTTTTTAATGTCTGGAAAAATAGATATGCTGGAAATCCATAACGAGCGTCTGCGTGTGGGGGAACTTTCCGGGGGAGGCACCAAAGCTCAACATCTTCCTCGATGAACTGCCTTCCTAGGCTTTCAACGAGATAGAATTGTCCTTATAGTATTTCTCGTAGTATTATAATGAAAAAAAAAAACTAGAATATATTTTGTGAAGTGGTCACATTAGCTTGTTCATTCTTGATGTGACTACACTACATGTTACACGGATATATATATGAGGGGATCACAACCACAGTAGACCAAATCCATTAAAAAAAAAAAAAAAAAAAATCAGATAATCCATTTAGAAGGCGCATAAAATCTATTTTTATCTACTCGCACAGTGAACCAAGTCTGTTTTCACTACTTTCTCATATATGGCATTTGTTTACAGACTTGATTCACTGTGGGAGTGGATAAAACAGATTTTATATACCATCTAAATAGACTATCTCATTTTTTTTCTAAATGGGCTTGGTCTACTAGGGTGGTGAGCCCCTCAGTTATATATTAGATGTTTCGAAAAAAAAGTTTAACATATTGTTACTTTTGCTAAATAAGTGAATAAATATAATAAAAAATAGCAGAAAAATATATTAAATTGTCTAGCTGCAATAAAAGTTTCGGCAGGCAGTAAAAAAAAAATATTGCGCATAAGGCATTCTAAGTCAATATACAGCTTAAAAAATGAAAACAGAAGTGAGCTTTGAATAAAAGAATAAAAGAAGATGGAGAGTAGACGGCATTATCTTTCTAAAAAGGAAGAAAAGAAATGTAGAAGAAAACAACATTTTATAACGTGCTCTTTTATTGCATTTATTGAGCTTAATGATGAAAATATTACTTTATGAAAAAAATACTAATTAGAATTAAAGACGAGGTGGAAATATAAATATTTAAAGAGAGAAAAAAATTCCCAACTGATAGTAACAGTATGTCAAAGTTGTAGTCGATATAAATAAGCTTACTAGTACTTTTTATTTTCGAGTAATGTAAAGACTAAATTTGAAAAATGTCTGGGTCATTTAGGGAAAGATAAAGTAGATTTCGAAGGTTTTGAACCAGAGCAATAAAAAGGGAGATGATTATCTGGCGAGTTATATGAAAGCGTTAATTAAATGAAATGAAAGAGAAACTTCTTGGCGGTGTATTAGAAAAGTTGGATTTTTTTTTCTGAGAAAATAGCTGCAGTTAGTAGATTTGGTTTTGCCCTGAAACTATGTTTCTTGTTTCGCATAGTCAGGTATGAAAAAAATCGTAATAATTTTGTGAAGTTCACCTCAGCGTCTTTTTTATTCGTAACTACACGAATAACATATATAACCACCATAAACGAATTTATTAAATTACTATAAACATATGTATGTTATTATTAAGACTTCGAAGGAATTTTATTCATTTTTACACGAACATTAAATGATATTATATTTAATTTTTTATACCTTCTTTTGGAATTAAAACATGCACGATAGAATGACTATTTTTAAAATTATACATTTTCATTATTTACATCAATAACATATCAAAATTTCGTGGCTGTTTGTCATGTGTTTTTTTTAAATTTAAAACATGTTGGCAAAGAAAACGTACTGATAGAAATTACATAGGTTTTTTTAATGTCTGGAAAAATAGATATGCTGGAAATCCATAACGAGCGTCTGCGTGTGGGGGAACTTTCCGGGGGAGGCACCAAAGCTCAACATCTTCCTCGATGAACTGCCTTCCGAGGCTTTCAACGAGATAGAATTGTCCTTATAGTATTTCTCGTAGTATTATAATGAAAAAAAAACTAGAATATATTTTGTGAAGTGGTCACATTAGCTTGTTCATTCTTGACGTGACTACACTACATGTTACACGGATATATATATGAGGGGATCACAACCACAGTAGACCAAGTCCATTAAAAAAAAAAAAATAAAAAAAAATCAGATAATCCATTTAGAAGGCGCATAAAATCTATTTTTATCTACTCGCACAGTGAACCAAGTCTGTTTTCACTACTTTCTCATATATGGCATTTGTTTACAGACTTGATTCACTGTGGGAGTGGATAAAACAGATTTTATATACCATCTAAATAGACTATCTCATTTTTTTTCTAAATGGACTTGGTCTACTAGGGTGGTGAGCCCCTCAGTTATATATTAGATGTTTCGAAAAAAAAGTTTAACATATTGTTACTTTTGCTAAATAAGTGAATAAATATAATAAAAAATAGCAGAAAAATATATTAAATTGTCTAGCTGCAATAAAAGTTTCGGCAGGCAGTAAAAAAAAAATATTGCGCATAAGGCATTCTAAGTCAATATACAGCTTAAAAAATGAAAACAGAAGTGAGCTTTGAATAAAAGAATAAAAGAAGATGGAGAGTAGACGGCATTATCTTTCTAAAAAGGAAGAAAAGAAATATAGAAGAAAACAACATTCTATAACGTGCCCTTTTATTGCATTTATTGAGCTTAATGATAAAAATATTACTTTATGAAAAAAAATACTATTTAGAATTAAAGACGAGGTGGAAATATAAATATTTAAAGAGAGAAAAAAATTCCCAACTGATAGTAACAGTATGTCAAAGTTGTAGTCGATATAAATAAGCTTACTAGTACTTTTTATTTTCGAGTAATGTAAAGACTAAATTTGAAAAATGTCTGGGTCATTTAGGGAAAGATAAAGTAGATTTCGAAGGTTTTGAACCAGAGCAATAAAAAGGGAGATGATTATCTGGCGAGTTATATGAAAGCGTTAATTAAATGAAATGAAAGAGAAACTTCTTGGCGGTGTATTAGAAAAGTTGGATTTTTTTTTCTGAGAAAATAGCTGCAGTTAGTAGATTTGGTTTTGCCCTGAAACTATGTTTCTTGTTTCGCATAGTCAGGTATGAAAAAAATCGTAATAATTTTGTGAAGTTCACCTCAGCGTCTTTTTTATTCGTAACTACACGAATAACATATATAACCACCATAAACGAATTTATTAAATTACTATAAACATATGTATGTTATTATTAAGACTTCGAAGGAATTTTATTCATTTTTACACGAACATTAAATGATATTATATTTAATTTTTTATACCTTCTTTTGGAATTAAAACATGCACGATAGAATGACTATTTTTAAAATTATACATTTTCATTATTTACATCAATAACATATCAAAATTTCGTGGCTGTTTGTCATGTGTTTTTTTTAAACTTAAAACATGTTGGCAAAGAAAACGTACTGATAGAAATTACATAGGTTTTTTTAATGTCTGGAAAAATAGATATGCTGGAAATCCATAACGAGCGTCTGCGTGTGGGGGAACTTTCCGGGGGAGGCACCAAAGCTCAACATCTTCCTCGATGAACTGCCTTCCTAGGCTTTCAACGAGATAGAATTGTCCTTATAGTATTTCTCGTAGTATTATAATGAAAAAAAAAAAACTTGAATATATTTTGTGAAGTGGTCACATTAGCTTGTTCATTCTTGACGTGACTACACTACATGTTACACGGATATATATATGAGGGGATCACAACCACAGTAGACCAAATCCATTAAAAAAAAAAAAAAAAAAAAAAAAAAAAAAAAAAAAAAAAAAAATCAGATAATCCATTTAGAAGGCGCATAAAATCTATTTTTATCTACTCGCACAGTGAACCAAGTCTGTTTTCACTACTTTCTCATATATGGCATTTGTTTACAGACTTGATTCACTGTGGGAGTGGATAAAACAGATTTTATATACCATCTAAATAGACTATCTCATTTTTTTTCTAAATGGGCTTGGTCTACTAGGGTGGTGAGCCCCTCAGTTATATATTAGATGTTTCGAAAAAAAAGTTTAACATATTGTTACTTTTGCTAAATAAGTGAATAAATATAATAAAAAATAGCAGAAAAATATATTAAATTGTCTAGCTGCAATAAAAGTTTCGGCAGGCAGTAAAAAAAAAATATTGCGCATAAGGCATTCTAAGTCAATATACAGCTTAAAAAATGAAAACAGAAGTGAGCTTTGAATAAAAGAATAAAAGAAGATGGAGAGTAGACGGCATTATCTTTCTAAAAAGGAAGAAAAGAAATGTAGAAGAAAACAACATTTTATAACGTGCTCTTTTATTGCATTTATTGAGCTTAATGATGAAAATATTACTTTATGAAAAAAATACTAATTAGAATTAAAGACGAGGTGGAAATATAAATATTTAAAGAGAGAAAAAAATTCCCAACTGATAGTAACAGTATGTCAAAGTTGTAGTCGATATAAATAAGCTTACTAGTACTTTTTATTTTCGAGTAATGTAAAGACTAAATTTGAAAAATGTCTGGGTCATTTAGGGAAAGATAAAGTAGATTTCGAAGGTTTTGAACCAGAGCAATAAAAAGGGAGATGATTATCTGGCGAGTTATATGAAAGCGTTAATTAAATGAAATGAAAGAGAAACTTCTTGGCGGTGTATTAGAAAAGTTGGATTTTTTTTTCTGAGAAAATAGCTGCAGTTAGTAGATTTGGTTTTGCCCTGAAACTATGTTTCTTGTTTCGCATAGTCAGGTATGAAAAAAATCGTAATAATTTTGTGAAGTTCACCTCAGCGTCTTTTTTATTCGTAACTACACGAATAACATATATAACCACCATAAACGAATTTATTAAATTACTATAAACATATGTATGTTATTATTAAGACTTCGAAGGAATTTTATTCATTTTTACACGAACATTAAATGATATTATATTTAATTTTTTATACCTTCTTTTGGAATTAAAACATGCACGATAGAATGACTATTTTTAAAATTATACATTTTCATTATTTACATCAATAACATATCAAAATTTCGTGGCTGTTTGTCATGTGTTTTTTTTAAATTTAAAACATGTTGGCAAAGAAAACGTACTGATAGAAATTACATAGGTTTTTTTAATGTCTGGAAAAATAGATATGCTGGAAATCCATAACGAGCGTCTGCGTGTGGGGGAACTTTCCGGGGGAGGCACCAAAGCTCAACATCTTCCTCGATGAACTGCCTTCCGAGGCTTTCAACGAGATAGAATTGTCCTTATAGTATTTCTCGTAGTATTATAATGAAAAAAAAACTAGAATATATTTTGTGAAGTGGTCACATTAGCTTGTTCATTCTTGACGTGACTACACTACATGTTACACGGATATATATATGAGGGGATCACAACCACAGTAGACCAAGTCCATTAAAAAAAAAAAAATAAAAAAAAATCAGATAATCCATTTAGAAGGCGCATAAAATCTATTTTTATCTACTCGCACAGTGAACCAAGTCTGTTTTCACTACTTTCTCATATATGGCATTTGTTTACAGACTTGATTCACTGTGGGAGTGGATAAAACAGATTTTATATACCATCTAAATAGACTATCTCATTTTTTTTCTAAATGGGCTTGGTCTACTAGGGTGGTGAGCCCCTCAGTTATATATTAGATGTTTCGAAAAAAAAGTTTAACATATTGTTACTTTTGCTAAATAAGTGAATAAATATAATAAAAAATAGCAGAAAAATATATTAAATTGTCTAGCTGCAATAAAAGTTTCGGCAGGCAGTAAAAAAAAAATATTGCGCATAAGGCATTCTAAGTCAATATACAGCTTAAAAAATGAAAACAGAAGTGAGCTTTGAATAAAAGAATAAAAGAAGATGGAGAGTAGACGGCATTATCTTTCTAAAAAGGAAGAAAAGAAATGTAGAAGAAAACAACATTTTATAACGTGCTCTTTTATTGCATTTATTGAGCTTAATGATGAAAATATTACTTTATGAAAAAAATACTAATTAGAATTAAAGACGAGGTGGAAATATAAATATTTAAAGAGAGAAAAAAATTCCCAACTGATAGTAACAGTATGTCAAAGTTGTAGTCGATATAAATAAGCTTACTAGTACTTTTTATTTTCGAGTAATGTAAAGACTAAATTTGAAAAATGTCTGGGTCATTTAGGGAAAGATAAAGTAGATTTCGAAGGTTTTGAACCAGAGCAATAAAAAGGGAGATGATTATCTGGCGAGTTATATGAAAGCGTTAATTAAATGAAATGAAAGAGAAACTTCTTGGCGGTGTATTAGAAAAGTTGGATTTTTTTTTCTGAGAAAATAGCTGCAGTTAGTAGATTTGGTTTTGCCCTGAAACTATGTTTCTTGTTTCGCATAGTCAGGTATGAAAAAAATCGTAATAATTTTGTGAAGTTCACCTCAGCGTCTTTTTTATTCGTAACTACACGAATAACATATATAACCACCATAAACGAATTTATTAAATTACTATAAACATATGTATGTTATTATTAAGACTTCGAAGGAATTTTATTCATTTTTACACGAACATTAAATGATATTATATTTAATTTTTTATACCTTCTTTTGGAATTAAAACATGCACGATAGAATGACTATTTTTAAAATTATACATTTTCATTATTTACATCAATAACATATCAAAATTTCGTGGCTGTTTGTCATGTGTTTTTTTTAAATTTAAAACATGTTGGCAAAGAAAACGTACTGATAGAAATTACATAGGTTTTTTTAATGTCTGGAAAAATAGATATGCTGGAAATCCATAACGAGCGTCTGCGTGTGGGGGAACTTTCCGGGGGAGGCACCAAAGCTCAACATCTTCCTCGATGAACTGCCTTCCGAGGCTTTCAACGAGATAGAATTGTCCTTATAGTATTTCTCGTAGTATTATAATGAAAAAAAAACTAGAATATATTTTGTGAAGTGGTCACATTAGCTTGTTCATTCTTGACGTGACTACACTACATGTTACACGGATATATATATGAGGGGATCACAACCACAGTAGACCAAGTCCATTAAAAAAAAAAAAATAAAAAAAAATCAGATAATCCATTTAGAAGGCGCATAAAATCTATTTTTATCTACTCGCACAGTGAACCAAGTCTGTTTTCACTACTTTCTCATATATGGCATTTGTTTACAGACTTGATTCACTGTGGGAGTGGATAAAACAGATTTTATATACCATCTAAATAGACTATCTCATTTTTTTTCTAAATGGACTTGGTCTACTAGGGTGGTGAGCCCCTCAGTTATATATTAGATGTTTCGAAAAAAAAGTTTAACATATTGTTACTTTTGCTAAATAAGTGAATAAATATAATAAAAAATAGCAGAAAAATATATTAAATTGTCTAGCTGCAATAAAAGTTTCGGCAGGCAGTAAAAAAAAAATATTGCGCATAAGGCATTCTAAGTCAATATACAGCTTAAAAAATGAAAACAGAAGTGAGCTTTGAATAAAAGAATAAAAGAAGATGGAGAGTAGACGGCATTATCTTTCTAAAAAGGAAGAAAAGAAATATAGAAGAAAACAACATTCTATAACGTGCCCTTTTATTGCATTTATTGAGCTTAATGATAAAAATATTACTTTATGAAAAAAAATACTATTTAGAATTAAAGACGAGGTGGAAATATAAATATTTAAAGAGAGAAAAAAATTCCCAACTGATAGTAACAGTATGTCAAAGTTGTAGTCGATATAAATAAGCTTACTAGTACTTTTTATTTTCGAGTAATGTAAAGACTAAATTTGAAAAATGTCTGGGTCATTTAGGGAAAGATAAAGTAGATTTCGAAGGTTTTGAACCAGAGCAATAAAAAGGGAGATGATTATCTGGCGAGTTATATGAAAGCGTTAATTAAATGAAATGAAAGAGAAACTTCTTGGCGGTGTATTAGAAAAGTTGGATTTTTTTTTCTGAGAAAATAGCTGCAGTTAGTAGATTTGGTTTTGCCCTGAAACTATGTTTCTTGTTTCGCATAGTCAGGTATGAAAAAAATCGTAATAATTTTGTGAAGTTCACCTCAGCGTCTTTTTTATTCGTAACTACACGAATAACATATATAACCACCATAAACGAATTTATTAAATTACTATAAACATATGTATGTTATTATTAAGACTTCGAAGGAATTTTATTCATTTTTACACGAACATTAAATGATATTATATTTAATTTTTTATACCTTCTTTTGGAATTAAAACATGCACGATAGAATGACTATTTTTAAAATTATACATTTTCATTATTTACATCAATAACATATCAAAATTTCGTGGCTGTTTGTCATGTGTTTTTTTTAAACTTAAAACATGTTGGCAAAGAAAACGTACTGATAGAAATTACATAGGTTTTTTTAATGTCTGGAAAAATAGATATGCTGGAAATCCATAACGAGCGTCTGCGTGTGGGGGAACTTTCCGGGGGAGGCACCAAAGCTCAACATCTTCCTCGATGAACTGCCTTCCTAGGCTTTCAACGAGATAGAATTGTCCTTATAGTATTTCTCGTAGTATTATAATGAAAAAAAAAAAACTTGAATATATTTTGTGAAGTGGTCACATTAGCTTGTTCATTCTTGACGTGACTACACTACATGTTACACGGATATATATATGAGGGGATCACAACCACAGTAGACCAAATCCATTAAAAAAAAAAAAAAAAAAAATCAGATAATCCATTTAGAAGGCGCATAAAATCTATTTTTATCTACTCGCACAGTGAACCAAGTCTGTTTTCACTACTTTCTCATATATGGCATTTGTTTACAGACTTGATTCACTGTGGGAGTGGATAAAACAGATTTTATATACCATCTAAATAGACTATCTCATTTTTTTTCTAAATGGGCTTGGTCTACTAGGGTGGTGAGCCCCTCAGTTATATATTAGATGTTTCGAAAAAAAAGTTTAACATATTGTTACTTTTGCTAAATAAGTGAATAAATATAATAAAAAATAGCAGAAAAATATATTAAATTGTCTAGCTGCAATAAAAGTTTCGGCAGGCAGTAAAAAAAAAATATTGCGCATTAGGCATTCTAAGTCAATATACAGCTTAAAAAATGAAAACAGAAGTGAGCTTTGAATAAAAGAATAAAAGAAGATGGAGAGTAGACGGCATTATCTTTCTAAAAAGGAAGAAAAGAAATGTAGAAGAAAACAACATTTTATAACGTGCCCTTTTATTGCATTTATTGAGCTTAATGATGAAAATATTACTTTATGAAAAAAATACTATTTAGAATTAAAGACGAGGTGGAAATATAAATATTTAAAGAGAGAAAAAAATTCCCAACTGATAGTAACAGTATGTCAAAGTTGTAGTCGATATAAATAAGCTTACTAGTACTTTTTATTTTCGAGTAATGTAAAGACTAAATTTGAAAAATGTCTGGGTCATTTAGGGAAAGATAAAGTAGATTTCGAAGGTTTTGAACCAGAGCAATAAAAAGGGAGATGATTATCTGGCGAGTTATATGAAAGCGTTAATTAAATGAAATGAAAGAGAAACTTCTTGGCGGTGTATTAGAAAAGTTGGATTTTTTTTTCTGAGAAAATAGCTGCAGTTAGTAGATTTGGTTTTGCCCTGAAACTATGTTTCTTGTTTCGCATAGTCAGGTATGAAAAAAATCGTAATAATTTTGTGAAGTTCACCTCAGCGTCTTTTTTATTCGTAACTACACGAATAACATATATAACCACCATAAACGAATTTATTAAATTACTATAAACATATGTATGTTATTATTAAGACTTCGAAGGAATTTTATTCATTTTTACACGAACATTAAATGATATTATATTTAATTTTTTATACCTTCTTTTGGAATTAAAACATGCACGATAGAATGACTATTTTTAAAATTATACATTTTCATTATTTACATCAATAACATATCAAAATTTCGTGGCTGTTTGTCATGTGTTTTTTTTAAATTTAAAACATGTTGGCAAAGAAAACGTACTGATAGAAATTACATAGGTTTTTTTAATGTCTGGAAAAATAGATATGCTGGAAATCCATAACGAGCGTCTGCGTGTGGGGGAACTTTCCGGGGGAGGCACCAAAGCTCAACATCTTCCTCGATGAACTGCCTTCCTAGGCTTTCAACGAGATAGAATTGTCCTTATAGTATTTCTCGTAGTATTATAATGAAAAAAAAAACTAGAATATATTTTGTGAAGTGGTCACATTAGCTTGTTCATTCTTGACGTGACTACACTACATGTTACACGGATATATATATGAGGGGATCACAACCACAGTAGACCAAATCCATTAAAAAAAAAAAAAAAAAAAAAAAAAAAAAATCAGATAATCCATTTAGAAGGCGCATAAAATCTATTTTTATCTACTCGCACAGTGAACCAAGTCTGTTTTCACTACTTTCTCATATATGGCATTTGTTTACAGACTTGATTCACTGTGGGAGTGGATAAAACAGATTTTATATACCATCTAAATAGACTATCTCATTTTTTTTCTAAATGGGCTTGGTCTACTAGGGTGGTGAGCCCCTCAGTTATATATTAGATGTTTCGAAAAAAAAGTTTAACATATTGTTACTTTTGCTAAATAAGTGAATAAATATAATAAAAAATAGCAGAAAAATATATTAAATTGTCTAGCTGCAATAAAAGTTTCGGCAGGCAGTAAAAAAAAAATATTGCGCATAAGGCATTCTAAGTCAATATACAGCTTAAAAAATGAAAACAGAAGTGAGCTTTGAATAAAAGAATAAAAGAAGATGGAGAGTAGACGGCATTATCTTTCTAAAAAGGAAGAAAAGAAATGTAGAAGAAAACAACATTTTATAACGTGCCCTTTTATTGCATTTATTGAGCTTAATGATGAAAATATTACTTTATGAAAAAAATACTATTTAGAATTAAAGACGAGGTGGAAGTATAAATATTTAAAGAGAGAAAAAAATTCCCAACTGATAGTAACAGTATGTCAAAGTTGTAGTCGATATAAATAAGCTTACTAGTACTTTTTAGCTTCGAGTAATGTAAAGACTAAATTTGAAAAATGTCTGGGTCATTTAGGGAAAGATAAAGTAGATTTCGAAGGTTTTGAACCAGAGCGAAAAAAAGGGAGATGATTATCTGGCGAGTTATATGAAAGCCTTAATTAAATGAAATGAAAGAGAAACTTCTTGGCGGTGTATTAGAAAAGTTGGATTTTTTTTTCTGAGAAAATAGCTGCAGTTAGTAGATTTGGTTTTGCCCTGAAACTATGTTTCTTGTTTCGCATAGTCAGGTATGAAAAAAATCGTAATAATTTTGTGAAGTTTACCACAGCGTCTTTTTTATTCGTAACTACACGAATAATAAGATATATAACCCAGCAAAGAGGAAATTGCTAGCCAGCAGCAATATAGGTACTGGCAATGATGGAGAAGTGCTGGCTAATGGTCTACCACTGCATGACCACTGCTGGACAGCTTCAGTCAACTTTGCTGTTGGAAATCATCAGATAAAATTATGGTGGGCTTCCGTTTTATCTCATGCGCTGACCCACTATTATATGGAAGTGCACGAACTTTCGCAGTATTATTGCTGGGAGCCCTTACGCTAGGTGGCGTTGCGAATTTCGAAGACATTGAGTATTTGAACACAAATCTGAAATGAATATCTTAATACAATTTAAGCTGTGAAGCTAATTTTTTTTTTTAACTGTAAATAATATAGCATCACTTCCATCAACAAAATAAATAAGTGAATGAATAAATAAATAAATTCTTTATTTCAACGCACTTTTTTTTTCTCCTTAAATCTGATTTTATTAAGTTACAAAGGATTTCGGTTTTCATAATTTGCACAGTTGAGAATCAATAATAAAAAAAAAGCGTATAAAATATATAGGATTTTTATACAATACAATAATTTCTATATTAGTTTAATGATTGGGAACGCAAATCACAAAAGAAACAAACTTAAAATTGTGTAATGAGAGCGTGAAAACTACGAGCGGTCGTAGAATACGCTGAAAGTACTTGTTCATGTCCGATCACGAAATCCAAACAACACCGAGCGTGGTTAGTACTTGGGAGGGTGACCACATGGAAACCGCAGCAAGTTCAAATATTTCTATTGAAGATAAAGACACTTCTACAGATATTTCTTTAGCTCTTGGTGAAACTAGCTTATGGAAAAAAGGGCCATAATTCTTTAATACTTTGCTTTTTTTATGGAATTCTAAAAGAAATTTTTGTAAGAAAAAGTGCTGGGCCAGCAAAGGAATAGCAGTGATATAGGTACTAGCACTGCAGGAAAAGTGCCGGATTGAAGTAACGTGATGGCATACCAATGCTGGCCTGCTGTTGACCATCACTGATGGGCCAGCTGCATTCCGCTCGGACACTTTTGTACTAGTTTAAGTAATGGCACCATTGCACTTTACCGCTCCTGGCAGTGCTGGCTGCCATCTTTTGCCCAGCTGATGGCCCACTGTTTCTTTCTTTGCTGGGAACCACCACAAGCTAATTTATTAAGTCACTATAAACATATGTATGTTATTATTAAGACTTCGAAGGAATTTTACTCATTTTTACACGAACATTAAATGATATTATATATATATATATATATATATATATTATGCCTTCTTGTAGAATTAAACCATGCACGATACAGCGACTATTTTTAAAATGAAATATTTTGATTATTTACATCAGTAACATATCAAAATTTCGTGGTTATATGTAATGTTTTTATAAAATTTAAAGCACGTTGGCAAGGAAACGGACTGATAGATATTAGATAGATATTTATTTTTTTACCTTTCTAGAAAAATAGATAGGGTGGAATTCCATAACGAACCCCTGCGTGTGGGGGAAATTTCCGGAGGAGGCGCCAAAGCTCAACATCTTGGAATTATTCTTATAGTACATCTCGCAGTATTATAATGAAAGAAATTACAATATATTTTGTAAAATGCGTCATATTGGCTTGTTCATTCATGACAACCACTTATACATATATATTCATCGTGTTACAGGGATATATATCTGTATATTAGATGTTATGAAAGGAATTCTTACTTTTGTTAAATAAGTTAATAAATAAAAAAAAAAAAATACACTATATGGCCAAAGGTGACTGGCCACTTGCGATTTTTGACGTTTTCTTAAATATCTAGAAAAATACATGAGGAATTATCCTGAAACTCCAGGTGCTTAAACAGAATAGTACAGGTCATATATTTCCGTGAAGTTTTTTTCCCGAAACCCCGTAGGGGATCGTCAACAAATTGAAAAAGAAGAATATCTTTTGGACAATCCTGTAAAAAAACTAACGTAGAAAAAGCGTTCAAACTGTAGACTATGATTAAATGCCTTATTGTAATAAATTGTGTTCATTTTTATGAGAATAGCATGTATATTCGTAGAAAAATTAAAGCTTTTATAAAAAGAGTGTTAAATTTTGCCATGTTTTTTGCTTCTAATTTGTAGAGTTCTTAATATAAAAAAAGTTCTTTTCAGAAAATATGACGAATAACATTATACACAATACACTGCAATCAGAATGAAAAAATAATTATAATTGTATGAAAAATTAGCAGTTTTACTAAATAATGATTCACTGCGCATGCCCGAATGTAAACAAAATATAATTTGCTTAATGTGTTAGCTAAATGTATAGAGCAACTTTTGTGAAAATCTCAAAAATATAGTTTGAAAAGTTTGAAAATTATCGTTTATAGAATAAGCTCAAAATCCGTTACTCCAAAAAGGAAGCGAAAAGATGAGGGCTGTATCAAAATACAGTAGTACGTGCAATATTGTGTATGCTATACTGGCACTAATCAATGCATATATGGATACAACCCCTTATCTTTTTGCTTCATTTTGGAAACAACGGATTTTGAGCTTATTCTGTCCACGATAATTTTCAGAATTTTCAAGCTATGTTTTTGAGACTTTTACAAAAGTTGCTTTATACATTTAGCTAACACATTATCCACATTATATTTTGTTTACATTCGGGCATGCTCAGTGAATCATTATGTAGTATAACTGCTCATTTTTCATACAATTTTTATTATTTTCTCATTCTGATTGCAGTGTGTTGTGTACAATGTTATTTGTCATATTTTCTGAAAATAAATTTTTTCTATATTAAGAACTCTACAAATTATAAGCAAAAAAACTTGGCAAAATTTGGGACTCTTTTTATAAAAACTTTAATTTCTCTACGAATATACATGCTATTCTCATAAAAATGAACACAATTTATTACAATAAGGCACTTAATCATAATCTACAGTTTGAACGCTTTTGGTACGTTAGTTTTTACAGGGTTGTCCAAAAGATATTAGTTCTTTTTCAATTTGTTGACACTCCCTTATGGGGTTTCGGGAAAAAATCTTCACGGAAATATATGACTTGTACTATTCTGTTTACACACCTGGAGTTACAGGATAATTTCTCATGTATTTTTCTAGATATTTAAGAAAACGTCAAAAATCGCAAGTGGCCGGTCACCTTTGGCCACATAGTGTAGAAGAAAAATATATTAATTATCTATCTGCAATAAAATTGTCGACAGGCTGTAAAAACAAATATTGAGCATAAGGCATCCTAAGTCAATATACAGCTTAAAAAATTAAAAAAGAGGAGAGCTTAGAAAAAAAAAATAAATAAAAGAAGATGGAGAGTTGACGGCATTAGTCTCCTAAAAGGAAGCAAACAACAATGCGGCATCTTATTGGGTTCTTTGAGCTTAGTGATGAAAATATAACTTCGTGAAAAGATACTTTTTAGAATTAAAGACGGGAAGGAAATGTAAATATTGAAAGAGAGAAAAAATTTCATATCTGCTAATAAAAATAAGCCAAAGTTGCACTCGATATAAATAAGCTTACTAGCATTTTTTAGCTTCGGATTATGTAAAGATTAACGGATAGCAACTATAAATTTCGTCATGATTTAAAAGAATTTCTCATCAATTTGGCTATTTTAAATACAAATAGTAGATGATGATGTACTCACTTTTTGTGTCAAGTTATGTAGCCATATAAAAACAAGCTATTCACAAAATGATACTTGAAAAAAGGGATATACTCCTGCCTACGTCAAAAACATTATCTGCCTATCGAGGGTATTACTATAAAAGTTATAACTATGGGAAAAACAAGCTTATAGATGAACATTTAAATTACATTAGAATTCACTTGATACCTTTTGGGAAATGTATACTTAACAAGTAAAAATTAAATTTAAAATATCAAAAAACCGGACTGCTTAAAAGAGAACTAATTAATTATTTCTCATCAATGTGAAACTATTTTTTATATTTCTTACCTATTTTTTTATTTACTTGTATTGATGACTTTTAAGTTGTGTTTAATTGTTAGTTTCTATCTATAAACACTGTTTTGATGAGGCCTATAGATGTCTATGACGGTTAGAGTTGCAGTAAAGCTAGAAATCTTACCTACATAACTTCCAGGTTGTGTAATATTTAAACGAAGCTTCTGACAGTAAAATAGTCAATGAAACACCGTCTTCCTTTTGAAATACCTATCCAATGATATGCCACTCAATAGGGTACGTAAAAATTTTTTTCGCCTCTACCCCCATTTTTTATTTTTTGGCCGCCATTTATAAAAACAAAATCTAGCCTATAACCATCGGACGGTTAAGAAGAATTGATAGAGACATCACTCATTAAAATCCATCCAGCCGTTGGGCTGTTTTTAGGGTATAAAGAAATCCTCATACCCAGATACGCGTGAAACACATAACCCCTCTTGGCAGTCGGGTAAAAAAAGGTCAAACTCCAAGCATCCATTTAAGAATTAAGCATGAATTTCCATTAAAAGAAATGTATGCACATAAAGGGTGACTAGAAATAACGTAACGCTGACTAGAAGTAACATCACTGTTGATATTTTTGTTATTACTCGATTCTCAAAGCTTTTTGCGCTTGACCTTTGTTTTAATTCCATTTTTAAAAAAAATAGGATGTCAGACAAACTGAATGTGACTTTGGAGATTCATTGTCAAGGAAAGCGTAAGTGTGACATTGCTCGTTTGCTTCAAGTGCCTCATCCAACCGTTTCTAAATCTGTCAAGAGATTTAAGGAACTTGGCCGTGAAGGAGAGTGACCGGGAAGACGTAGCAAAAGGATTGTGAACCCTTCCAGAAATCGCCAATGGATTGAAGAACACGTATACCGAAATCTCAGGTGAACTTTTATCCTTACAAACTCAAACAAGCGCAACTTCTCACCGATGAAAACAAACGAGTACGGCTCCAAAGAGGCAGGAAGCTGCTGAAGCGAGCTGTAACTCCACAGTTTTCTGATGTAAAGCTATTCTCCGTTGAACAATCGCACAATCATCCTAATGATCGGATTTGGTTTAAAACTTTTCCTGACAAGCAGAACAAAAGTTTTTGTGTTTTCATTAACTAAGTTAAATTAACCCTTTATGTACTGAATTCTGAATTCATGAAAGTGTTATCTTCTAAAGCACTTTTTGAGAATTTTTGAAACTACATTAGAAGATTTACATAATCATTTCAAAAATTTTAGGCGGATTTTAGAAGGATTGAAGGATTTAGAAGGATTAATTAAATTTGAATTTATATTGATTTTTTGCAATATTTATAACCCCACTCAAATCTTTTATTTGAAATATTTTTCTTAGTTTTTAATAGAATTAGGAAATGTACAAATATAATGCTCTTACAATAGAAATATAGAAATATTTCCGAACTGAAAAATCCCCCACCCCCCTAACGCCAAGAAAGCTGAAAAGATGAAAAGGTAAAAGAAATCATCCTTTTAAAAATATTTTTGTTTTGTGTGACCAATAATGCTTTTGGAACAAGATGAAGTAATGCAACTCATTCTAAACTGTATTACTACTAATCGATGTATTATATAAATTTCATAAGAAGTTATTTTAATGGTACGTATAAGTACCGTCAGTAGATAAAGGGTTAAACAGTTACGTTATTTGTGACCACCCTGTAGATTGGTTTATAAAGCGGTAAACTTTAAAAGTGCTTAATGCATATTGATGTAAAAGGCTTTGTAAACCTATAAAATTTCGTGTAAATACCAGGCGATTCCTAAAATTATATTAATTGTAGTTCAATTCCTCTTATCTGTAAACTTTGTATCAAAGTCAAACATAAAAAAAAGTCTTTTTTAATTTCTAACAATTTCTATTTTTTTTTTTTTTTACCTATTTTGAAATGTTTAAAAATTTTTAAATGGTTGCCAATTCGAAACAACATTACGGATAAAGCTGACCAACGAACTCTGTTGAGAGGTTGGTACGTACTAAGCACATACCAAGTCACATCCAAATCGGTTGATAAATACAGGAGTTACAGCATGAAAAAAATAAGATATATATATAAATCAACCTTTAAACTGAGGATGTTTTGGGGGTCCGGAGGTCGTGATTGGTGTAAATATACCAAAATTTTCCGGAATTTTCTCCGGACCACAAAAATAGGTAGCTTTTTACTTTTTGCATTTAAAGCAACCTAAAAAGGGTAGAAATGCTTAAACGATAAATAGGAAAACATTTAAAGTAGGTGTGTTTTTGCACTGAATATTTCACACAAGGAGTTAATTTGTTAATCTAGAAGAATGATTTTTTAGAAATGTGAACAAAACGACAAATAGGAAAATATTTAAAGTTGATTTGTTTTAGACGTAAATGTTTCTCACGGAGCTATAATGCGCTAATTTTTTAATCTCGAAACATGATTAAAGAAAGTGAAAACAATATTTCGCACAAGCAGTTAATACGCTATTTTTTTTAACCTTGAAACTTGATTTTAAAAAGATAAAAAAAAAAAAAAAACGATAAATCGAAAAACATTTTAAAGTAGGTTTGTTTTTGCATTGAATATTAGGAGATAATATTCAATGAAAGGAAGAATACTCTAATTTTTTAATACCGAAGCATGGTTTTAAAAAAGTGAACTAAGTCAAACGATAAATAGAAAAATATTAAAAGTAGATTTGTTTTTGCATTTATCATTTTGCACAAGGATGTAATATTCTAATTTTTTAATCACAAAACATGATTTCTTTTTTAAAAAAAGGTGAAAAAATAAAACAATAAATAGAAAAATATTTAAAGTAGATTTGTTTTTGCGCTTAACATTTCGCACAAGGATGTAATATTCAATTTATTTAATCTCAAAACATGCTTTTTTTTTTTAAAGAAGAAAAATTAAACAATAAATAGAAAAATATTTAAAGCAGATTTGCTTTCCACTAAATATTTCGTGCAAAGAGATAATACGCTATTTTTTATATTTTTATTTATTTTTTTTATCAGGAAACACTATTAAAAAAAGTGAGCAAAATCAAAGGATAAAAGGATAAATAGAACATTTAAAAAGATATTTGTTTTTTCACTAAATATTTCTCACAAGGCGATAATACACTAATTGTTTAATATCGAAACATGATTTTAAAAAGTGAATAAAATTAAACGATAAATAAGTATATAGACATAACATGATTCCAAACGCTTAATGCATTTTTATTTTTGTTAAGTAATTTAATAAATATAAGGAAAACTAAGAGCGAAAAATACACTTTTATTTAGCAGTAACAAAAGTGTTGGAAGCTAAAGGGGGTGAAAATTGCGCACAAGGTATCTTACTTTAGTATTACAGCTTGAAGGAGGAAAAAGAGAACGCCTGAGAGAAAAAAAAGAGAGAGTGTGAAGAGTAGATGGCTTTAGCACCTTAAAAAAGAAAGAAATAGAAGGAGCGTAATATTCTATAACGCGATATTTTATTGGATTGTTTGAGCTTAGTGCTGAAGATATAAGTTCATGAAAAAGATGCTTTTTAGAACCAAAGACAGGAGGAAAATATAAATCATTAGGCCAAGAAAAGTATTCATTACTGAGAAAAAAGAAAGGAAAAAAGAAGGAAGAAACTGTAGCAGATATAAATAAGCATGCTAGTTTTCTTTTTCTACTTCGAATATTGCGAAGACCTTGGATATTTAAGGAAAAAATAACGTAGATTTGGTAGATTGTTTTACAGTAAGTTATATGAGAGATAGTTAATTAAATGAAATGACAGATAAACTTATTTTAAAAGGTTGTTTTCAAAAAAAAAAAATATTTTTTCTTGCTCAACAATACCAAATTTTCTAACACAATTTCTCACTCATTTTTCAACGCAAATTCATGGATTTACAGGTATTATTATTGAACTGATTTGACGTCGGAGAGGTCTTCTTTTTTGTTAAATGAACTACATCAACTGTAATAAGCGGTTGTTGTTTCATGTGCACAGTTTTTCCATCTACCGTGCTATACGTCCGGTCCAGATATTTGATTTAAAATACAACTTTCACAGCATTATCTGAAAGATCTTCAGTCTTTGCCAAAAAATGGGAAAAACTATTCAATTACATAGTTTCTGAATAAGATAATCTGCTAATTTCATGCGTTTGAAAACAAAAAGTAATTAAAAAATTATGTGTCAGACACCAACCAATTTTTTATTGAAATAAAAAAGAGAGCAAGTCAAAAAAGGCAGGTTGATAAGCACTGATTTTTAGCTCTTCGATACGGTATATTTTTACTTCTATTTTCTAAGATATTTTAAGTGTTTTAATATAATTTTAGAATCTATATTTACTGTCTCTCTTATTGATTTTTGTTTGTAAGTTTTTTAAATCTGTTATAGAAGATCAGAAACATAGGTTTATTTAGTACATTATAATCTATTACAGTTATACATAATTATATATTTTTTATGTGTAGCTATCATAACATCATCGTAGTTTTTACATATGCAGTAGAACCTCTTTTATCCGAAACTCTCGATTAACCAAATCCATTTTTTAAGCTTTTTTTTTTTCTATTATATTCCTTGTGTGAAAGTGGTAATTTCTAAACTACGAGTACATATAAATATTTTCTATCCTCTTTCTTAGACTTCCTCTGCATTTAACTCGAGCTCAAGTAAGCTGCGGAGTGGAACGAAGAAAACGAACAAATTAGCAATTATAAAGCTTTTGAACATTTTCCAAAAGGTTTGACATGTCTGGAGCAGCTGAAAGACTGCGATACTGGTGAACTAATACAATTAAAAAACTCCGTGCTAGAGCTTCAAAGCAAAGGCAATCGAAACTGCGACAAACAAACACTTTTTCAAACCCTTATGATATATGTAAAAGGAACTTCATTTCAAAATTAAAATTCAGGTAATTTGTTCTTGTTTCTATTTTGCTATTGCTTTATTTTTATTAAGCACTTGTTACCATAATAAGAAATATTGCATATATTTCTCCTTAGTCTTATAACGGAAGCATTCTCGATTATCCGAAAATTTCGATTTTCCGAAAGATGGTCGGTCCCAATTACTTCGGATAATCAAGGTTCTACTGTATTTATATATTTTTATGTGAAGCTATCATAGCATCATCGTAGTTTTTACATATATTTTATTTTATTTTTTAGATATTTCAAAACTACGATGGTCTTCAAGGTTGCAGTAGCATAGATGGTTTTAATTCCAGCAGACTGAAAAATGTCAACCCAGATTCGAGTCCTGGCCATGGTTAGGACTCGAATCTGGATCCTTGGACTGGCGTCCAATGCTATTCTTACTGATCTATCCGGGCGATATCCCGGGAGACATAATTCACTCTTATTTAATGGACATGGCTGCGAACTGCAACGTTAGTTACATTCATCACACCGGGTGTCCCAAAAATGACTGATGGATTTTAAAATTCAATAACTTGCAAACGGTGACAGATATTAAAACAATTCTTGCAGGAGGGTTATGTAAGATGTCAGGAGTTTTTATGCTGTGATTCTAAACCGTTAGGCATAGATATATAGTTTTAATTAAAAAAAATGTTTTAAATTGGGTAAAGATGTATTTTAAAAGCGATTTGGGTCAATAAAAACATTTCTTAAGACTACATTCCGCTGCAATGCAGAAATGCACATACGAAATAAATCTTTCAAATACTTTAAGCACTTTGTGTACGATCCCTTGAAGCATAGTCCAACTCCTCTGTGATCAGATGCAGAAAATTAGTACAAGTCATGCAATTCAGAGTTTTATAACTCGGTCAGTTTTAGTGGTAGATGAATGAGACTTTTTTGTCTTACTTCATAGTGTAAGGGGTCAGGTAACCTTTGAAGCGTTCAAAAATCGAATTTTTTAAAAATAGATTATAATTAAATATGGTTCTTTGGGAACATTTAAAATCAAACCCCATACAAAAATTCGCATTAGAAGAGAAGTTATGTCTAAAACACTTTGAACTTTTGCTATATGATCAACGGGTTTTTCAATCTTTAAAGCTAATTTTCTCAAAACAGCGATTTCGATCATTGCGCGCACGATTTCTGAAAAACGGTTGCCTAGAATTTCACTAAATTTTTGGTGGATTTATTAAACGTACAGAAACACAAAATGACCTATTATTATGTTTTTCAAGTAAGAAGTTTAGAATTCACGGCTACTTTTGTATAAAAAAAATCTCGATATTTCGAATTACTCTAAAAAAAAATTTTTTTTCTCCAGATCTACAAGTTTTATTTTTTTCATTGTAGGTCATTTTGAAAACACTTTATATCTGTACTCATTAAAAAAATCTTGGCTTGTTTCAGCCATTGAAATGGCAAAAATCATGCGCGCAATGCATGCAAGTATAATTCTTTCGTAAAAATTGTATTATCTTTAAAAATAAATTTAAAAAAACTATATATGTGTATACCTTTTCTAACAACTTTGATTGATAAAATAAATCGTTCCTAACATGTGTTTTCAATTTTATAATTAAAAGTTAATTAGTTAAAGAATGACTGCAATTCTTAAGGAGGTCACTTTTCCATGTACTTTATTGGTTCAAAGGGTAAGGAAATTTTACTAAATATCGCTCATCGGACCGGGGGACCGTATAAAAACTGAAATTTGGTAACTGATAAAAAATGATTTTATTGAATAAAACGACTTTTAAAATAATTTTTTACCCCATTTAAAATTTTTTTGTAAATGGAACTATATGTCTGTGACTAACGGTTTAAAAATTAGCCATTGGACTCGGTTGAGAGTGGATACCCTGTATATTAACCATTGATTAGACTTCATTTCGAAGCCTCCCCCCTCCCCTCATCGTTTTGAAACATTTATTGACAAAAAAAAAATTTAAGGACAATTAACAAATATTATGTATACGTTTTTGAAGCATGTATGAGATGGAAGAAAGTTTTGGGATTGGCACATCAGACAGGCTTCAATTTAATTTCAAATTTCTTTCAGCAGCGTGATATTTCTGCCACAAAACATGTCAGATTTTTTTCAAAATCTCTATGTATAACTTCCATGTATGAAAACTCCTAACTTGAAGCAGCCCAAAGAGGATTGTATGTTTTAATTAGAAGAACGTCGGAATAAATGAGATGATAATGTTTGCAGAGGGACACCAGAGATGACAATCTCCCCAGGGTAAACAGATGAGGAAGATTATTGCGGTTGTCGGACACGCGGTTAAGTAATCTTCAGCCTCTGGCAGTCATACAAAAGCCACGATGTCAGTGGAGTGACGATACCAAAGCCAGATCTTATATTTCCCACTTTATGTCATACTCTCAAAAATTCCGCAGTATTGCTAATATTCTTCTTTGATACTCGATGAACATGAATTTACTTTGAAAGAAAACAGAAAAAAATCCGGCATCAAGTATAGATTATGGAACACTTTCCAATACGTTCAGAATGATGCAACCAAACTTCGCCGTTTAATAAGTTGAAATAGCATTAACATATACTAGACAATTGCACCATAAAATATAATAAATAAAGACACACAACCTTGCTTAATGGTACACAAAACAAGAATTTTATAAGTTAATAGTTAAATTCCACTGTTTCTACTGCCTTCTTTAGGAAAAATATGATTGTTAAATGGCTAAAATCTCAGAGATGAAGGTTTCCTGAGCGAGAGACAATTTGTCGAACGTTGACTAAAGATATGAAAACGTGCCAGTGAAATCAATCCAGTGAAATTAAATACTTATTAATGAAATGAATCCAAATAAATCAAAAGTTCGATTGAAGAAACCACGAGTGTCGCATGAGGGCAGAACCACATTCAGCAAAGTTTTCATTCAAGTTTTTGGCAATGTGATTCAAGTTTAAATTGAAATATTGCAATTAGTTACACAATTATGATATTATGCCAGTTTATGATATTATGCCACTTTATGATATTATGCCAGATTTTTGGAATATTATAGTATAAATTATCGTTACAATTATCATCCAACTCATTTCATTAATAAGTATTTATTTTCACTGGATGGCACCACTACAGTTCCGTTTTCATATCTTTAGTCAATGTTCGACAAATTGTCTCTCGCACAGGAAGCCTTCATCTCTGAGCTTTTAGACATTTAACCATCGTATTTTTTCTGAAGACGGCTGTAGAAACAGCTCGAAACGTAGAATTTAACTTTTAACTTATTAAAGTTCGTGTTTTGTGCACTGTAAAAAAAATCACTGTATCTTTACAGCAAAAAATGCTGGCAATATGGGTGCCAGCAAATTTTGCTGTCAATTTACAGCAGTTTTGTTTTTCTCGGGTAAACAGCAAACTTGTAAATTTACAGCACTTTTACAATTAATTTTACAGTAATTTTGTTTTTTAGATTTTACAAAAAATTGTATTTTTTCAGCATATTTTGCTGTTAATTTTACAGCACTTTTAACAAGATAACAGTAATTTTTTAAGCCTTTATTATTATTTATTTTATATCGAAATAAAATTAAAACTAGCTAAAAAGTGCATTTAATGTCACAAATATAAAAAGATGTTAATAAGATGTTGTTACATAATAAAATAGTTTTTAAAAACTTAAAGACCTCCAAGATTTCATGCCGAGCGCTTTCGATCACTATCGCTATTCGATTATTAGGTGATCGAATGCGCTCGGCATGAAATCTTGGAAGATTTTAAAAACTATTTTATTATGTAACAACATCTTATTAACATCTTTTTATATTTCTGACATTAAATGCACCTTTTTAGCAAGTTTTAATTTTATTTCGATATAGTTTTCAAGGTGAATGCCACATTCCAACGGTATGTTTTTTTTTTTTTCATATATACATTTTGTATTCATTTTATTTTATTTATTATTATTATTATTTGTAGAAATACGTTTGCATCCCCCCCCCCCTCCGCCAGCCCTGCAATGTTTGTTTACTTTGAATTTTCCTTTTTTGTCTACTATGAGACATCTTTTAAAAACTAAGAGCACTATAAGTGTTATCTTTATGTCTACTTATATCATTGTTTTAATAACATTGTTATATAATAAATTCTGTTATACATGTGTAAGATACAAATTTAGCATCACCATAAAGCAAAATAATAAATAAAATAAGAAAATACACCGAAAAAAGCAATAAATCGGAAATTTCAATCTATTGTAACTCATTGTAAAGAATTTTCCTTATGTGAATTTCAAATATACTGCGTATAACATACATGGAGAACATTCAAAATATCGAATTTCAGTATCTAGTGCTAATTATTTTTTATTGTTCGATAATTATCAAAAGCAAAATGCGATCTGCTGCTTTTGAATGCTGCGATAATAGTAAGCAAACTCTTGAAATATTTTATGGATTAATAAAGAAGTGTATCCAGCTTACACATAATAAATGGTTTCAAAATTACATATAAAAAACGAAAAGAAATGCACGTAAAAAACTAGCATCTATAGAATCTGAATAACTCCGACGTAAAATAGGACCATAGGTCGTAAGATTTTTTTGAAATTTTAATAAACTATAATAATACATTAAATAAATAAAAATATTTAAATTAGTACAAAAAGCGTACTTAAAGCTTTTAGACAACTAAAAAATATTGTATAATTTAGATTAGTAAGGTATATTAAAATACAAATAACGGAAAAATTGGAATTGCGAAAAATATATAACAGCAAAGCAAAACCTATCTAAAAAATAAGGATTTTTTTTTTTTTAATCTGTACTTTGACACATAAGTAAATAATAACTAAGTCCTATGATGAAAAGAAAAAGAAAAATGATTTTTTTCAAATCTAAATTGGAAATATTTTCTTTTGTTATAATTTAAGACAAAATAATTAATCCTTATACAAATGATTCAAAAGCTACTGTCTCAACGTTTATATCTATATATTATGAGCTTAAATACAAAATTTGTATCTTACATTATATAAGAGAACTGTCCTATTTGATACAGTTATTAAATCAATGATACGAATAAACATAAAAATAAAACTTACCCTGAATTTTTAAAATATATTAATCCAGAACTGTATTTCAGTATCCAAAATCGCCATTTTGAATTCAATAATAAGCACACATTCAGACCGTAGACCGACTCTAACATTCGTACGACACTACTAGCGCTAATAATAACCTGCTTTGGCTTTACACTGTGCCTGTAGAATCTCATCTGGAATGTTGTCGGGGCGGTTTTGGCGTTGTTGAAATAACAGCAGTTTACTGTAAATCGATAGTGAAGTTAATAAAACGCTGTTTTTTAGCGATTCACAGCCAAATCAGCTGTAATTTTTCCCGTTTTTTTTTACTGTGTGTACCATTACGCAAAGTTGTGTGTCTTTATTTATTGAAATAGGATGTCTAATTGAACCATTTAGACGTTCATTGACACATTTGAATACCAATTTCAGCAATTCCCATCTACAGTCGAAAAATTATCCGAATTCTTTGAGCAGCCCTGTATATTATATATAAATTTGTATCTCTAAACTATATGCATGCAAAAATTTAGTTCAGTTAGGAAATACATACCACAGTTTAAAAATTCCCCTTTGGCAGTTTCCGCTAATAAGAATAATGATAGGTAAAATTCTGTGCACCCCTGTATACGAGGTATAGAATTTATACAGAACGAGTAATATGCAAAAAGTTAGTTAAATTTAAAAACGCTCTTTCAACAGTTATTGCCCAAAGACAGTACTGTAACCGATTTCCTTTGTAAATGAACGACAAATGCTCTCAACACCCCATGTTTAAATAGTAATCATCTTGTAATGAAATTCAGCGGTTTAAATCAATTTCAATACATTTGAAATAGCTCAATGTCATTAAAATACACTACAAACGAATTTTCCTTATTGACCATCATGCAACAGAATTCTTTTGAGTGCCTCTGTAAATGAACTATTAATGCTACACACTTCGTATTCAATACCAAACACGTCATGGTAAACATCATTAAGGGTTCTCAGGACTCTTAAAGCTTTAAAATTTTCGAAATTTAAACTTTTTTAAATGATGAACCCCTATCTTTTCTGAACATTTTGATATAATTGTTTCCTTGAAATTCCCATTAGAAGTGAAGTAATAACTTTTAGAATTATACCTGCATAATTGCTGAAGCGGCGTTTCCGAAACTTTGAAATCATTTTTCTCCAAATGACGTTTTTGGTCATAACGTCGCTCGATATCTGATAAACTTCTGATTTTTTTTTCATGAAATTTTCAAACCATATGTTTCATATTAGTCTGTATAAACTGAACTTAACCCCTTCGGGACGAGCATCTTTTACAGAATTTTTAATCTTTAATCACCGGTTTTTTAAAACAGAAATTTTTGCCTAATGGAAACGGGAAAATGCTTGGATTAAATAAGGCAAAATTTCCAATAAAATTTTACTGGTGAGAATAATCACCGATTCTGAGCACCTCACGCGGCACGAATACCAGCCACTCGTCCCCAATGGGTTAAAATTTCTTTTTTATTGTTCAAGAAAATAATTTTTAGATGATTATACTTTTAAAATTTTCTGAATTTTGTATTAGATAAATACAACTCTGTATTACAAATATAAAAATGCTTTAAATACAAATTTATTTAAGTTCAGGTTAATTATTATGGTCTAAAGTATAAGTAGGCACAAAAATTTTTATTCTAGTTACAAAATTTATTTTGTAATCCTGCGCGTAATCTGTTATGCCAATATTCTGCTGGTCAAATGTCTGACAGTTTGGAGCTTCCTGTAAATGCTAAATCTGCACCTTGTAAATTTTCAAGTACATGAAATGAAAGAACATACTTATATCTTTCATCCTAATAAAAATTGTGTCTTAAAACCAAATAAATTTTAAGATATTAAATGTTGAAAATGGGCTTTTTTTCATTTTTTCCAGTTTTAAGAGTCCTGAAACCCCTTAACAAACATAAATTGCATAAAAATCTGAGCATGCATACGGGGATTTAGAGCGTGGATAGACGGACAGACAAACCGAATTCATAAACAATTTCCAACTACGCTGGAAAGTGTTAAAAACGGTGACATTGAATTGGGATTATTTAAAACATTGATTTGTCTTTTCATCTTATTTTGGCATTAACATGCACATTTAGTATTAACTTGATATTAATATTAATTCTTATTGGTATTAATTTGTTTGTATTAACTGTCTTGGGTTTACACATACATTGCGTGTAGGGGGTCTTAATTTAGAGTATTCGGTAAATGGACAGATAGTGCAAGATACATTTTTACTGGCACATAGAGGTAGAACGAAAGTACACCAAGTGATAGCATAGACCAGGGATGGCGAACCTGTGGCACTATTTTCGGCACGGCATCGACTCATGTTCTAAATTAAAATATTGCAGGGCTCACGTGTAAAGCAAGATAATTAACAAAATAGAATTTTTGATACATGCAATTTTCAAATTTTGTGAAGAAAATACACGCAAAACTATTATGACTGTTTCCTGCAAAACAGGTGATTTGTTAAGAATGGAACTTCTGTTAACTTATGTGCAATATTTTTCTCTGATGGACTTTATTTTAGGACTTGTGTGCAAATAGTTTGCATTTTGTAAATTCAGATGTGAAAATTATTAAATAAATATAATATATATTGTGTAAAATCTCTGTACTTCTAGAAAGTTGTTACGATGCAGTAAAATAATTTCACACACACACACACACACAAAAAAAAAAAAAAAAAAAAAAAAAAAATATATCAGATTTTTTTTTTTTTTTTTTTAATGTCAGTTGCTTTACACCCCAGCGTTTCACACAATGAAAATGCATAAATTGCACTATTTTGAATTTAGACTTGCTGAGTTTTTCTAAATTAGGTTGCTTGTCGTTGTCATACAGATTGAATAAACTGAAATGCAACTTTATAAATCCCAATCTATCTCAATATTGAGTCAAAATTATACTGAGAGAATTAGGAGATTATCGAGAAATAACGATCATAAGCGAAAATTCCGATGGTGAAATTATGATAAGTTGGAATTTCAAAGTCAATTCCATAGTAAGATTTTTTTTTTTTTCTAACAAATCATTTTGTTATTTTTTTGTAGTTATTTTTATTTTTATTATTTTATTTTTATTTATTTATTTATTTATTTATTTTTTGGGGGGGAGGCATGAGAAGTGTGAAAAACTCAAGTAAAAAGCTGCTGGCAGGTGTCTCCAATTCAGCTGGCATTCTTAAGGAAAAACTGAAATACGAAGCTGATCTGAATTATTTGGCATCTAAGACGCAACAAGAGGAATAGGATTTTCTAAAGTACTTAAATATATTAAAAAATTTTACCCATGTATTAATAATATGTAATAATGTATGTAATAATATGTAATATGTAATAATAATAATAATAACATGTATTATTAATAATAATAATCATAAAATCAGTATTTTAATTTTATGCTGCTTTGATCCACTAAATTTGTTGGCACGCCGTGTTCATTTAAAATATTTTTGGGAATAAAATTGGCACGCGGATGTGAAAAGGTTCGCCGACCCTGGCATAGACGCTTGTTGAAATCAAACTTACTCTTCCTGTGTACATAAACATTTAGGGAAGAAGTGCGTTTTATTACGACGCTATAAAATTATAATGATGACAAATTTTCTAATTCTATGTAATCCAAATAATCATTAAAGCAATGACAAATAGGAACATAATTGTTTATTTACTTATCTTACATGTAATTGAATTTATTACTTAGAGGAAAAATAGATTCGGTGTTTTTAATAACGACTTTATGAATTTGTATATCATGCCCGCTTCCTGTAGTTATATCATCTTTCCTTATCAGTGTCAAAAGATATTTTCTCTGGTAAAATTTAAATAGTTTTTTCAATTTAACTTCAAAATTTTGACAACATGGTATTTCTGTCATCCAGCGTGCCAATTATTTCCTAAAAGCTCACTATATAATAATCCTGGAGCCAGCTACACACATAGTTAAGGGCAATTCCCTCGTAACTGACGTAACATTTTATCTACGAATTTTGTTTTCAAATCTATGTAGAAAATTCACTAATAAAGCTAGAACATTTTTTTACAATTTAAAATATTTCTTACTAAGGACTTAATACCCAAATACCTGCAGATTATTTCAATCTCTCTTTGAGTCCCAAAAATTGCAATTAAAAATTCTGTAACTGACGTAACATAAAATAGACAAACATTTTTTCTGCCTTCATTGAAGAGTAAAAAATATCAAAACTATCCAGTTAAAAAAAGTGGTTTAATGTTCTCAACAACACCAAGTAATGCCAAATTATAACAGTAACTTGTTTAATTAATTTCTGGATAATAAAAAGGAAAAAAATGACATTTATACGTATAACTGACATAACTTTTATTGTGTAACTGACGTAACATTATGGCTTCACAAAGACGATAATGGTACTTAACTTAGTTTGTAAACAGTAATTTACAATGCCTTTTTATTAGGATTTTCTATAGAATATAAAAATATCAAGTTTTCCAATCATATCCTTAAATTAAACATATTATAAATTTGATTACCCCCTCCCCCCCGAAAAAAATGATGATTTTCTGTGGAATTGCCCTTAAACATCTTATGCAAGGTGATCTTTAAATATGTAATTGACTTTATTAAATTACAAAATCAGCCGCCAGCTGTCACGACAGCGGTGGATGCATCCGCAGCCGCAACATTGCAAAATCAAAGCGACTTGAAGGGTGTATCGATTATGGATGATTGCCACTGGTGGCAATAATATCCGTAATCGAGGTAACCTGCATTTCGCTTTCACTTTGCGATATCGCAGTATCATTTTGTGATAGTAGTATCTGAAGATTATCGTACCAGAACTGATACGCGTACCGCAGTTTGTGAAACCGTGCTTTAGAATGAACAATTTTTTATGGCCATATGTTGTTAGTCTCTGATAAAGGTACTCTATCATGCGCATAAATTTCTTCAAATACCACTAAAGTCCCTAACATTGCTCACTGCCTGCAGTTACCATCTTCCCTATCCAATATCAATGTATTATTATTTTCTCATATAACAGTGGAATAGTTCTTTTTAGCCCCCGGATTGTTATTTCTTTCCCCCAACAAATAAAACGTCGTCTCTAAAAAATAACTTTCCGTTGTATAAGCCAGCCGTAAAACAAAGCAGATTTATAATTGTACGGTTACATACTCTACTGCAATTTTTTTAACTTTTAAGCATAGCACATTTTCAATTTTTATACCGTCGCATTGGAAAAAAAGTACTTTTAAGTACAATTTGTTTGAAAACTGTGTCTCAATTTATTTTTGCGATATTAATTTCCTTGTAATTTTTAAAGGTATTTCTGTAATTATGGCAACTCAAGTATTCCATTTCGCTAGAAAGTAAAGGAAAAATAGTTGGAAAATCGTAATTATATCTTTTTGTTGCCATTTTCCCATAACTACTGAAAAAAAAAAAGTAATTAATATACGTGCTATTTTGAAAAAATATAAATAAATGATATTTGATAAAACATGGAGCTATTATAAACTATAGTTAATTTTAATTGCACTATGTTAATATTATAAACAAATGAAGGCATATGAATCATTAGATAGCCTATTTTTTTTTTTTTTTCTGAGTTTCTTGAATGACGACATCTCTTTTTTTTTCTTCTGGATTTTTGTATTATTCAGCGATAGTGACGTCCTATGCATACGTTACTGTAGATGTTGTTTAAGACTGGATTGTAATTGAGGAATTCTTCAGCGAATGCGAATGACGTCATTTTGTATAAAATAAAAGTTTGTGTTTTAAGTCTTAAAGCTGAACTATCTATTTTTATATACTAGACGCCAAAATTAAAAACTTTCTACTTATGCTACATTTTTCTTAATATTCATTGCTAAAAGTATGCATTTTATAACTGTATTATTTATTTTTTCATTGTTTTAGTATTTAAAATTTTCACCTAATTGATTCGGTAATTATAAAAATAATTATCTTTAAACGCTTCCGCCCGGTGTCCCATGAATAGGACACGTTTTTTGATTGAGTATTATTGTCTCCTAACAATTATTTTTGCTATTAGCTGCATACAGCTAACAGCAGCTTTATTAGAATACATGATAGTACGTATTCTAATAAAGGACACATTCGTTACTTATACTTTATTAATCATATTGACTGAACTTCATAGGTAATCTCTATAATAATAGCCTAAGTCATGTGACTGTCATCAACAGTTCCGGGTTGACCGTTTCACTTTTTATATGCCAAACAGCTAATTTGGTAATTTAATGTTAGCCGGGCGCAGGTGATAAATCGCCAAATATTGTTCCATCGCCATCATATCATCAGTGTTATAATAGTCCATCGCATGTGACTGTCATAAACAATTTTTCGCGAGGTAAATTAAAACAAAGCTTTGATGTTGAAATTAAATGTCATAGTTTATAGTATTATTTATTACTTTTCTTTTCTTTTCATTCTTTTCTTTTTCTTTTTTTTTAAGAAATAAAAGAAAATTGAGAGTCATAAATTTTAAGTATTTCAGTTTTAAATTAAAGTTGTGTATTTTAAATAAAATGAGGGAAAGTATTATATTTTAAATGAAATTAAGGAAATAAGAAAAATACGACGTCTATAATGTTTGGCGATTTATCACCTGCACTCGGCTAACATTAAAATACCGAGTTCATGATTTCTGTATCAGAATCTTCCGACTTGGCGAAGGATTGAGCAAGTAAATTAAATTATGAATAAAAGTAACATGATACAATGCTTAGCATAGATTTTAAGGAGACCAAACTGGTCGCCAAGGGCAGCTAGTTATTAATAATAACCGGTAAATATGATTAATATACAATATTTATCAAATTGACCAAAAGTAGCGGTAATTATTAATAATAATCGGTTATTATTAATAATAACCGAATTTATAAAATTAACCGTAACATACATATATATATTTTTTTCATCGGGGGCGACACTAAATTTTGAAAAAGCAGAATTCCTGTTTTATAGTTTCGCAGTTTCTTTTGCCAGCATGATATTTCTACAATGAAACAATTTTCAAAAGCTCTAAATATAACTTCTATGTAGGATGAAAAACTCGAAGCAACGCAAAGAGAACTTAGATGTTTTAATTAGAAGAATTCACGAGAAAATGAGATGACGTTGTTTACAGAAGGACATCCAGGCTGAGAATTCTCTAAGGGTAAACAGATGAGAAAGATTACTGCGGGTTTCGGGCACGCGGTCAAGCAAACTTCAGCCCCTGGCGATCACGTGACGGAACGAACGTGGGTAATTTTCTAAGTCATGCATATTAAAAATTTGCTAAAATAACCTGCGAATTTAAATCGCATCCAACGAAAAAGACAAGCCAAGATATTTGTATCCCTCTGAAGGAGGTTCAAAAAAGAATATTTTTCCCCACTCAACTACTCCGAAACTTTCTGCAAAATCCTCTGCCTTTACTGAAAAACGACAAAAGGAGAAAAAAAAAAGGGGGGGGGGCTGGATTACATAGTTTCTGAATAAGAGAACATGCACTCCAAAATTGGGAGGAGTGAAAAGTTCACTCCTTGAAAGAGTGAAAGGCGTTTTCACTCTTTTTGGAGTGAATTTTATTTTTCAACAATAGCGGAAGAAAACTCGATAGCATGATTAAGCTAGAGAATATGTTTAAAAGCAAAAAAATATATACTTATTCCAGACAATATAAAAATTTAGACTCCATATTCGTATTTAATAAAACAATGACAAATCACAACAAATTAATAAAAAAATTCTTGCACATTCTTAATATTTAGCTCATGTTTAGAACTTGTTAAGAAAAGATGTGAGTTGATAAGCATTGTTTTTTAAGTGGAAAAATTAAAAATATTTTGGGGCATTAGGAATTTGCAAAATAGCGATACTTTGCTGAAAAGTACGCTAAAGGTAAGAACTTATATTTAAAATAAAAATGAAAATGAAATCACACATTGTTTTCCGTTTAACATCCATCTATTAAATAGTTAGTAATAAAACTTTAAAAGTAACTAAAATGCAGTAAACAATAACGTTTGATTACATTTAAATTTGTTAGCAATGAATACTGAGATCTAAAGATTTAAAATTTAAATTACACATGAAAAAAAAAAAAAAAAAAAAAAAAAAAAAAAAAAAAGAACATAATTAACGCACATCGCGGGAATTTTTAAAATACTAAATACAACTTAATGGGTATTTGAAAAGAAAGAAATAATATTAACTGATTAAGATTTTGGTTTATTACTCGCCCTTATGGGCATTTTAAAACTATCATATTTTTATAGGGCATGCAATGAAATCAAACACAATAGGGATAAGATTGGAATAAAATACTTAAGTTTATCTCTGTCAGTAATCTAATTTAATTCATATGTAACTTTAAATAAATTTTTCCCTAAAAGTTCAATTCGTGTTACAAACTATGAATTAAATGAATATTGTCAATAAAGTATTTTATTCCTACCTTTACCACGCTTGTATATATTTTCATTGCATGCTCTAAAAAATATGATTCTTTTAAAATGCCCATAAAAGCAACATAAAAAAAAATTCACTCCATAAAAAGTGAACATTCACTCCTATGAAAGAGTAACTATTCACTCCTATCAGGGGTTAAAAAACGCATTCCTTTTGTAAGAGTGAATTGTCACTCCTCTGAAAGAGTGATTATTCACCCCTGTTTAAAGTGAATATTCACTTCCCAGGAGTAAGTATTCACTCTTTCAGGGAGTTGGCAATTTTTTTTTTTTCTTTTTTTTTTTTTTTTTGCTCAGGGTGAAGTTATTCTAAAGAGGTTGGGCATATTTTGACTCTGCGATAGTGTGAATAGTCACTCTTTTTTATTTACAGAGTTCCAATTTGATACGTTTTCAAATAAAAAAGAATTAAAAAGTATCAGAATGCAGCCAATGTGGGATTTGAGAAATCCTTAGTTGTCTCGTGATCAATATAGGCTGGTTTCTCCTAGTTGTCAAAAGGCAATATGACTAAGATAGGCTGAAAATCATCAGATAATGCCGTCATGGCAGATTTTACTGTAGTTGAGTGAAGAAACGATATAAACAAACACTAGTTGGCGATAACGGCTGACGTCACATTATTGTTAAGTCTGGTTTTGTCCGAAATTTTCTAGAACCAAAAAATTTTTTTCTGCCCAAATGTTACAACTCTTGTAAAAATGCTCTATTCCCTAAATATGTTACTTAAAGCAATATTAAATGTCATAATCTTGCCCAGACCCTGCAGTTGTACCAACTTCTCTCATTACATATTCAAATATAATTAATTTTTCTGTTAAAAATGAAACAGTCATTTTTACAATTTAATTAAAAAATTTCTTTTGGAAGCATTATAAATCTGACACAAAACATGCCAAGTCTTTCTGAAAGCTCGGTAAGTAAATTTCATCAATGAAAAACTCCTAACTTGAAGCAACGCAACAACACTTGGATATTTTAATTAGAAAAATTCAGAAGAAAATATGATGATCATGTTTACGCACGGACCGTCAGTCTCCCTCTGGGTAAACAGACGAGGAAGATTATTGCAGGTGTCGGGCACGTGGTTAAGTAACCTCCAGCCTCCAGCAGTCACGTGACGGAACGAGCCCTACTGACAGTAAAATTCATATACTGGCTTTCCCACTTTATGTGGTACCCTCAAAAATTCTGCAATACTGCTTATATTCTGCTATTTTACTGACTGAAAATAAGCTTACTTAAAAAAGAGGTTGAACTGAAATTAAGATTCTTGGTTTGTACTTTCGTTTTGTGTTAAGTAAACATCGTGATAAATTTTCTAAATTGATCGTTCGCATTTAATCAAAACCAAATAAGAGCATAATTTAAAAAAAAATATATTATTTATTATTTTATTTATTTGGCTTTATTATTTGTGCAAAATAACTTCCAAAGAAGGATTTTTATTATCAACAATAACTCTTTAAAATATGTAGATGACCAGAAAGAGAGAAACAATGCCTTCTGAAAGTCAGTGTATCAGAAACTTAAAGCATTCTGATATACCTAGATTTCGTTTTCACAGCTTTTACTGTAGTTCAGTGAACAAATTATGTAAACAAACACTGCTTTGGCTAATATATAATAATTGTATATAATTAAATACCCTATATATTTACGATATTTTAAAACTTTACACATATAACGATTACAGAAACTTCTTCGTTCCTTTGGCAGTTACATTATCTTATGTTTTTCATTATCGAAGTATAATTATTTATTCTGGTAAAAATGAAATAGACTTTTAACACTTTCCAACAACGAACTGAAAAGTGTTTATGAATTCGGTTTGTCTGCCTGCCTGTCTGTACTCTACCGCGCGTAAATATACTCGGATTGCCATGCAATTGATATAAGATATTGAAGTTTACTATGGCATGTTCGGTATTGAAAATGAAATATATAGCATTAATAGTTTATTTATAGGGGCAATCTAAAGAAATCAGTTACATTATGGTCTATATGGAAGAAAATTTTGCAGTGTATTTTAATGATTTTACACTTTCCCAAACATATTGAAACAGATGTATATCATTGAGGTGCATTACAAAATGCTTACTATAGAAAATATGACGTTTAAAGCCTTTATCGGGACACACAAAATCGAGACACATTTTACAGGGACACACAAAATAATTTGGCTACAGTACTGTATAAGCATTATAACTACTGGAAGTGCGCTGTAAGTTGTAGTACGCGTTTTTAAATTAAGCTAATTTTTTGCCTATCACTTGGTGCATATAAATTCTACAGTTGATATACAGTGCAGCACAAATAATCAGAAATATATTTCTATTTATTGGCGGAAATTGCTGAAGGGGAATTTACAACTGCGTTACCCGTTACCTCACTAAACTAAATTTTAGCACAGCATGTGGTATATACAAATCTATAGATCCTATATAGGGATGCACAAAATAACTCTGATTTTTTTTTCGACTCTTGATGGTAATACCTGAAATCGGGTTTTTAAATGTGTTATGCGGTTTCCAAATTGTTTACTTAGACACAATCTTTCACCTTATTAAACGTGAAGTTTTGTTAAAGTTTTGGAAAGAGTTTTATAATCTATGCTTGACGCATGATTTTCCGTTCTTGTTTTTAATTTAATTTAATTTTTTTTTGTTAGCGCGTTTTTTTCTGCCATCAAGCATGTCAGGTTTTTACAAAAGCTCTCTATATAACTCCCATGTATATAAAACTCTTAACTTGAAGCGACGCAAAGAGACTTAGATGTTTTAATTAGGAGAATTCCCGAAAAAATGAGATGTTGATGTTTGCAGAGGGGCATCCCAGTTGGCAATCTCTCCGGGATAAACTGACGGGAAAGATTATTACGGGTGTCGGGCACGCCATTAAGTAACCTTCAGCATCTGGTGTCACGTGACAGTACCAAACTCAGATATTACTTTATAGCTTGCTGATATTCTTCTCTGGCACTTACTGAATATGAGTTTTCTTGGAAATTTGTAAAAGTAAGCTTAAATTAATTTAGGATTATTGGTTTGTCATTCTGTTATACGCTGCTACTTATAGCTGCAGAGTACAACAGTGGTGATTCAATTATGCTATAACCAAAATTCACTAAGTTATTATACTTGGAATTTTATGAAATTTCAGTATTTTCTGGTATTGAGGTATTGAGGCCTGTTTCTAGACTCGGAAACCTACAAAATTTTATAACTAGTTTAACTATGTGTTTTGATCATAGTATAATGAAATTTTAATTGTTGTACTTGTCATAACATGGGGAATACTTTTCTTAACATAGCTTATAAGGCCCCTAAGGGCCAGATAAAAAATTAAGTGTAACTTTTTAAAAATTAATGGCAAACGATTGCATCTACATAATCTTAAATTCTAGCTTATTTTGAACACTTTTACAATTAACATAGCCTACGAGTCTCTGAAATGAAGTGTGTTTCAATAATTTTGGGGCTTCTTTGATTTAAAAACAGGAGCTACTGTAAAGAATATAGATTTTTCTTGTAGGATTTACCAGGTTTTTTTTGTAAAAATCTGAAAATATTTCTGTTAAAAAAACAAGTTCGTAAACATTTACAGATTTATTATTATTTATTTATTATTATTATACAGATTTATTATAATGTAAAAATTTACAGCCTTTGCAAAAATCACAAAACATTTCTGTTAAAATAACAGTTAATCTCTGTAAATGTAACAGAATAAAACTTTTAAAAAACAGGAAGCTTGTAAAAATTACAGATTTTTCTCGTAAAATGTACAGATTTTTCTAGTAAAATTAACAGATTTTTCTAGTAAAATTTACAGCCTTTGTAAAAATCACAAAATATTTCTGTTAAAATAACAGTTAATCCCTGCAAATGTAGCAGTATAAAACTGGTAAAAACACGGGAAGTTTGTAAAATTTTACAGATTTTTCTCGTAAAATTTACAGCCTTTGTAAAAATCACAAAACATTTCCGTTAAAATAACAGTTAATCTCTGTAAATGTAACAGTATAAAACTGTTAAAAACACGGGAAGTTTGTAAAATTTTACAGATTTTTCTCGTAAAATTTACAGCCTTTGTAAAAATCACAAAACATTTCCGTTAAAATAACAGTTAATCTCTGTAAATGTAACAGTATAAAACTGTTAAAAACACGGGAAGTTTGTAAAATTTTACAGATTTTTCTCGTAAAGTTTATAGTTTTTGTAAAAATTACAAAACATTTCCGTTAAAATAACAATTAATCTCTGTAAATGTAACAGTATAAAACTGTTAAAAACACGGGAAGTTTGTAAAATTTTACAGATTTTTCTCGCAAAATTTACAGCCTTTGTAAAAATTACAAAACATTTCCATTAAAATAACAGTTTATCTCTGTGAATTGTGAATGTAACAGTATGAAACTGTTAAAGAAACAGACAGCTCGTTAAATAATACGGTTATTTCTTGTAAATTAAACGGCCCAAAACTGGCGCCAAAATTGCCAGTTTTTTCCCATAAATTTTACGTTTTTTTTTTACAGTGTGATTAATCTTTTAAACTGATTGATCACAACTATTTATTCAACCGACTGACGACAAATAAAAGCATAGTTTTTATTAATTTAATATTAATTTTTATTTAATTGACTCTATTATTTAGTGAAAACAACTTATGTAAGTTGAAAAAAAGATTTGTAATATTGTCATTAACTCATAACTGTAAGATGTGTATCTAACATTATAGCATTTTCCATGTAATATTAAATATTTTGCAAGTAGGGGAGGTGGGGGATGAATGACACATTTTTACAAAAAATGTTTATTTTTAATACTTTTTTAAAGTTATTATCAATATTATATATCACATTTCATACATTAGATATTTGACTACATCTATGCACCATATATAGCCTAGATTATTGTTATACAGAAAATAATTATAAAATTTAAAAAAGTTACTCTCTTTCCCAATCATTCCTATAGCAGGGATGAATGGGACACTAATAGGGATGGATGAGACACCAATATTTTCCCCCGTATTCAATGTTACGTAGTGAAAATTTATAATTATAAACTTATATGCATTTATATTTGTAATATATGATCTTATAATATGGCTATTATATTTCAGCGTTGTTAATCGCTTCTTTTACTGCAGTTTTAACTTGTAATGCAAACTTTGACTGTCTATCTGTTCCCCTTTCCCACTTACGAGACATTTTAGATATGAAATGAAAGTGAAAAAATTCTTCGAAATACGGCATAGCTAATATTTTTCATTCAGAACTTATTAATAAATATTAATTCAATGTATCTTAGATATCATGCACAAATGAAATTATGTTAGGGGAGGTGTGAGTGGGGAATTTATGTAAGCACAAGATTCAAATTCAGTATAATTTACCGCATCTGATCAATAAACATATACTACTTTTAACAATTTTATCTATTTTGATAATGTTTCAATAGCAATATTTTGATAAACTATTCAACCTTTATTACAATACAATAATTAAGATTCAATATAATTTTTAATAATAAACAACCTATATAATACGAGTGCAGTTTAATACTAATAATTAACATAAATCATTAATTTATAAACCTATATAATATTTTTTAGTTAATAAATAAATGTCTTAATATCTCTAGGGAGGAAAAAGACTGTCCCATTCATCCCCATTTAAATTGTCACAATCATCCCTATGATACATAGATTCAATTGTCCGCTATTTTGCCTCAGAAAATATTTTGTCACCTTGGTTAATATGCACTCATTTTAATTACCAATATTGAACCTTCAAATAAATAACTACAGCATATCTTATTTGTTTATATTGTATAAAATATCTGACAACTTCAAATTAAAAAAAAAGTTATTTTTAAGCAGAGTTTCAAAAAATGCAACTTTGCAAAAAAATTAAAAGAGCCATGTGGTTTTGCTTTTGGTTCTAAAGCACACTATGGTAGGGACATATATGAGAATAGAAATCAACTAAAAAAAAAAAAAAAAAACGTTCATTGCATGAAATATTGAGAATGTCCCATTCATCCCTTGTCCCATTCATTCCCCAGCTTCCCTATCTTGTATTGCAAATAAACTGTTCGCATCAAACATACTCTGCATTTTTTGCAAAGAAAAAAGGAGCTTTGACGCAGATGTCTACTTCTTGTCTTTTTTTTTTTTTTTTTTTTTTTTTTTTTAATACTTTAACCGAAAGTTTGTGACACCCAGGTTACGAGCTTTTAATAAACTTCAAAATTATTCGATCGTAGGTTTCTAGCGACTTCATATTTTGGATGGCAGCCAGCTTCGTCCAAGACTTGCGCATTGAATTTATGAGTTCTTTGTTCATCTAAATTAGATTAAGATGTGCCTCGGAAAATATTTTATTTATGAGCATTGTAACGAGATTTAAAGGAACAAAAGGATATAAGTCAAGGTGAAGGATGGTATTATATTTTATAGATATTTTACCAGGTATATTAATGGGGGTGGGGGCACAGGACCTTTAAACTTTCAAAGATCAGTTTTCTGTTTTTGTTTTATTCTGAGTGTTAACAATAAAACAATAAGTTACTCAATGACACCTTTTTTTTAAGGAATTCTTCGCAGTGAACTGTAATTTCTTTATTTAAAACAAAAATTGTTAAGAGTGAAACAGTCTCTCTGGCCGTTTCCAAGTCAAAACATTCCATCTACAGTCCGATTCCCGCAAGGTGCGAAAGGAATTCGAACGTTCGTTACGACGTCACGTGAAAACCCTCTTTCGTATCGTATCCTAATTCGTATCTGGCAAAAAATGCTATTCTGGGATCAGATTTTCGTACATACGAAAGCGATTACGGATGCTATACAGCGTCCGAAAAGGCGGTGATAGCTCCTCCCTGATATCACGATATAACCAATGAGAATCCATCATTTATTAATTGACGTAATCATTATCATATGGTAGTTTCATCCTAAAACTTGTAAACACAAAACTAATGACAGTTTAGTAGTGTTTGAAATTTGCAATTTTTGCTGTGTAAGATAATTTAACATTACAGTCTTAATGAAATTCCTGTTATAACGTAAAGGCTGCTGTTCCAGAGTGTCTGCATACTAAGGATCTGAGTGTGACGAATTTAATTTAAAAGAACACAAAACTTTTGCCTGAATACATATTGCCTCATGTATGTGTTGATTAAACGCAACATACTTTGGCAATAATGATTCAGTTAGGTATTTCTACAAATGATCCTCCAGCACCAGGAAAAAGATAACTATGAAATTGTTCTATGCCAGTATACAAGGAGTACTTGTTCCACAGTTATACTACAGACCTTAATAGGTAGGAAGCCAGCAATATGCATTTTTATTATTTATTTTAAAGCTAAAAAATCTCACTGTTATAGGAGAAAATTTTAATTTTAGCGTTGTTTAATAAGAGAACTTTTTGTAGTTCAGACGAAAAAATAGAATGTGAGAATTAACATAATATACAAATGATCATAATTATCTACAAAGCTAGTACTTAAGTTACCTGTTTTGTTGAATTTGTAGATTACTTTATTATTATTCATTTAATGCTTTTTATAATTAATATCTGTTTGATATAATGCACATTGATGTCTGAAGATAATATACATTGAGCTTTCATAAATCTTACCATAACTTTTCCCCCTTTTTTGAAAGTCATAATCATATAAAACAAATAAATGTACTTAAAATTTTCAAACTGAAGAATCCTGAATTTCAATGGCTTGTGCATTTTATAAATATAAAGTATGAACTTTTTTTTTTCGATAGTATACAGAAAATGCAGTTTTGATAAGAAAACCAGAAGGAAATTAATTTATTGTTTATTCAGTATTCCACAATGTAATAGAAAGTAATGTTTCCCGAAACAAATTGAAGATTTTATCTTGATACTAAAGTTTGTAAGTTTCTGTAAATGAAATTATTAAGTGACTAATATGTGTATGCTCAGGGGTGACGAATTACATAAATTTACTCACCACTCATGAAGTGATTTTTTGAAGGGAAAGAAATTTTTTTTATTCATTCATTATATTTAGTGTTATACCCAAATATTCATATTTTACTTAGGTGGCAGGATTCATTCATTTAAACCAGCTTGATTTTAACCATGATTTAAATCAACTGATTAAATGAAATATTGATTTAAATTAACTTTTCAGCAGTTTTTATCAGAAATCTATCTCAAGATAGTTTGTAATAAATATGTTTGTCCAAAAATACATTGCAAATTTAAAAAGTGGGATAGCCTTTTTGAATTTTATTTAAATTGAATATTACATTTTAAAATATAATCATAAATAGGGAATAGGAAAGATAAGGATATTTATATAGTGTATGTAGGATATTTGTTAAATTGCAGCTAGCATAAGTGAGGGTTCCATATCGTTACAAGACAATTTGTTTTATTTATTTCATGATTTCAAAAGTAAAAGCGAATTCACATTTTCAAATCTCTGTTTATATTGCTTTTTTTTTTTTTTTTTTTACTATACTAACTATATTTAATTTTTATATGCTTAAACTATTTCAAATTTTCCAAGTGAATGAGCTTTTTTTTCAGATTAAATAAGCTTTTCTAATTATTAATTTAATTTTAATGATTTAGTAAAGGGTATTTTACTTTAAAATTAAATTTTTATTAAAAAAATCATAAACCCTACTAAAGAATTACATGATGAGTAGAATGTATTACAACAGAATGCAATTCTGAGTCTTAAATGTTTCATTGGGAGGAACTAAAAAAAATGAAACTTTTACTATTATCTAGGTATCTCTTCTAATGTGATTAAATTTGTAAATAAAATGCCCCCCACCGAAAAAAAAAAGCTTTTGAAATCTATTCTTTGTAAAAAAAAAAAAAAAAAAAAATCACATAAGTTAGCTCTTCTTCTATTCTTTTTTTTTTTCATTTCATTTCTTAAATTTGCATTTTAAAAATAGATAATAAAGAAACGTATTTAATTTAAAATGCTTATTTTCATGAATCAAACAAACAAAATGAATAAAGTTATGTATTTTGTATGTTTTTTTGCTTAGCCTTGTGATGAAAATACAAATTACTATATTTAATTTAAGATTCTGTGAAAAATCAAGGAATAAACGCAGTGAATACATATGTAAGATAGAAAATGCTTGCAAATTGGATTTCTAGAAAGCTTTAAATCAGTATTTCAATATTACAGCACCCCCCCCCCCCCTTTTCCTACCAGCCTATCATTATCTTTACATGTAAACAAATGTTTTGTCAGCCCTTTTCATCGTATTAAAATAGTGATTGATAGTTCTGAAAGTCAAAATACTCATTTAATGCAACTTATTTTTTTCTATATATTATATATAACTCTAATAAAAGGCATATTTTCAACTGTTAAAGGTTTTAATAAAACCTCCAAAAAATTCAACTTTATATAAGTATTGGAGCTGTTTACCTTTATGCAGAGATAATCAGCAGAAGCTTTCAAAGTTATTATTTGTTTTCATTTGTAATTTAACTTTTATATTATCTTTCATATGCAAAATACAATATTTTGCAGCAGTTCAAGCTTTTATGATTTTTTTTCTATTTTTTTTAAGTGACATTAATAAAAGCATATTTTTATTTTCTATCATAATTTTTCATGTTAATAATAACTAAGCTCTTGAAATCTATTCTTTGTTAAAAATAAATCACATAAGTTAGTTTTTTTCTTTTCTTTCTCTTTTTTAAAATTTCATTTCTCAAATTTGCATTTTAAAAATAGACAATAAAGAAATGTATTTAATTTATAATGCTTATTTTCATAAATGAATAAAGTTGTACTTTTTTTCGCTTAACCTTGTGATGAAAATACAAATTATGTTTAAGATTTTCTGTAAAATATCAAGGAGTAAAGCACTGAATACATTTGTAAGATAGAAAATGCTTGCAAATTGGTTTTCTAGAAAGCTTTCAATCACTATTTCAACATTACAGCACACCAACAGCCTCCCCACTCCTTACCAGCCTAACATTAGATTTACATGTAAATAAATGCTTGTCAGCCCTTTTCATCTTATTAAAATAGTGATTGATAGTTCTCAAAGTCAAAAGACTCCTTAATGCAACTTATTTTTTATTTTATATTATATATAACTCTAATAAAAGGGCATATTTTCAACTGTTAAAGGTTTTAATAAAACCTCCAAAAAATTCCACTTTATATAAAGTAGCAAAGCTGTTTACCTTTTGGTCATGTGACAGTATGCCGCTGTCTCCTACAACACCAGTTCTAAGAGATCGGCAAAAGCTTTCAATGTTATTATTTTTCAAGGGTAAAATTATTTTTATATTATCTTTCACAAGCAAAATACAATATTTTGCAGCAGTTCATGCTTTTATGATTTTTTTCTATTGATTTAAATACATTAATAAAAGCATATTTTTTATTTTATATCCTTTCATTTTAATATATTTCATGTCATTATTTATAAAACAAATTTCAGCAATTAATATATATGCTTCATTATAAAAGCTAAACTGACTTATCCACAAAATAAATAAAAATGAAATATGTATGTTGTATGTGACATGCAGTAATATAGTTGATTGAACATGATGTTCACATTGCTTGAGGATAAAATTTGTTTATTGTAAATAGGTGGCAAGAATGTAAACAAGTACAAATTTAATAGTGCAATTGATATATTGAAATACTTAATGTAAATACTTTAAGAAAGGCTAAAGAGAAAAAACTATTCACAGTCATTAAGGTAAGACTGGCAATATAAACAGTTGTTTAAACAATGTTTAAATGAGATGTGCTGACAAAAGTATTGACTAAGTAATTTGCTACATGTTTTCAAAAACAGTAAATAAAAAAAAGGAGAAACTAAATGTAAATGACACCCCCTCCCCCCCAACCCACATTTCTCTCAAAAAAGAAGCCCGGGCGCAGAATCGGCGCAACGCTGCGACGCACGTCGCAGACTCTTGAGAAGGTCTGCAGACTATTTTTCAACTGTTAAAATTTAGAAGAAAAAAAAGTTTTAGAAACTGTTTTCCATGTGCCATAATAATACGATCCATGCCACATGCGATTGACGAAGCTCCGATTCCCTTTAAAATATAAATAATTCACGGAGAAAACTCTAGACGTGCGATCGTGAAACGCCCATTATTAAATGAGTCAATCCTCGTAGGGGTGATTTCTTTAGAAAAAAAAAATCGGTCATTAGTCCGAAAATTCGGACGTAAATATCGCGAATTTCGACAAATGTTCGCCGAAAAAACAATTTCGTCAATAGTTTGCATTTAAAATAGTCAATTTCGTCAAAGGATCGCGTAAAAAACGTAAATTTCGTCAAAGGATCGCGAAAAAAAAAACGTGAATTTAGTCAAAAGATCGCGAAAAAAAAAAACGTGAATTTAGTCAAAAGATCGCGAAAAAAAATGAAATTTTGTCATAAAATGAAAAAGGAAATTTCGTCAAAAAGCTGTGGAAAAATAGCAACTTTCGTCAAAGACTGGCGGAAAAATGCGGCTTCTGTCAAATGATCGCGGAAAAAACACTAATTTCGTCAAAGGATCGCAGAAAGAACGCGGATTTTATCGAAGGATCGCTAAAAAATGAGATTTTCGTCAAAAGATCGTGGAAAATAGGTGAATTTCGTCAAAAGATGACGAACATTTTGTCACACGATCGAAAAAAAAGCCCATTATTTCGTCAAAGGGCTGCGGAAAAATAGCAACTTTCCACGAAGGATAGCGGGAAAACGCGAGTTTTGTCAAATGATAGGGGAAAAAACGTTAATTTTGACAAATGATCGCGGAAAAAAAACGTGAATTCTGTCAAAGGATTGCGGTAAAAACGCGAATTTCGTCAAAAGATCGCGGAAGAAATATGAATTTCGTCGAAAAATTCGCGGGAAAACGCGAATTTCGAGCAAAGATCGCTAAAAAACACGGATTTCGCTAAAAGATCACGAAAAAACACGTATGTCGTCAAAAGATTACGGAGAAAACGCAGATTTTTTTCAAAGGATCGGCGGAAAAAACTCTAAATTCGTCAAAAAGATCGCGAAAAAAAACGCGATCATCGTCAAAAGATCGCGAATAAAAGCGAACATCATCGAAAGATCGCGAAAAAACGCGATCATCGGCAAAAGATCGCGAATAAAAGCGAACATCATCAAAAGATCACGAAAAAACGCGAACATCATCGAAAGATCGCGAAAAAAACGCGAACATCATCGAAAGATCGCGAAAAAAACGCGAACATCGTCTATAGATCGCGAAAAAACGCGAACATCGTCTATAGATCGCGAGAAAAACGCGAACAACGTCGAAAGATTGCGAAAAAATGCGATCATCGTCAAAAGATCGCGAATAATAGCGAACATCATGGAAAGATCGCGAAAAAACGCGAACATCATCGAAAGATTGCGAAAAAAATGCGAACATCATCGAAAGATCGCGAAAAAAACGTGAACAACGTCGAAAGATCGCGATAAAAAAGGCGGACATCGTCAAAAGATCGCGATAAAAAAAAGGTGGACATCGTTAAAAGGTCGCGAAAAAAACGCGAACATCGTCGAAAGATCGCGAAAAAATGCACATTTCGTCAAAGGATTGAGAAAAAAATGGTGAATTCCGTTAAAGAATCGCGGAAAAATTTGCTGCAACATTGATGTTTTCACGAGATTTTTTTTACAGCTGAGTGGCAGGTTAAATATTAGTTTGCCATGTTTTGAGTGAAATCATGTTAAATTTTGAATTGGACAACTAGCTAAGATTGCTAAATAAAACATTGTATTAGAATTACGTATAGTATTTGCATGAATTACTCAAATTTGATTTTCTAAGAATTTCAATCTGCTCCAATAACAGCTTTTATTGCTACAAAATTAGATTTTTGCTGCTTCAAAGTGGCTTTAGTGCACTTTCATCCCTGTATTATCACATCTATATATAATTTTTGATATTATCACATTGTATCAATCTTTTCAAAAATTTTAGAAATTGGTGTTCATATGTTATTTTTACTGTTATTCTGTTTTCTAACTTCACAAAAATTTTGACAGATTTTATGAAAGATTTTTCAGATAGTGGTGTTTAAAATTTTGAGGAAAAAGGTAAATTATTTAAAAAAGTACTTTCCTTTTACGTTAATCACAAATACTGGGGGCGGGGGGTTGACTGCATGAGGGATTGGAAAGAGGGCGTTTGTCCTTAAGTTCCGCAGACTGTTTTTAAAGTTTCTACTTGTGTTGCAGATTGCAGAAAAAAATTCTGCTGCTGGGAAAAGAAGCATTTGAAATCAATTCTTTATATATATAAAAAAATACATTTCAAATGCTTCCTTTTTTTTTTAAAGATAATAAAGAAATGTATTTCATTTTTTATATTTATTTTCAAAAGAAAATAATAATAAAGTTTTTTTCAACACTGATGAAAATAAAATTATTATTCCTATTATTACTATTATTTTTTTTTTTAGATTTTCTAGGAAACATCAAGAGTAAAAAAAAATTTAAATCTCCCAAAATATATTCATGAAATAATATGCCTGCAAGTTTAATTTTTAAAGCTTTCAATCACTATAGCAACACACCATAACCAACATTCTTTTTTCCTTTTATTTTTACAGGAACATCAATTAATATTTATTTATCATGCATCTTATTAAAATAGTGGTTGAAAATTTAAAAAGTGATACACATTCTTTTAAAAAACTTAATACCTTCTTCTTTTCTTTTTTTTTTTTTTTAATATTATAAATCTAATGTAAAAAGCATATTTTCAACTGTAAACAAATTAAAATGAATAGCTTTTTTTAAAACTCCATTGAACTTTACTCAGCTGTTTTACTATGCAATTTATTATGGAAGTAAGTCATTTGTCTGCTTTTGATATTACTTAAACAATTTCTATAAAATCAAGAAGAATTATTGTTATTATTTTTTTAAACACTGTTTTAAAGTTCAAACTTTCTACTTTTACAGCAGTCAAAATTTAATTTATGTATATTTATATGTGTGTCATTAATGTATAAAGCACATGAATAATAGTTTCACATTCTTAATAAATAAACATTTTTAAAATTTTCTCCAAAAAGGATTGTAAAACTTTCATAAAAAGCAATTTTCAAAGAATATAAACCACAAAAATAAAGTTAATTAGCAAGCAAGCAACTTTAATCAAAGATGCTTATAAAACACTCATAGATTTTTTTTTTTTTTTGTCTGAAAATTTTATTCATGTAGGTATGAAGTTGATTTTGTAACTGTAGTAAAAAAGATTTTTGCTGGTATTTTAAATTTTAGATTATTGTTACTATAAAATATGCTATATAAAAAAAAACTTTAATAATTAAATTCTAGAATGTATTTAGTATTCAGTTTTTGCCTTGATATTTTAATATTGGAAATGCATAAATAATTAGTAACAAAGCCATTCAAATTTTGTAATAATAGTACTAAATTGCTAATATATTTTTGAAAAGATGATTTCATGAACTTTATTTATTTTCACGTTTATTAAAAAGTAATTCTCACAGATTGATTGATATTTTAATAAAATTTGAAGAAGATTATAAAATTTCTGTAATTTGTTTAATATATGTGTACTTTAAAAGCTAACTTTCAAAAAGAAAATAAAGATGCAGAAGTTGTGTAAGACAGCAATGGATGCAGGGTTGAGGTATAATTATATAACAATAATAAATAAATAAAATGAAGCTAGAAAAACATTTTATTCTTCACCATTTTTCAAAAATACAAGGAAGTAACAGTATATATTTTTCTTACACATAGATATAATAATTTCAAAAATTATATTAATATTAAAATATATCTCAGTTTGATGTATACCTCAGTACAGATTATTTCATATTCTTGTCAACTTTAATGGGAAGAGGTACATCATACAGCAGATTTTCAGCTAAGCATTCATAAAAACCTAAGGTTTTATGTAAAATAAATAAATAAAATTGCACATTAGTAGCATGTATTTCTTGGTATAAGTATTATGTTTAAAACTATATAGCATATAACAATTTTTGGCGTGCGGTTTCACGCGTGCCAAGAAATTAGATAAATTACTTTAGGAAGTAATACATAAGAGATATTAAATAATGCCAGCCTGAAAGTAAAACACTAACAAGTTTAATAAAACAAAAAAGAAAATAAAGTTACATTACATATTGAATTAAGATTAAGCGTTAAATAATAAGAGAACAGCAGCGGCCATTGCCGAACACGAGACAAGCACAGACGAGAGACAAGCGCAGACTGACTGCGATCGACGGAGAACGTTCATCCTCAGTGGAGGTTGCCATAAAAGTCTTATCTCGCCAAGCAGCGATGAAAGTTTATTCAATATGGCTACTTAGCGCTATGTTGGCATAGCAGTCCGCTGCACACTCCCTCCGCAGTTTCATTCAAAATGGACATAACGTCGGGGTGGCCGCACAGGTCGTCCAGTGCGGGTTGTTGGCACAGATTGTTCATTACTAGAGCTTTGTGCAATTGGCACAGATTGTTCAGTACTAGAGCTTTGTGCAATTGGCACAGACTGTTCCTTGCAGGAGCTTTTTGAAATTCGCACAGATTGATCTGTGCAAGGTTTCTCTGAATGTGATGGTGTTTTGGCAAATTGGGATGGGATAAGCGGAGTATCCATGGCTGTGAAAGCCGGCTTGAGTCTGTCTATAGAGATAGTCTGTTTATCCCCTCTAATGTCCAGGTCGAAGGTTTTCTCTCCTCTGCGTATGACCCTGAATGGTCCATCATATGGAGGTTGTAGTGGTCTTCGTATAGCGTCATGTAGGACAAACACATGGGAACACACGTTTAAATGTGGGTGTACAAAAATTGCTTTCCGGCCATGACAGGAGGTTGGAACAGGTCGCACTGTAGCAAAATGAGATTTTAAATTCTCCACAAGTTGACTGGGCGAGGCATCTGTAGGTGTTGGATCAAAAAATTCACCTGGCAGTCGAAGGGGCTTTCCATACACAAGCTCAGCAGTTGTTGATCCGACATCTTCTTTGAGGACTGACCGGAAACCAAGTAGCAATGTGGGCAAGGCTGCAGACCATTGGTCGGTGTCATAAGCCTTCAGAGCTGCCTTCAAAGGACGGTGGAACTCCTCGATCAATCCATTCGCCTGTGGGTGGTATGGAGTAGTTCTACTACGTTTGATGCCCATCAGCTGTGCAAGAGCTTTAAACAGGGCACTTTCAAACTGTCTGCCTTGGTCAGTAGTGATACGAGCTGGACAGCCGAATCGGGCAATCCACTGGCTAAAAAAATTTTGCGCTACTGTCTGTGCAGTTATATCTGGGATCGGGACAGCTTCTGGCCACCGTGTGTACCTATCTATCATTGTCAGACAATAATAGTTTCCCTGCGAAGGAGGCAGAGGACCCACAAGGTCGAGATGTACGTGATCGAACCTCTGTGATTGGTCTGTGAATTTTCCTACTGGGGATTTTGTATGGCGAATTATCTTAGACTTTTGACATGGGATGCAATGCTTAGCCCACTTGGTACAATCTTTTCTCATAGAAGGCCAAATGAATCTGGACCGAATTAATTTTGAAGAACTACGAATACTGGGATGAGATAAATTGTATAAGGCTGAAAAAACTTTCTCACGAAATTGTTGAGGAATGTAAGGTCGAGCCATACCCGTTGATAAATCACAATAAATAGGTATGTCGCAATCAGGTAAAGTGATTTTTTTAAATTGTAAGGTCTCCGAATTATCAATTAGACTTTTTAGCTCTAGGTCGGTTTGTTGCGCTTGGGCAATTTCTGTGTAATTTATGGGGTTTGGCATGGTTATAGAATTTATACGTGAAAGTGCATCAGCCACAATATTGTCTGATCCCTTTATGTGATGAATATCAGTAGTGAATTGAGATATGAAATCTAATTGTCTAGCCTGTCTTGGAGAACATTTATCTGAGCGCTGTTGGAAAGCGAAAGTTAGCGGCTTATGATCAGTGTACAGAGAAAAATTTCTTGCTTCAAGCATATGCCTAAAATGTTTTATGGCTGCGTATGCGGCTAAAAGTTCTCTGTCATATGCACTGTAGTTTTTCTCTGTTTGAGAAAGTTTGCGGGAGAAAAAGGCGAGAGGTTGCAATTCCCTATCCACTATCTGTGACAATGATCCCCCTATGGCAAAGTCTGATGCATCGACTTGTAAAATTAATTCAGCGTCTGTTTTTGGGTGTGCTAATAAAACCGCATTTGCAATTAACTGTTTGCAATTGTTGAATTCTTCCTCTGCTTTATCTGACCAATCAAGCTTTGTCTTATCATTTTTCTTTGCCCCTCTTAAATAGGAAGTTAGGAACACTTGATGGTTTGCTATATTTGGCAAAAATCTGCGAAAAAAGTTTAAAAATCCCAAAAATCGCTGAAGATCTTTAATGGTTTCTGGCTGTGGGTAGTTCAGAATAGGGTCAACTTTATCAGGTAAAGGTTTAGTGTCATTACTAGTGATTAAGTGCCCTAAGAACGAAATTTCTGACGCCCCAAATATACATTTTGAAACATTTATGGTTAGTCCAAATGAATTTAGTCTCTCTAAAACGGTTCGTAAGTGAGCTTTGTGTTCATCCTCATCAGCACTAAATATTAAAATGTCATCTAAATAGACATAACAGAATGGGAGGTCACCCAGAATTTCGTGCATGAACCGTTGGAAAGTTTGTGCAGCTCCGCATAGCCCAAAATTTAAATAAGGGAACTCGAATAATGGGGTGCAAACTGCTGTTTTCTGCACATGGTCCGGGTGCACAGGAATGTGGAAATAGGCTCGGACAATATCCAATTTTGAAAAAATCTTTTTTCCATACAGGGTGTTGGAAAAATCCTGGATGTGGGGTATGGGGTAGCGATCTGGCACTGTACGAGAATTTAATGCCCTGTAGTCTCCTACGGGACGGATGCTACCTGAGCTTTTTGTTACTACATGAAGAGGAGACGACCATGGGGATATGGATGGGCGGCAAATGCCTTGGTCCATCATGAATTGAAATTCTTTTTTTACTGAATCGTACAGTTTCGGACTGAGCCTTCTTAGCTTACTATGTACGGGCGGGCCCGTTGTCTCAATATAGTGCATTGTATTATGCTTAACAGAAGTTATGCCAGGTGTCAATTTGGTTAATTCTGGAAATTCTGACAATATTCGATGATATACTGAATCACCAGAAATTAGCTTGACCGAAAAATAGTCTGAAGAATTTGAAACTATCCCGGATTGAGTTAATTTAGTGATATTGTCGATAAGTTTTCTACGTTTAAGATCAATTAAGAGATCAAAATGCTGTAAAAAATCTGCCCCTATTATTGGGACAGGGACATTAGCAATTAAAAATTTCCACGTGAAATTTCGCCGAAGGCCTAAGTCCACATTCATAAGTTTCAAACCATATGTATAAATTTTAGAATTGTTGGCTGCAAATAATTGTAATGAATCAGGTGTAAGGTTTTTCCCATTATTTGTGAGTGGTATGCACGAGACATCAGATCCGGAATCAATTAAAAATTTTAGATGAGATTTTTTGTCGTAAATGTGTAAGCGGCATGATTTTGCGACTGTCGCCGATGTATTTCGATCGACAGCCGCTACTGAGAGTTTTCCTGATCGGTAGTACTAGCATAAGAACAGGGCGAGCGACATTTACGTGCATTTTTTCCAAATCGTGCATGATAAAAACAATAATCGGCATTACGATCACGCGAGCGTCCACGCGAAAAACTGCGATGTTTGGAATTATTACGATGTCCTGGACCTCTGCTCCTATCGCGAGAAAACCGCTCAACCTGTTTACTCAAAGCGGCGATTTCATTTCGAAGTGCAGCGACTTCGTCTAACGGAGAAGCGCGCTGAGTACTGTCAGCCGCAACCGCAGTAGTCTGCCCAATAGCGAAAACATTGCTCTCAGTTGAAGTACGAACTTCGGAAATTTTATCTGCCATTTTTGCCAAATTGTCTAAAGATTCAGAACTAATAGATAGAATAGTTTGAATTGCAGACGGCAGTCTCTGGAGCCATAAAGTTTTCAGAAAATCGTCATTTATGCATTTACCCCCTAATTCTCGCATCTTACGCAGTAGCTGAGAAGGTTTGTCGTCACCCAAATGCATTTCCGAAATGAGCCGCCGGATTTGTTCGTTTTCAGAGGCGGAAAATTCTGTTATTAACCTATTTTTAAGTGCGTCATATTTATTTGATTCTGGGGGAGCAAACAAAATATCAGAAACGGATGATAAAGTTTCTGGGTCGATGGAAGAAATAAGATGATTGTATTTAGTTAAATCGTTTGTTATTTTAGCGAGCGCGAAATTACTTTCGACCTGGATGAACCATAATTTAATGTTTGTTTTCCAGAGTGGGGGAATTTTTACTGATACATGGGATACTTGTGACGCACCTGAAACACCGTCATTTTCAGTGTCGTTTCCCGTCATAGTAACATGTGATGGGTAAGTGAGGGGATACTAAATGCTAAAATATGTTACTAAATACTACAATATATTACAGATAATGCACACAATTAAAACGATAATAAAAACATGATACTTAAAAAAACACTAGGGGGGGGGGGGGAGTCGTACATATCAAGCCGAAATAATTGACCAATCACAGAGTAAAATTAAGGAAATCGATCACATACCTGATGCTCTTGAAATCTGTCGAAAGGAAATCACATGTGCATGTTTTTCACATGTTACTTTATTTAAAATCCTCATTTTCGCGAAATTATTGGAATTTCAAAGAAAAAGTTTATAAAAAGTTAATATTTTAAATCAATTATGGCTGGGCTTCGCATATTTTGGGAGATGAAAAAAGATTGCCGGGTCACCAGTTTGGCGTGCGGTTTCACGCGTGCCAAGAAATTAGATAAATTACTTTAGGAAGTAATACATAAGAGATATTAAATAATGCCAGCCTGAAAGTAAAACACTAACAAGTTTAATAAAACAAAAAAGAAAATAAAGTTACATTACATATTGAATTAAGATTAAGCGTTAAATAATAAGAGAACAGCAGCGGCCATTGCCGAACACGAGACAAGCACAGACGAGAGACAAGCGCAGACTGACTGCGATCGACGGAGAACGTTCATCCTCAGTGGAGGTTGCCAGAAAAGTCTTATCTCGCCAAGCAGCGATGAAAGTTTATTCAATATGGCTACTTAGCGCTATGTTGGCATAGCAGTCCGCTGCAAATTCTTTATTAATTAGTTAAACTCTCTATTATATTTATTAATTAAACTCTTTGTATAACTAACTGCATCTGTAGTAGAGCATCAACTCCAAATCCTTCAACCTTGAAATTTAATTTTTTTTCAATGATTAAAAGAAAAGATTAAATTTATTTCACCCATTTGATTTTAAATAATTAAATATAGATAAAACAGTTATAATTGAAAGCAAAGTGTTTTTATTTATTATAATAATTATCATTCATTTGTTGAAAAATCCAGCAGCCCTCCCTTTTGGATTTTGATCAGAGGGTACCAATGCAATGAAAATATCTCAGATTCTTCCAATTATTTAATAAATTTATCTTCATTTAAAAAGAATTCTACAACTTTAAAATCATTTCCAAACATCTGTTTGTTCTTAAAAATAAAAGTATTTTTTATAATGTACATAATTTATTTTAAAATAAATGAAAATTAAAACCTCCCCACATCAAAATAACAGAGTAAACGCTCATTTTTTACCAAATACATTATAATATTCTCCACAAATGCAATAAAAAAGTCCTAACATCGAAAAATACTGGAAACTTACTTATTAAAATGTCCTATCATATGTAAACAATCATAAAAGTTGCATCCGAAATGGGCTTTTCACACTCGTTTCGCCAACTTTGAGATGGCGAAAATAGCATCCGAAAAAATGTAAACATCCGAAATAAATTTTCGCATCTAATCTTTCGCCAAATACGAAAAGAAGTAGCCCAGAATACAGTTTTCCCTTTTCTACGCCCCTATGACGTCAAAATGATGTCACGAAGGGGGGCGTTCCGCCAAATTTTCGTACTCGGACGAAGCCGGAATTCGACTCCATTTCAATAACAACAAAAAATCAGTGTTTCCACTCACTAGTAAATAAATTACAATCTATCGTCAACACGCAGACGATTGGAATAATAAATAAAATTACGGCGCTGACACAGCGCCCTCGTACGGGAGATTTTAATCACGATCAGTAACACTGAGGGTTTTAAAATTTCTCAACAATATGCAAAAAACCGTATTAAAAAATCTATATTATTGCTTGAGTTATAATCATTTATAAACGGAGAGTATAATGGAAGGTCTGTAGATATTGAAATTTTAAATAGCGTTTTCTCAGATTAGTAAATTTGGAGTTTGCGCGCATTGTTACTTTTGAACTATGCAAGCTACAGTTAAAAAAGAAAAAAAAAAAAAAAAAAAACAAATATGCGTTTCTTTATAGTCTACAGGCTAAAATTAAAAAAAATTCACACATCTTGATTTTTTTTTTTTTTTTTTTTTCATCTGAAAAACTTGAAAAAAAATTGAGATTTTTGAATTTTTTTTTTTTTATTTTGTTCTAAAATTAAATTTTAAACAAAATTTTTTGCGTATATTTTGGTTTAAATTTAAAAGTAGGTGTGTTATGATTCTATTTTGTTCAAAAATTGTTTTCTGTATGCATAATTTAGAGTTTTATCATGCGCGCATTACTTAATCACGCATTAGTGAGATGAATTTTTACATTTGAAATTTGAATATTATTTTTGTGCATACAACATTTATTTTTCTGGATAATGTAGTTAAGACTATATACTTTGGGCAGGAAGTGGAAAAAAGATCTTAATTGCATATTGTTTGTGTTTTTGTACTTTGAAGAAGATGTTTTTTATTGTTTGACAAACTCAAAGGTCCTGCGCCCCCTTAAAGAGGGGTTGTACTTTTTTGGCCTGAAATTCCCGTGGTTTTTACTATTTTTTCCCCTTTTACATAGAAAAGAGATATCACCTTCAGATTTTTTGCATTATATTTATTGACATTTCTCTTATATATTTAAGCTAGCCGAACCTGGCGGCCAGTTTGGTCTTTGTTAAATGCATGCTAAGCATTATATAATGTTACTTTTATTCTTAATTATTTATTAGGTGCTTTTCTTCTATAGGGGCCTTGGAATTCTTTTTAAAAGTTTGTATATACCTATAAACATGTATATACGTATAAACATTATAAATATATATATATATATATGCATAATATTTTTTAGATACAAATTAATTTTGTTTCTATATAAAAATATACAAATGGCTTCATTATATTAAATAAATTGTATACATATGGAAAAAAACGGAACTGTTGATGAAAGTCACATGACTTCGACTATTACTTCAGGGATTTTTGTGTGAAACAAAAATGAATAATGCGCCTTGTGCGAGCAGGAGTGCCTGTATGTGTACGCCGTGAACTTCCAATTGGGCGACAATTTTCCTCCGGTCATAAGCATCTGAGAAAAAATTGGTCACTAAATTATGAAAAGGCATTAAATTGTCTAGTGTTTATACAAATATTCAGGTTTAAAAGTTGATTTGCGACAAAATGACGATCATTGAACAAAAAAGGTCATTTTCCCACCTTTTTAAAATACTTTACGAGTTTTAAAAAAAAATTAATCAGTGGAAATTATACTTTTCGGTGGCATAAACTCCAGCAAAAACGATTAGTTTTCTGTTCTTTTCTTTTTTTTTTTTTGAAAATGAAGAAAATCGATGGAATAGCTCTCGAGAAAAATGGTCATCTAAATTATAAAAAGGCATTAAATTGTCTGGTGCTTATACCAATATTCAGTTTTAAAAGTTGATTTGCGACAAAATGGCGGTCATTTGAACAAATATGGTCATTTTACCCCCTTTTTCAAATCCTTTACGAGCTCTAAAAAAAAAATTAATCAATGGAAATTACACTTTTCTGTGTATAAACTCCAGCAATTAATCAATGAAAATTATGTTTTTCGGTGGAATAAAATCCAGCAAAAACGATTAGTTTTCTTATATATCTTAGTTTTATAAGTTTTTATATAAGAAATATAATTAAATTTTAAAGTTTGTCTTTTTTCAAATAAATAAATAAATAAAAGTAATATACATATATATATATATATGTGTGTGTGTGTGTGCGTGTGTGTGTGTGTGTGTGAAATCCTGTCGGCTTGTGTGAAGTTTGTTATTGCAGTCGACAAATCCAGTCGACTTGTGTGAAGTTTGTTGTTAACAGCTAATATCAGGTCGAAAATTGGAGCTGTGACATCGTGGCTTAGGGTTGGGTTGGGTCGATTTTTGACGGCCAATTATCTACACGAGGGATATAGGCCCGGGGGGGAGTGCCCTCCGTGGGGGTCTTTCTAAGGGAACCTAATCCGTATTAACGCATGGAAGATCCACGGCTCGAAGAAAACCACGAAAACTCCGAACGATTAGGCCGACGGGCGCGATTGGGATCGAACCCAGCACCTCCCGTCTACCAGCTTCGAGAGCAGAACCTCTCGGCCACTGGTGGGGCCTCGTGGCTTAGGGTGCTAATTTATTTGATCGATGCAAAGAATATTTCGATGTATTAAATTATAGCTCCAAGTGAGAACACATGGTTGTTGTTTGCAATCATATTACTAATTCATACGGTCATGGCGTAAGTGTAACAAGGCAACGGATTCAAGAATCCGGTGATTTCTCCATAAAAGAAAACGAAGTCAGTTTGTCTTTCCAAGGCGTTTATTCATCAGACATAAAAACTTAAACAACTCCCACATTGTAATAAAAAATCCGTAAAGCCTTCAGGCTTTGGCATGAGTCTCTATGTCATGCTGTAAGATCTTAAAGAGCAATTTAGAAAACTATGGGACTAATACACATCAGATAACATTTTCTTGAGCACTTGAAACAAAATAGATATCTGAGCTCCGAATTCTGTGCATCGGCTTTTTATTAAACTCGCGGAGGACAACAAATAGCAACGTAGCACGTAAACGAACCAATCAATGAAAAACGCACTCTTGGAGATGGAAAGCTAAGCTAATGACGCGAAAGGGGAGTGGCTTAAGGCGAAAGAATCCCGTACGAGTAGTGTTTTTGAAGTAAAAAACCTAACGTCGAAAAGGCGCGGGAAACTAGATTCGTGGAATAAAGATTGGAAATAAAAATAACAAAATGGCTTTTTAAAATATTCGAAAATATAAAAACAGATTTTCTCAGAATATTATAGACTGCATAGCTGATAAAAATTTATGAAGGGACTAAAAGCTTTAGATTAAGATTTTGAAGATAATTATTAATATACACGTTTTAAAATTAAAGGGAAATTAAATAGGAATAAATAATATATATTATTAAGAAATAGGGAAGTAGAGAAAATTAGACTAATTTAAAGGAATATCATCGCGAAGTAACATTTTTATATACCATATGTACATATAACGTTTTATTTCATTTCTAAAAGCAAAGCATGCTTGCACTATGATTACTGTTCACTTTTAAAAAATTGACCAATAACTAATTTGTAATTAACTTTTAAATCCGAATTTTCTTTACAATTCGACTTTCATTTAGTTTCCTGAAATATTTCATACATTATTATATAACTAAGTTGAATAATGTAGGGTAAAACTTCTTAAAACTATGTTACATTTTAAAAGGGTGCATTATTATTGTTGTTATTTTAAATTAGTATATGTTTAGAATTTTCGTAGAGAAATATAGTCTTACACTTAAACTCATATATAATACTTAAATTCAGTCTTCTTTAAGTTTTCTTTCAAAAATTCAACTGAAAGTTTGTCACAGTACTTATTTATTTAAGAAACTTATCCAAGCATACTTCTCTAGAGACATCAAATTTTGGATAGCTTCCAGCTTTATCTAAGACGTGTGGCATCAATTTTATGAGTTCCTTGTTCATAGAAATTAAATTAAGATGAGACAGTGAAAATAGTTTATTTATGTGCGAATATTGTAACTAGTATTACGAGAATAAAAGTGTATCAGTCAAAGCGATATAATAATATTTTATTCTGAGAATATTTATCAAATACATTTGTATTACGATTTCTGTTTAAAATTGATTCATTTGTGATACCATAAAATGTTTAGATTAATTTAATGTGTGTAAGGTTACTTCTGCACGGAATTAGTTAATATTTATTGTAAATCAGTAATTTAACTCTTTCGGGCCTGGTGTACTATTAATAGTACATGTCCTTTCATCGAGTATTATTTTATCTTAACAATTACTTTTGTTACTATCTACATATAATAATGGTTGTATATGGCTTATCATGACTACATTTATATTTTGGTATTTAGTAATAACAATAATAATAAAAGTTTGTTTAATTCTCTTTGCACCGTTGGCAATTCCTGTATTTTAAACATATATTTTACTCTTTAAGTATAAAATGTATTTTACTTTTTTCAACGAATCATGTGTAATAAAACAATAAAATAAAAAAAAAAACATTACCCAGTTGTAATATCTGTTAAACCCTGATGATGTAAACGATATTTTCCAAACGTCTTCAAAAACTCTCCTTTAGCCTATTTTCATATGAATATGAATTGAATAGTACGCAAAATTAACTACATTTGTAAGATTTCACACAATGAGATATTTGTTAAACTTCAGTAAATCTATTTGGATAGCTAGGATTAGCATTGTTAACATAAAAGTAATTTTGTTCTCAAATTTGAAAAAAATCGGACGGTTAACAAATTTTAAACTTTGTCTTCTTAAACCCTTGGGAATGAGCGACCCGTATACGTGCCGCATAAAGTGCTCAGAATTCTTGATTATTCTCACCAGTAAATTTTTATTGTAAATTTTGCTTTATTTAATACGAGCATTTCTCCGATTCAATAAGATAAAAATTTCTGTTTTGAAAAACCGGTGATAAAATATTAAAAATTTCGTAAAAGACGTTCGTCCCGAAGGGATTAAACGCAAACAGTCCGTCAAACATCTAACACCTTGAATTTTATTTCCAATAGCAAAGCATGCTTGCACTGTGATTTCTTTTAACTTTTCGAAAAATACTTTTAACTATTTTATATTTAAAAACCGAATTCTCTTTATAATTTACTTTTCATATAATTTCCCTTTTCTCAAAACCTTTCACACAGCATTACATAAACTAAGTTGACAAGTGTGAAATAAATCTTTTTAAATTATGGTAATGAAATATTTCAAAAGTATGCGTTAATTAAAAAAAACAAACTAAAAAACAGAAAATTATCTTTAAAGCACTTAAACTCAGTTTTCTTCTACTTTGCGATAGTAGCCAGTTTTCAACCAAGATAGGTGACGTAAATTTTATGAGTTCCTTGTACATAGAAATCAAATTAAGATGAGCCAGTGAAACTAGTCTATGTGTGAATATTGGAACTAGACTCACGAGAATTAAAGTGCATAAGTCAAGGCGATATAATAATATTTTATTTTACGGATATTTATCGGATACATTTGTATCACGATTTCTGTTTAAACTTGATTCATTTATATATTCTACAGAAGGTTATCAATTACATTTATATCACTATTTCTCTATAAAATTGACTCACTTTTGATAACACAAGATCTTCAGATTATTTTGACGGTTGTAAAGTTACCTTTGCAGGAAATTAATTAATATTTATACAGTTTTTAACTTTGCCTTCTTAAAAGCAAACAGTCGATCAAAAAAAGACAGCTTAACTTTATTTTCAAAAGCAAAGCAATATAACTTCCTCTGTTTTTTGTTAAAGATTTTATACATTATTAGATAACTAAGTTAAATAGCGGTGAGATTAAACTTTATACTTAATGAGGCATTCTTAAAGTATGTGTTATTATTATCATTTTTTAAACATAAAAATATCCACTGTCTTTGTTTTCATCCAAAAAACTAACTGAAAGTTTATCACACCATTTACTTATTTAACAAACTACAAACTTATCCGGCCGTGTTTAACCACATACATCACATTTTGGATATCATCCAGCTTTATCGAAGACGTGTGACATCAATTTTATGAGCTCCCTGTTCATAGAGATTGAATTAAGATGTGATGTTTGGAAATTGTTTTTATTTTATGAGTTTTGTAAAGCGGCTGAAAATGTTTAAGATGGGACTGTTCAATATCATATTCTCTGAATAGTTACTACATAAATTTATGCCACATAGGTTGTTTTAATTTTGTTACGTGAGGTTTATAAATTTTTAATTTAAAGATTGTAAAATTTCTTCCACAGTTTTTAGAGATAAATTGAAGTAAATTTTAATGAGATGTAGAGACTGCCTCGGTTTTAAAATATATATTTTACTTTATCAGATTAAGTACGGAATTACTTATTATTTTCACTGGTAATTTGTCAGATGCATTTATATCACGATTTCTACGTAAATTTGATCCATTTATGATAACACAAGAACACAAGATCTTTAGACTTACTTAACGGTTGCAAGGTTATTGCTGTTAGGAATTCATAGATATTTATAGAAAAAAGCAATATAAGTAAGTTCTAAATTTTAACTTCTTAAAAAAAAAAAAAAAAAAAAAAAAAAAAAAAAAAAAAAAACATTTATTTTATTTACAATAGCAAAGCAAGCTTTCGCTTTTATTTCTACAAACTTTTCGAAAAATACTATTAACTAATTTATATTTAACAGTCAAAACTAAATTTTCTTTATCCTTTTCATATAACTTTGTCTTCTTTTTTTTCATTATTTGATATGTTATTAGGTAAACTAATTAGAGTAGTTGAATAGTAAAACTTTTTAAATTATGTATAATGAAACATTTCAAAAGTATGCGTTATTTTATATTTATCAACCTTTAACTGCTGTGAAAAAAATTATCACATACATACTGTGACCGGCCTCTGATACAGGTTGATAGAAAGATAAGTAAAAGGCTCGAGTAACTTGTACACTGTAAAAAAATCTGTAAGAATTTTTGTTGTTGCCGTTACATAAAAAGTTCTAAGAATCCCAGTTTCCTAGGAAAACTTAAGTAACTTTACAGATTTTTTTTTACACTGTAGGGCAGGGATGTAGTGGAGGGTATACGAAGGTATACGCCGTATACCCTCTGGATTTTTTTAAGGAACACCGTATACCCTCTGTTTCTCAAGAAAGCTATAGTATATATACACTAGGGTATACCCCCTGCCTTTAGCGTGTACCCTCTGCTTAGAACGTATGCCCTCTGTTTTTTTACGACTACACCATTTGTGTAGGGTACTTATTTTGTACTAAACTCTGTACAGAACTAGAGTGAACCAGCTAGTAGTTGATCAAATAAAGTCAGTACTATGGGGTTTTTGTTCTATTTCATTCCTTTTAAGTTTTAGAAGCAAACTGACAGGATTGCTACAACCCTTAATGAATGTCCTATAATGGACAAAAAGGAAATCCTCTGAAATTAAATAGCAACAAAATTATAAATAAACAGTTTTTTTAATATTTCAAGTGAAAATAAAATTTCAAAGTAATTGCATAAAAGGCGCAATGGCCAACATAGTGAAAAAGATTCCAAGCCGGGACTCGAACCCGGGCCAGTATAGCGCACTGACGTTCTACCGACTAAACCACTTGGAACGATACCCAGCACGGAAAATTTCTCACTATTATATGTTGGCAAGGCTACAAACGCAGCACAAGATCGAATATTCATCGTGAGCCACCACCCTGGGGCGAACATAGAACATAATTAAATCCAGCATCGATAGAAACTATATTAATACATGGAAATTATTCCAGAGGGAAACATTCGCCTTGCATACAATATTTCAAGTGAAAATCAAATTTGCCAACATAGAATAGTGAGAAATTTTCCGTGCTGGGTATCGTTCCAAGTGGTTTAGTCGGTAGAACGTCAGTGCGCTATAATGTTGGCCCGGGTTCGAGTCCCGGCTTGGAATATTTTTCACTATGTTGGCCATTGCGCCTTTTAGGCAATTACTTTGAAATTTGATTTTCACTTGAAATATTGTATGCAAGGCGAATGTTTCCCTCTGGAATAATTTCCATGTATTAATATAGTTTTTTAATTGCCATTTTCCCAGTAGTTGATCAAGTGAAAGAAGTCAATCGAAGAAAATCTAAAAATTAATGTTTAAAATATCATCCTTGGGTTGTGATTAACAATAATTCTTATAAAAATATTAGTTGAAATAAGCAAGACGGAAGTGGATTATTTTAACTTACCGTGATTGTCTTCAACTAATTTAAAACTAAATGTTTACATTTCTAATAAAAAAAATTTCCTAAAATAGTTTCTGTTACAGCAGACAACAATGTGACAACATTTGCAGTAACATTCAAACAAAAATATTATGTCTAGTGCCTCGTATAAAACTCATTTCCGCCTTAAATGGCACAATATTTCAAAATTTGAACAACTACTGGAAGGGTATCAACTACTGGCGTGGTCACCCTATTATTGTTAAAATTCTCTACTAGGGCTCCAAACAAAACAAAATTTCACTAGCATCTGTAGTTAAACTGTAAAAATTGAAAACAACAATAGTCCGCGAGACCACTAATACCAATTAAGGATTAAATACAAAGTAACACATAAACTTAGCTGTCTTTAAGTTTTATTCCAAAAATTTAACTGAAAGATTATCACACTATTTAATTATTCAAAAAACTTAAAACTTATCTAACCCTGTTTATTCACAGACATTGCATTTTGGATATCATCCAGCTTTATCGAAGACGTGTGACACCAATTTTAACGGCTCCCTGTTTATAGAAATTAAATTAAGATATGACGGTGGAAATTGTTTATTTATGAGTATTGCATCAGGAACTAAGGGGCCGAAAATGCTTAAAATGAGGGTTCAATATTCTGTGAATAGTTACTACATAAATTTATGTCATATACGTTGTTGTAATTTGATCTATTAATGTTGTCATTTGAAATTTATAAATTTTTAATTTAGAGATTGTAAATTTTTTCTACTCGAAGTAAATTTTCAAAAGCATGCGTTATTTTATCTTTTGTTTAACCCTTTACTGCTGTGACAAAAAATATTGCATACATACTGTGACCGGAGTCTGAGACAAATTGATCGGAAGATATATAAAAGGTACGATTAATTCGCAGAGTACTGTTTTTGTACTAAACTATGTACAAGACTATTATAATTAAAATTTACCTATTCAGAGTTTTCTAGCAATAGTACTAGGGAACCAAAAGAAACAAAATTTCACTAGTATTATAAGTAAATTGAAAATTACAATCTAAATTGAGAAAATAGAAAATAGAAAGTAGCGGTCTGTGAGACCCGCTAACTGCAATTAAGGGTGAAATATAAAAACAAAAAATAAATTCAGTTGTCTTTAAGTTTTCTTCCAGAAATTTAACTGGTAGTTTATCATACTATTTACCTATTTAACAAACTTCAAACTTATTCAACCGTTTTATCCACAAATTTTTCCCATTTTGGATATCATCCAGCTTTATCGAAGAAGCGTGATATCAATTTAATGATCTCCCTGTTCATAGAAATTAAATTAAGACATGACGGTGGGAATTGTTTATTTATGAGTATTATAACAGAAACTAAGGGGCTGAAAATGTTTAAAACGGGACTGTTTTATATCATATTCTGTGAATAGTTGCTATATAAATTTATGCCACGTACCTTGTTCTAATTTGACATATTAATGTTGTCATGTGAGGTTTATAAATTTTTAATTTAGAGTTTGTAAAATTATTTCCACGTGAAGTAAGTTTTAATGGGTTTTAGAGGCTGCATCTGTTTTAAAATATGTATTGTGCTTTATCATAATAAGGTACGGAATTATTTAGAGATTTCGATCGCCGGAAAAACGTCGTGTCGTTTACGATAAATACCTGGATGATGCAAAGAAATCACTGTTGTTCTTATCACACTTATTCTTTTCTGTATCAAATAACAAGAACGTAAAATCATGCTTTAAGCATAGCTTATGAAACACTTTCCAACACATTTAGGATACTATAGTAAAACTTCACAGTTTAATAAAATGATAATTGTTTTCTAAATAAACAATTTGTAAAAAACATAGTACAGTCGTGGGAAAAAAAGTAAACACCCCCTACTAATGCCTCAACAAATTATTGTAGAAGAAAGTTATTGGTACCAAACTATTGGAAATAAAGTCTACTTTTAAATGATGTATATAAAATTTGCTTAGGGGGCCATCTACATATTAAAACGACCCCAAACTTCATTTTTTTCGATGGCAATACCCAATTTTAACAAGATAATTCAAATCTTCGGTTCAAACTAATGCCTAGACACCAAATTTCAAGTCATTTGAATGGTAAGTTTTTGAATTATAAACATTCAGAATTTAGTGCTTCTAATGTTAAATTACATTTTCATATTTTTATTAATATCTCCTGAAATTATACTCCTAATGTGCTAATTTTTTTGTGTAGCAATAATACTAAAATACCCAAACATAAATACACTGCATTTGCAATTTTTATAATTTTATGATATGAATTATGAATTATGAAATTAATATTAGAAAAAATTATGAATTGTAATCTACAATTTTTTTGATTGGATTTAGATTTACTAAGTCCTGCTTTGTGGAAATCCAAAATTTCACAATTTTCTTCGAAGTAGCTTTCAAATTATGCTTAAAAAACAGCAAAATGATGGTGTAAGGGGCCGTCTATGACAGAAGTCACTAGATATTTTGAAATTTCTTATGCTATCCTGTAATCTAGCAGTCTACAATGACTGCCTGAGGGGCACTTAAGATGCCTTGATCAAGAAGGGTGCTCTCTCGGTCCACAATCGAGAACCGAACTTTAATTTGGATACAGCTCATAAAATACGCTCGTTTTAAAATAATTAATTTCTCGGAAACTTATCGTACGAATTGCATAAAAATTTGTTTTTAGGCTAATTGAAGGGTGTAGAGGTCAGAATTGTGTACTACTATTGAGAAAAACAAAGTTATGGTTCGTTTTAATATATAGATGGCCCCCTAAGCAAATTTTATATACATCATTTAAAAGCAGATTTTATTACCAATCGTGTGGTACCAGTAACTTTTTTCTACGATAATTTTTTGCAAAGTTAGTAAGGGGTGTTTACTTTTTTTTTCCACGACTTCATTTGAAAACTTAATTTCATCAATTTCCGTCAAAAGACGAGAAATAAATCTGAACTTTTTTTGCAGTCATGTGTATTATAGATTTATCACATAATACATCGTATGCTAAAATTTAGTTCAATTAGAAAACGCATATCACAGTTGAAAATTCCCCTTCACCAATTTCCGCCAATAAATTCACTTCAGATGTTTTGTGCAGCCCTGTATATGATATGTAAAATTTATACACACTAAGAAATATGCAAAAAAAAAAAAAAAATTAAAAACACGTCGGTACTGGAACAGAAAACGTACTACTTTAGCGATTATTGTTCATAGAGAGTCCTGTAATGGAATTATTTTGTATTCCCTGTATATTGGTGAGGAATGCTATACAGATCATATTATATAGTAAATACCTTGCAGTGCACCTCAGAGATACATATCGATTCTAATACGTAGCATGAATAAAATACACCGCAAACGATTTTTCTCCGTAGACATGTATTGGAATTATTTTGAGTGTCCTGTAAATGAACGATAAATGCTATCTATACCGGAGTCTATAGTAAGCATCTTGTAGTGTACTTTCAGAGTTATATATAAATTTGAATTAGTTTGTAATTGTGAAACGTTATTAAAAACCACCGCAAACGATTTTTCCCCATAGGCCGTAATGCAACGGAATTCTTTTGAATGTTCCTGTCAGACGAACGTCTTTTGGCACGCTTATTTTCGCTTTTAATGCCTCCCTATACATGCTAGTGATACCATTGCTAGAAATATCATTGTGTGTGCTTCTATCATTTTGGTAACACTTACCAATTCTGCATGTGCTCCTCTGTGATTGGTGTTCACCTTACAGCTAGCCCCACCTGTCGCACTTTTTGTACGCTCTCCTCTTTCCCCTTTCTGTTCATTTGTAACATTGTCCTTACGGGCACGTGTTTACAGTAGCTGATGACTGCCTGTTATATTTTCCAGTTCGAAACGCGTCCTGTGAATTGCTTTCATTTTATGGTGATTTATATAAAGTTTTATTAATTTAATTGTGATTTATCGCCAGTTTTTGGTGCTGTTTCAACTAAAAATTAGTATGTTGTGACAATCACAAAACTTTCTTCTATATAAATCAAATCACCTGCAATTAAAATTAAATGGCGTTCTATTCTTACTCGCGATTTAGCTATCGCTGAGATTTTGAAAAACAGAACATAGCAGAGACACCTGTTGGGCAACAAACAGCCAGATCTAATAAGAATCTATTTATGTCAAGGTCTAACAGAATATGAAGTTTGGCGAAATTTCGTTCATTAGTTCTTGAGTTAGTTATCAAGGAAATTATGGAAAATTCGGCATAGTAGCGCCACATGTAGGACAATTTGCACCAAAATCTAATCAGCCTCTATCTCAAGTTCTAACCGAATATGAAGTTAGATGAAATTCCGTGCATTAGTTCTTGAGATATACCTATTTTGGAAATCGTGAAAAATTTAGCATAGCAGCGCCACTTGCTAGGCGATTTACACCAAAACCAAATTAGCCTCTATTTATCTCAAGTTATAACAGAATATGAAGTTTGAGGAAATTCCGTGCATTGATTCTTGCGATATACCTATTATCCAAGTATGTATGTGCGACGGCTCTGAGAAACTGCGATTAAATAACTGGAAATTTTATTAAACAGGTATACAGAGCAACAAATTGGCACTAAAAATGTTTGATCATAATTTGACAGAAAAAGCGAGTTACAATTAATTTATGCTCAGTGCTGGAAACTCTATGTAATTTATGCGTATGTAGTTACTTATTTTTACGAAATAAATATTAATAATAAAATAATATTAAATAAGAGCATATTTTTTGAAATGTTTATACTCTTTATTACTTTCTTCTATCTTTATAAGAAGAACGTATCGGATTCGTGAAAAATTTCGACGGATTTATACGTTTCCGATTGTTCTGAACACGATTTCAAAGTTTTTATTTTGAAAATAGTGAAAAGTGCATCATGGCAGCGCCACCTGTTGGGATATTTATAACAAAACCTAATCAACACCAATTTATGTCAAGATCTAACTGGATCTGAAGTCTGATTAAATTCCGTGCATTAGCTCTGGAGATATAGTGCCCACAAAAAATGTGTGACATACAGACAGACAGGTAGACTCATGGACAGACATTTTCTAAAAACATCGAAATCGTTTCAAAACAATCTAAAACGTATAATTATAAAAACTTTTCAAAATAACAGACATTACATTACATTACATTACATTACATTAAAGGATAAAAACATTAAAAACAATTTAAAAGGACGTTTCGGATTCATTCTGAATCCCTCATCAGCTAATGTTTAACGTAAAAGTCAAACTATATTTTAAAGTTCAACAAGTAGAGAAACATTACAACATGACTTTTACGTTAAGAATTAGCTGATGAGGGATTCAGAATGAATCCGAAACGTCCTTTTAAATTGTTTTTAGTGTTTTTATCCTTTAATGTAATGTAATGTAATGTAATGTCTATTATTTTGAAAAGTTTTTATAATTATGGATGAATTCAGACGTAGTCCTTTTGTTTATATATAAAAAAAAATAAAAGGTATACATTCATCGAAATTTTTCCCGAATCCAATATGTTCTTCTTATAAAGATAGAATAAAGAATAATGAGTATTATCATAAAAAAAAAAACTGCTTTTATTTAATATTGTTTTATTATTATTACTTATTTCGCAAAAATAAGTAAGTGCATACGCATAAATTACAGTACAGTTTTGAGCACTGAGCATAAATTATTTATAACTCGCTTATACTGTGAAATTATGCTCCAACATTTTTATTGCCAATTTGTTGCCCTGTATACCTCGTTAAAAAATTCCAGTTATCTAATGGCGGTTTCTCAGAGCCGTCAGACATACATACATGGATAACAACCAGGTTTATCCAAGACAGGTGACTCCAAATTTATGAGTGCCTTCTGAAATGTGCCGGAGAAAACGGTTCATTTATGAATATTGTAAGAGAAATTAAGGGAATAAAGGTGTGAGGCAGAGGGTGAAAGAGTAATATTTTATTCAGCGAACACTTCTTATATAACATTTATTTTTGGAACTTAGTTTCAAGTTGACGCCACTCAGTAAATGAATAGTTTAATTTAATGTTTGTAAATTTTTATCCACATGAAAGATTAGATGATCTTTTGAATGATTGTTTTATTTGTGCTTTTATTTATAACTAAAAATATCCAACCAACACCTAATTGATATCCAACAAAGCCACCAGACTAAATTTCCTGACCCCTCTGACGTCATGAACGGTAGACCGACTTCTGAACTGGTTTTCTACGTTTCATGTATTCCCCATAGCAGCATTTCTTGTCTTTCATAAGGAATTAATTTGAGGTCAAGTAGGTGTTAATCCAATACGGGCTTCCCGGGTTACAGAATAAGGATGAAAACCATTTTTTTTTTAAATTGAAAACTCTAAAAGAATTCTTTTTCACATCTAATATAAGGTAAATGCACCTATAGTGAGTCACGTACCAGTAGTGGGCCACTAATTTTTTTTAGTTTAAAAAAATCCCTAAATGCATTTCTTGAAAACGATTGAAAGAAATCTGTTAATCCAATACGGGCTTCCCGGGTTACAGAATAAGGATGAAAACCATTTTTTTTTTTTAAATTGAAAACTCTAAAAGAATTCTTTTTCACATCTAATATAAGGTAAATGCACCTATAGTAAGTCACGTACCAGTAGTGAGCCACTAATTTTTTTGAGTTTAAAAAAATCCCTAAATGCATTTCTTGAAAACGATTGAAAGAAATCTGTTAATCTAATACGGGCTTCCCGGGTTACAGAATAAAGATGAAAACCATTTAAAAAAAAAATTGAAAACTCCAAAAGAATTCTTTTACACATATAATATAAGGAAATGCACCTATAGTGAGCCACGTAAAAGTAGTGGGCCACTAATTTTTTTGAGTTTAAAAAAATGCCTAAATGTATTTCTTGAAAACGATTGAAAGAAATCTGTTAATCCAATACGGGCTTTCCGGGTTACAGAATAAGAATGAAAACCATTTTTTTTTTTTTTTTGAAAACTCTAAAACTCTTTTTCACATCTAATATAAGGTAAATGCACCTATAGTGAGCCACGTACCAGTAGTGGGCCACTAATTTTTTTTAGTTTAAAAAAATCCCTAAATGCATTTCTTGAAAACGACTGAAAGAAATCTCATTGACTAATATACTTAAATGTTAACTTTCCATAAACTGTTTAGAATAATTGTTTCTTTTTTCCTGCTGGTACATTTCTTTATTTTCTAGAATCTAGGCTGTCTTCAAAAACAGAGTTTTCGGCAAATCTATATATATATATTACGCTATCGTACGTGGCACAGAAATCGCAATTATTTGTTAATTGTTCAATGGCAACGCCCGAATGAAATGCATCTCATTGGTTATTGAACAGCATTTAATGCATCTCCATATCTGTAAGGGGCGGGGGGGGGGGGCTATCATAGGGAGGACCCTGTTCTGTCGCCAAATGCAGCCAAGTTTGTTGCCAACTTGGCGATATATCACCAAATTTGGTGACCAAAATTAGTTGCCAAAAGTGACATCAACTTGGCGATATCTCTAATATTTCGCCAAATTCCCATAGATTTCCATTGTAAACCAATGGGGTTTACTTGCTTATAGAATATCAACAAATTTAGATATTTTTATGCAACAAAAACTAATATTAGCTTAAGGGATTATATTAATTACATTTAAAGGAGGCCAAGTAAATCAAATTATGAATAAAAGTAACATGATACAATGATTCTCATTCTTTCCCAAATACAAATTTTAAGGGAGACCAAACTGGTCGCCAAGGACGGCTAGTTCATAAAGATAAGTTTTTATTTGAAACATTGTTTCTTTAATATTATGTTTTATTTAAAATTTCTAGGGGGCTCGGCCCCCTACGAGCTACGCTCGCCAACCCCCGTCCAGACACCGCAGACTCTAAATGCACGCTAATTTGATCGGCTTTAAAAAGATTTCGAAAGATTGAATTATAATTTAAAAAACAGTGACGATCTCCCTATAAACGAATTTCTATTCATTTCTCTTTGATTGGGGAATTTTAACGCCAAATCCGCTACGGTACTACTTGATTATCCTGTCGGCCAATTTCGCCAAATTATATAAATTGCCAAACCACTCGCCAAATTATACAAATTGATATAATTTTTATTTTAAATAACGAAAGAACAAATAAATTCGTACAACATTAATAAAAACACAAATAAAACGTCGAAATAAAAATAACTCGATGACGTATACACGTGTAACAACATTTCAAAATAAGCTAATATAAAAGGAATTAAGTAAAGAGAGTCTTTGTCTCCTGGTATTTTTTAACAAAGCGAAATGAAAGTTCTTTTAAATGAGACATTTTAAATTAATTCTCAAAATATCAAATAAATGTCTAGCGCAATTTCTAAATTTAAACTTTTTTGCAATATTATTTTGTGTTCATTTTATGTAATAACTATAATGTGACGTAAATATGACGTAATTTCTCCTAAGACTTCTAAAGCATGTTAATGAATTTATTATTTTACAATATCCTTTCTCTTTTAAAATTCACGTGTATCCTTTTTATGACGTAATTTTTAATAAGTTCCTGCTTTTTATACGTAATTATTTAATTCTAATTTGAAAGTTTTTTTCTTGTTTATAATAGTCACGTGTAAATAAATTTTTAATTTGAAGCAAACATTATTGCTTGCGCTTTTTATACAGTTGGCAACAGTTTAAATTAGTACAATTTTCTGAAATCTGTAAAAAATATCTCTAGAAATGCTGAAAATTTGAATTTAAAATAGAATTAAAACCTGAAAAAATGAGTCAAAATAAAAAAATTAACGCAATCTGCACTCCGGCAAATCCTAACGCATAAAATGATCTAAAAATGATTACACTGCCATGTATAGTTTTTGCTGCTATAAAACTTTTTTAGTCGAACGATTTTGTCCAACTTTAGCATTAAATAACTCTTAAAATAATCCTTCGATTTGAAAACTGTCTGCATCAGCGTGTTTATCAAACATTTCTGTATAATACTAAAGATTTTCATATTTTTGTATGCATTATTTTTCTTAATATTAACGAAGAAAGACCTCCGGTCACAAAAAATTCAAAACCGGCGGCGGCGGCGGTGACAGCGGTAGTTATTTTTTTTAGAATAGAGAGAAACTACTGTTTATATACTCTATGACATTGTAAATAATTTGTTGGATAAGCCGAAAACTTAAAGTTTTCATTCATCAGAAATTTACTAGGCCCGCTACTGGAGCATAGAGGAAAGAAACCTTTTTTTTTTATTTTTCATTTTTACCGAAGAATGTACAAGGTGGCCATAATTAAACTGACAGTACTCAGGGAGTTCTGTAGCGCGATCTAATTGAGAGAATGACGCCAAATTTTGTAAAGAGATTAAAAAAGATAGAAGATGAAGGATTCCGCGAAAAAAATAGTTCCAAAAGTCACCGCTAGGAGAATATATGGCGCTGTGTAACAGAAAAGAGTGTTTTAAAAAATGCTGAATAAATACTAAATGTTCTAAATAAAAGGTAATTTTTTTCAGTATTGATTCTGCATTTTTAAAAATCTCTTTTCTGTTACACTGTGCCATATATTCCCTAGCGTTGACTTTTGGAACTAATTTTTTTTTCGCTGAATCCTTCGTCCCCCGTCTTGTTTAATCTTCTTACAAAAATTTGACATCATTCTCCCAATTAGATCGCGCTACAGAACTCCCTGAGTACTGTCAGTTTAATTATGGCCATCTTGTATTTTGAAACTTTGAATGTTTATTCTGATACATGCAGGTTACGACCATGCTAAAAACAAAAAAAAAAAATAACAATATATATATATATATATATATATATATATATATAATTGGAAAATATGCTAAAAGATTTGGCAGAAGCTAGCATTAATGTGGGATTAAAAATAAACTTCGAAAAGACTAAGGTGATGTTCAATTCATTTGCATCAAAAAAGAAAATCGTCTACAACAACACTGAAATTAAAGAAGTGCAAAGTTATGTGTACCTTGGGCAAGAAATATCATCTGATAATAGTATCATGAATGAAATCAATAGAAGAATAAGAAATGGATGGAGTGCTTTTGGGAAGAACAATGTTATTCTGAAGAGTAGCATGCCCCTGCGTTTGAAAAGAAAGGTATTTAACCAATGTGTTTTGCCTGTCCTAACTTATGGAGCAGAAATATGGACGCTAACAAAACGGATGGTACAAAGATTACAAACAACACAGAGAAGTATGGAAAGATGTATGCTAAGTATAACTAGAAGAGACAGAAAAAGAATAACCTGGATAAGAAGTCAGACGAAAGTTTTTGACATCATTGAAAGAATTAAACGGCTAAAATGGAAATGGGCTGGGCACATCGCAAGAAGACAAGACAATAGATGGAGCACAAACACCCTACAGTGGTATCCCAGAGATGTAAAACGGCCAAGAAGACGACCTCAAGTAAGATGGAGTGATGAAATCAGAAAAGTAGCCGGTGTAAATTGGATGACTAAAGCACTAGACAGGAAACATTGGAAAAATCTGGGGGAGACCTACATGCAGCAGTGGATTGAAAACGGTTGATGATGATGATGATGATGATGATGATGATATATATATATATATGGAGAGAGAGGTATCCCAGAGATGTAAAACGGCCAAGAAGACGACCTCAAGTAAGATGGAGTGATGAAATCAGAAAAGTAGCCGGTGTAAATTGGGTGACTAAAGCACTAGACAGAAAACATTGGAAAAATCTTGGGGAGACCTACATCCAGCAGTGGATTGAAAACGGTTGTTGATGATGATGATGATGATGATATATATTATTTAAAAAATAGTTTGCTAACCTCGCAAAACATTTATATATATGGGGCATTCTCACAATCTTTTAACTTTCATGTCCCTAAATAATAATTTTTTATTTAATACACTTTTTTGTGCTTTTTTTAAATTTCATATACTTGGGAACGTCCCATTGCATGATTGCACAACAATATTAACGAGATAAATAAGTTTTGGACGATGTTGGGGGCTCCAAACACATGGAAAACTCATCTACCGTCCCGTGTCCCTGATGCTGATTTTGAAGTTTGGAGCTGTCTGGATAAAATTGTTTCAATAAAAATAATTCGATGTAACTTTTTTCTGAAACTGGAACTATTGTTTTATATAAATATGTAGCTAAAAATTAACCTGCACACATTTTTAGGGTTGATATTATTTTTTGAACTCTGTCCCTGGGTTTTAGATTTTTTACCCTCCCTCTTCTAAAATGATACAGAAAATCACTTCAGATGCAGCGACAGAATTTTTTTCAAGTTCTTGCTCATGCAGAAGTATGCTATAAAAAGAATATTTAAAATTCTTTGACAGGAAATTTACTGCAGAATATAAATCAGCATTTAAATATCAATTTCAAGCACCGTGGCTTTATTGGTAGTCTTACCGTCCCCAAGGTTTATTCCTGCACTTTTCGAGGTAAATTAAAAAAAATAATAATAATTTAATCCAATGTTAACAATTGTTTCGAAAAATCAATGAACATTGTGGTTATCACTTAGTCTTAACATGATTTTCCTAAAAATAGGTGGTAATTTTCCTTACCGTCTCTTTTTTTACCATTTCGTCCCTTTTTTAACACCCCATTAAGACAATGTTATACAAAAATTCTGTTTTAAAAGTACTACATTTGTATTATTTCTTATTTGAATGTCCTGGGGTACTATGCAAATTCATTATAAGTAAAAATTTAGAAGAAAGTATAAAGTTATAGGGGTAAAATGGTAAGGAAAATTAAACTCGCAAGTTTAACCTAAACCTCTGTTAAATAAAAAATGTTTCGTGGCTGACCCTTTTTTCTTTATTTTGAATCATTAAGGCATTCGTCTATCAGATTAAAATGTTATTTTAGCAAGTTTAATTTCGCCAGATTTTTTTCCCCAAAAGTCAAAAGATTGTGAGAATGCCCCATATATATATATATATATATATATCCATTGAAATTCAGTAATACTTTAATAATAAATAGATAAATGCCCTAACTGGCCCACTACTGGTCCGTTTACCTCATATTTTTAGATTTCCCACGAACAACACCAAAAATAATAATAATAAAAAAAGCAATTTAACAAATTACAACGACCATTTGGAAAATAATTTTTTCAAAGACTAAAATTTAAGACATAAAAATCGGACGGAGTTGATCATACATTACGTACGCCATGGATTAAACATTATTCCTGAACCAATTTTAAATGAAATTTCATTTTTAAACTTCTAAACATCCCACTTTTTATATAGTTGTATAGAAAAAAAAATGCATTTTTAATTGCAATTTGTTTGAAAGCTGTATCTCAATTTGTTTCTGAGTTATTAATTTTTTTTTTGGTAGTTTTTATTACTTTTTTGTCATAGTGGCAACAGAAGTATCCATCTCTGTTGAAAATAAAGGGAAAATACAGATTACTGTATAGACTAGGGGTGCACAACCTTTTTTAGAGAAGGACCACTTACAAATATGTTTGGGTTGTCGAGGGCCACATCAGTAACACAGAGAAATTTCTATATCGGGGAGGTACGGGGGGCGGGGGTAATAAGTCTTTATTTTTGACGAATGATTAGTTTTTGTCTCTAATAAAAATAAACAAACGGAAATAAATAATTGTATGCAGGAATGCAGGGCTTCTTCGCATCTGTATGAACAACCATACAACACTTTATTAAGATTAACGGTTCCTTCTTGATAAATGATAACTTGAAGAAGAAAAATTACACAACATTTCTAAATAATTGGATGTTTTTGAAAATTAAAAAAAAAATCTTATGGAAGAATAACTTCATTTAAAATAAAAGGAAACTTATTTTTGAAATAACAAGGCATGATGGGCTAATTATGCTATTTTTTCTGCGAACTATTTATAAAACTTGTTTTTTTTTTTTTTTGTCAATCAAGTGCGACTGATTGACGAAATGCGCGATTTTTTTATCAACGACCATTTGACAGATTTCGCGGTAATTTTCCATTGCCGATTGGCAAAATTTGCAATCTCTTCAACCATCCAATTTCCGATACCTGCGATAAATTCACGAAAAGCGCGATTTTTTTCAGCGATAAATTTTCTAAATTCGCGATTTTTTTTCCACAACGGATCATCGAAAACTGCGTTTTTTTCCGCCCCGATCGAATTATTTCGAGACTTTTTTGTTCTGCGATCTATCTTCGAAATTTGCAAGCTTTTTCCTTGAACGATTGACAAAATTCGCGATTGTTTTTCAAGCGTGATTGGCGAATTTTGCGATATTTTACGTGACGGATTGACAATGTTTGCAATTTTTTTTCAACGACCAATCGACGAAGCGTAATCTTTTCCTGATATACATTGATATAATTTGCGATTCTTTTTCGCGCAATAAATTGGCGAACGTCGCGATTTTTTTACGCTCATAATCCATGAAATTTGCGATTTTTTCCTACGACAAATGTATATCTATTTCATGATATTTTTTGGGACCGACACACAAAATTAATAATTTTTTTCCATGAGATATTCACGAAATTCACGATTTTTTTACGAGAGATTGACAAATTTCACAATATTTTTGCGACCAATTGACAAAATTTGTAATTTTTTCTATCAATTGTCGAAATTCGTGATTTTTTTTCGCGATTTTTCCGCAGCCGATCAACGAAATTTGCGATTTTTCTGTGCCCGATTAACGAAATTCGCGATTGTTAACTGACTCTGACAAAATTTGTAATTTTTCTCACGGCGAATTGACGAAATTTGCGATTTTGTCTTGCAATAAGCTGGCGAAACTGACGATTTTTCCGCAGCCGATAAAGAAAATTTGCAATTTTTCCTCAGCTCATCGACAGAATTTCCAATTTTTCCCCGTCCGATCAACGAAATTCGCGATTCTTAACTGACTCTGAAGAAATTTGCAATTTTTACGTGACAAATTGATGAAATTCGAGATTTTTTCTCGCGATAAACTGACGAAACTCACGATTTTTCAGCAGCCGATTAACAAACTTTCCAATTTTTCCGTACCTCATCGACAAAATTCGCGATTTTTCTGTGCCCGATTAACAAAATTTGAGATTTTTCCGCGCCGAATCGACAAAATGCGCGATTTTTCCTCGCGCGATCAAAAAATTCGAAAATTTTCCGTCCCGATAAACGAAATTTGCGATTCTTAACTGACTCTGGCGAAATGTGTAATTTTTACCGCGGCAAATTGAGAAAATTCTTTTTTTTTTCTTACGATAAACAGACAAAACTCGCGATTTTCCCGCAACCGATCAAGGATCACATAATCGACAAAATTCGCAATTTTTATCGCGACGATCAACGAAATTCACGATTTTAAACTGACTCTGAAGAAATTTGCAATTTTTTCAGTGGCAAATTGTCGAAATTCGCTATTTTTTCTCGCGATAAACTGACAAAACTCGCGATTTTTCCCCAGCAGATCAACGAAATTTGAGATTTTTCTGCCACTCATCGATAAAATTCGCGATTTTTCCGAACTCGATCAACGAAATTTGCGATTCTTAATTAGCTCTGATGAAATTTGCAATTTCTTCTCGAGGTAAATTGACAAAATTCGCGATTTTTTCCTGCGACATATGGACAAAAATTACAATTTTTCCAGTTATAAATTGACGAAATTGTGTCAAAAAAAAACCCCGAAGAAATTGCATAAATTGCGACCGCGGGCCACAAGTTAGACCATGGCGGGCCACTTTTGGCCCGCGGGCCACAGGTTGTGCATCCCTAGTATAGACCAATCAGAAAACGAATAAAATGCAGGATTCAACAAATAAAACGCTTCAGATATATTTTTGATTTCCTACCCTGACCGAGGACAATAACCACTTTTCCAAATGGTTAATAAAAAATATCAATTATATAATCAAATAAAGTTTTGAAACTAATTAAAAACGATACGTTCGTGGAATATAAGCCGGAAACAAATTCTGAAATATTTATATTATTTTAAGTGAAAACGGATTTCTTTTTCAGCACGCAAAAAAAGATATTTTAAAAAAAATCATGCTTGAAAATTATTTTAAAAACTGTAAAAAAATGAGTAAATTGAATTGCGGTGCAATTTTCAAATAAATTGTGTTTGAAAGTGTATATATTTTTTCCGTTTTCGACGGTGTAAAAATTGAAAATACGTCCTGTTTAAAAGTTTAAAAAATTGCAGTAAAAGCGATGTCAAAATGGCGTCAGCGTTACGCACGGACACGTTCTTTTTTTTTTTTTAATAATACAGTAGAGCGCCGATTATCGGAACTACAGTTAACCGAACTTCCAACTATCCGAACAGCCTATTTCTCTCAAAAAAGTTTTTTTAAACTGAACTTCCATTTATCCGAACAGCCTATTTCTCTCAAATTTTTTTTTAAAATGATGATGAGATTATGGATGAGATTTAAGATGAACAAGTAATATAAAATTTTTGTTTTTAAAGTTAATTCCTACTTAGGTCATCAAAAAAAAAATTTAATATAATCCTTTAAGCTAATATTACTTTTTGTTGCGTTAAAATATCTCAATTTGTTGATTTTCTGTAAGCAAGTAGGTTTACAATGGAAGTCTATGGGAATTTGGCGAAATATTAAAGATATCGCCAAGTTGGTGTCACTTTTGGCGACTCATTTTGATCGCCAAATTTGGCGATATATCATCAAGTTGGTGACAAACTTGGCGGTATTTGGCGACAGAACAGGGTCCCCCCTATGGTAACCCCCCTTATAGATATGAAGATGCATTAAATGCTTCAGTAACCAATGTCCGCCATTTTGTCTCCCATGTAAAACTAAAATTAATTAAAATTAATGAATTAATATTTGAAAAAACTGTATTAACATAAATTGTCATCCAGTACAAGTTAAAAAAAAATTATTTCAACTTGATAGGATGAATAATAAGTATTTTATTAACGATTGAAAATTTGAACAAGATAAATAAAAAATAAATAAATATAGGGAGCGTGTGAACTAATAGTAGGAATTGAAAAAGAAATTGAAGAAATGAAAACGAATGCTCTGAAAATGACAAAGGTCCATCACATAACAAAGCCTTTGAATGTTTGGAAACAGCTATGAAATGGCTCGAACGGCAGAAGCGCTCTGATCCTATTCAACTAACGTATTTAAGAAGAATTCGAGATATGGCAGCATTGAAAAGAACGTCTTCTTTGAAGCAAGCAGCAATCAAAAGCTTTTTTGCTTAAATTATAATCTCTGGAGTTCAGATAATGATAAACAGAGAAAAAGAAAATTTTAAATGATGAAAAAGTGAAAGAAAAAACAGTTTTTAAACAGGCTAGCACTAACTGGTGCTGCCAGTCTTAAACCTGGATAAAGTGTGAAGAGTTTAGTATAGTCAGGAGCATCCCTTAAATTGTCTGTCCATTTATCCGAACTTTTGCTTATCCGAATTAGGGTCGGTCCCGACTTGTTCGAATAATCGGCTCCCTACAGTATATACATTATATATGTTTTAGATGGCAGAAATGTTGTTTGCGATCAGTTGCGGAAAAACGTTGTAACATTTACGATAAAAAAAAAGATAAAGGAAGAAAAAACAATTATTTTAAAGATTGTATTATAAAGAATTAGGGTTACGAAAGATTTCTCAATAGTTACTGTTCTTTTCATTGGTTGAAAAAACGGTTTTTAGGCCTATTTCAGAACACCTTGGATCAATCTTTCATCAGGATGAATCATGCCTAAGAGATGTAGAGAACAGAACTGTGATAAGCAATGTTGAATTCTGTTCTTTAGAACAGCAGTATCCTCCCCAAAACTAAACGACTATTTTATAAGAAAGAGCAAAGGTAACATCTCCAATTTCAAAATGGAAGGTTCAGCGTTCGAATGCCACCGATTTTTCATTGGCTCAGGAATTCCTTTATTCTCTTGTACTTTTTGGCCGGATACATCGGTGTTCCAAAGATCGAGAGGGGTCATTTCCATTTTTAGGGGGAGAAGGTGCTTTTTATTTTGTCTTAATGCAAAGTTTAAATTATCACAAAAATATTTAATAATTATTCAAAATATTTTAGTATCTGTAAACGTTATATCAGGGTCATTTTGTAACTTTGTAAATGTAAGATTTTCGGAAATTCAATACTACTTGTTTTTAATAATTAATTTTAAATCTATTTTAGCGCAAAATAGCTTTTTCATTCATTTAAAACTAATTGAAAAATGAAAAGAAAAAAAAATTGTGTTTGAGTTCTCCAAAAATGTATACATATTTCATAACATCCAACTCTCTCCAAGACGCGTGACATCAAATTTATGAGGCCCTTGTTCTTGAAAATTAAATTAAGATGCGCCGGCGAAAATGTTTAATTTATGGGCATCGAAACGGGAATTAGGGGAATAAAAGAGTGCACGTATAAAACAAAGGAGTGATATCTTTGACTCTGGATACATCCTGGGTGAATTTGTGTCAAGAATTCTGTTTGAACTTGGCATATTTGAGCTATACAACGCTACGCTCGGAATTTTTAATTTATTCCTTGAATGTTACCATCGCATGGAGGATAGTTTAACAGACTTGGATAATTCATTTGTATGTTTTATTATGTATGTCTGCGCATAACTTTTGATAATTTTAGGGAAATTCGTTTGTATGTTTTATTATGTATGTCTACATATATATTATGACAGTTTTGGGACAATTTTAGGACAATTCGCTTGTATGTTTTATCATGTATGTATACGCATATCTTTTGACAATTTTAGGGCAAATCGTTTATATGCTTTATTGTGTATGTCTATGCATAACTTTTGACAATGTTAGGACAATTCGTTTCCATGTTTTATTATATATGTCTACGCATATATTATGGCAGTTTGAGGACAATTTTAAGACAATTCGCTTGTATGTTTTACAGAATATATTTATACAGGGTGTCCCAGAAGTAATGGGATAAACTTTAAGGGGAGGTAGAGGATATCACAAGGATTCAGATTTGCATAGCAACCCAGGGTCGGAAACGCTTTCCTGGCGCGGTAGTGACGACACAAAACACAAGAAAGACAGGATACGAATAAGAGGAGAAAACATGTTTATTATCTTTAGTGCATCAAAAAACTAAGAAGAAAGAACATTAAAGGGACAACGATCGTCATCAAAGTAGGTGTCGAAATTACGACCCAGGGCCGTGATGCATGGAAGCGCATCTCCGGCGTATGGAGGATCTAATGTTCTCGAAAATACTGAGAGTGCCCCGGACTTCTCCAGCAGCTGCCACGATGCGCGCAACAAGTTCCTCAACACTTTGCAGCATTGTCTCGGCATTTTTGCAGTACTAAGAATAATAACATGCTTTCTCTCCCTGTTCGTGTACTTTCTTTCTTGTGTTTTTTGTCGTCACTACCGCGACAGGAAAGCGTCTCCGACCCTGGGTTGCTTTGCAAATTTGAATCCTTGTGATGTCCCCTACCTCCCTTTAAAGTTTGTCCCATTACTTCTGGGACACCTTGTAGAGTATGTTTTATAGAGTATGTATCTTTTGACAATTTTAGGGCAATTCGTTTGTATATTTTATTATGTATGCCTACGTATATCTTTTGACAATTTATGAAATTTTTAGGACAATTCGTTCGTATGTTTTATTGTGTATCTACGTATAACTTTTGACTGGGAGCTCCGATTAACATATTTTCTTTTTCTTTTCTTTAAAAAGGTCTGATTCTGCTGGTGGTCCTGTCTCAATTTCATTAGGGTTGTTTGGAAAGTTCTACAAATGTGTGTCTGTTTGTTTTTATCTTCACTTTTTCACTTTTACATTCTTAACTTAACACATTCACGCCGGCGCTGATATTTATGTTTTTCGCTGTGAGACGGCGCTGGAAATCTTATTTCACTTCATCTGGCGGCGCGGAGCTGTTGCTTGTTCAGACACTGTATGTAATGACCCGCCCCTCTCATATTTATTAATTTGAACTCGAATATAACAAGCAGAGTTGAATGTGAATGTCTGAAAGTTCGTAAGGAGTAAGCAAATTACATAGACACATGATTTTATTGAGTACATATGCACGAATTTAATATAAAATGTCTGACAATCTAAAGAAATATGGACAACATGATGTAAATGCATTTCTGTAAGGTAGAAGCCACGCCCTTAGTCAATGATATTTTTCGAATGAAAACGACAATTTTCGTTTCCTGTTGTGAATGTATTAAGTTTATAACAATGAATGCTTTTGCTACTGAATTTTCGAATATTCATGTGTGACCCACCTGTAGCGCACGCCGTCTATAGTATAGTCGAGTGTGACCCACCTGTATGTACACGCCTTCTATGGAACAATAGTGTGTGACCCACCGGTGATGCACTCCAACCGATGCGACAGTCAAGCGTGACCCACCGGTGATGCACGCCGCCTGATGGGACAGACCAGCGTGACCCACCGGTGGTGCACGCCGGCGTGAACGTGTTAAACATTTACATTCTTAACCCTTAACCGGAAACGTACATCTGTGATATGTTTGCGTCTACATATCTGCCCTTAATATTTTCTCTCTCCGACATTTCAAACTTATTTTTATGCTGTTACATTAAAAAATTGGTCCTGTTAACGCATTACTATTAAAGATTAAATGTTTAAGTTCATTATTTGGTAAATTATTCAGTGTTCTGTTTGTGCACGGGATTTTCACGTTTCCAGTTAAGGGTTAACCTAAAAATTAGCCAAGAGTAAGAAATTTTAAGTATAGTTTTAAGACACACAATTACTAATTTAATCTTTATATCCCAAACTATGAATTTAAAAAACTATCTCCTCGAAACTTTCTTCCCTTGTATTACTGTGATACATTAGAACGTATATGCACTAAAAAAAAGATTAAAAAAAAAATTAAATAGGGCTAATTACTTGATGTGGTACTTCAATGTACCATTAGGTCATAAAGCTTGAACAAAAATCGAGACTTAGAAAAAAAAAAAAAAACTATATCCAATTTTTTCTTATTATTTTAATGTGACTTATCCTGTATATATCTAGTGTATATACCGGGTGTATATACCGGGTGTCCCAAAAATGACTGATGGATTTTAAAATTCAATAACTTGCAAACGATGGCAGATATTAAAAAAATTCTTGCAGGAGTGTTATGTAAGATGTCAGGAGTTTTTATGCTGCGATTCTCAGTTTTAGTTACAAATAGCATCAATAGATATCGCTGCAAGCAATAACAGCTAAATCCAGGCTCGATTTTTCGGCCTCTCTCTTCTTCCATCCAAAAAAAGGAGATTAAAATGTATTGAATGGATTCCGAAGTACCAAAAATTGGGTTTGTACTGAGCGCCTAGTGCTCTCAGCGCCATCTATTGCTTGAAATTCGAACTAAAATCAAGAATCACAGTACAAAAACTCCCGACATCTTACATAACCCTCCTGCAAGAATTGTTTTAATATCTGTCACCGTTTGGAAGTTATTGAATTTTAAAATCCATCAGTCCTTTTTGGTACACCCGGTATGTCTATGATGTATATATGACTAGATGATGATGCTGTTGGTGCATTATCATTGAGCATTTCGCCATCAGAAGAATATTCTACAGTTCTAACACTATCGTCCGATGGAAAGCATATCTGAAAGAAATTTCCAAACTTTAAGTTGTACACTGTATAAAAAAAAAAAAAAAAAAAAAAAAAAAAATCTATAAAGTTCCTAAGAATTTTCTAGGAAACAGGGATACTTAGAACTTTTTATGCAACGGCAACAACAAAAATTCATGTAACAGATACGCGTTTGCACTGTAAATAAAATAAATATGCAAGGTTACTGAGCGTTTTTTAGGAAACTGGGATGCCTAGAACTTTTTATGTAACTGCAACCCGGGTTACAGATAAAATTTTAGTAAGATTACTGTAATTTTAGTAGATTCTTTTGTAAAGCTACAGATTTCTGTAGCTTTACATAAACTAATTTTGCAGATTTACATCTTTTTTTGTACAGTGTACAGGTAAAATTTTAGTAAGCATAAAGATTTCCATAACTTTACATCTGTAAAATTGCAGAGGTTTTTTTTTTTTTTTTTTTTTTTCTTTTTTCTTTTTACAGTGTAGAAAATTCAAAAGGATTCACCAAAATACTAAAAGATATTTTTAGACTTTTTTTTTTTTTATAAAAATACAATATTTTTTCTAAAGATAACAGTAATATATTTTTTGCTTTATTATTCATCAATACCATACATAAATCATGCAATATCTTCCCTACATTGTATCAAAATCCACCTGTCTAGCACCCATACATTCCTAGTAAATATGTACGTTTTTATGGACCATATGTATTCAAACGATAAAAATCTAAGGAAAACCTCTGTTCAACGTAGTCCCGACGATATTCAAAAGAACCGTTCTGAAAAGTGCTTCGTAAAGTAAACAAACTGAAAATTAAATATTTTTTAACATAACATATTGTCAAGTGATCGATTTAAAACAAGTTAAAAAATATGATAACCATAACTTTAAAATTTAAGAGGTTTCCAAGCAAAAGTTAGGAACACCATGACAGACAAGAAAATAGAAGCAAAATTGACATTCACACGCGTCAAAATAGCTTCGTGAACAATTTTCAGCTTACTGGAACTGTTATTGCTGTATAGGGATGGTCCAGGGAAGTATTTATTAATGTTTCCTCAAAAGTTAGGGACACCATGACAGACAAGAAAATAGAAGCAAAATTGACATTCACACGCGTCAAAATAGCTTCGTGAACAATTTTCAGCTTACTGGAACTGTTATTGCTGTATAGGGATGGTCCAGGGAAGTATTTATTAATGTTTCCTCAAAAGTTAGGGACACCATGACAGACAAGAAAATAGAAGCAAAATTGACACTCACACGCGTCAAAATAGCTTCGTGAACAATTTTCAGCTTACTGGAACTGTTATTGCTGTATAGGGATGGTCCAGGGAAGTATTTATTAATGTTTCCTCAAAAGTTAGGGACACCATGACAGACAAGAAAATAGAAGCAAAATTGACACTCACACGCGTCAAAATAGCTTCGTGAACAATTTTCAGCTTACTGGAACTGTTATTGCTGTATAGGGATGGTCCAGGGAAGTATTTATTAATGTTTCCTAAAAGTACCATCGAGAATTCATTCAATGAGTGTGTTTTAATTGAGATAAATAACTGTGGTGCTTTACAGTACCTTCAGGGTATATAGGGTTAAATTTTTGAAATAGTCGTGGTATCTTGTATAGTTTTTAAACCCCTTATTCTTCGACGGTAGGGGAGACCGGGGGAATGGCGACACCTTAAGGAAATTTAAATTTTTTCACCTCGAAAAAATGTTTATTTTTTAATAGTAAAAATTCTAAAGCTGAATCATGATCTTTAGCATCTGTATAAATTTAACCGTAATCATAACTGTAAAGTAAGCATACATAAAAAAAATATTTTTTAAACCTCTGCACGGTGGCGGGATTACCCAGGATACTGGGGTAATTCCGCCACTGTACCGGGGTAATACCGCCACTCTTTAATGACCTAGTACATGCATCAAATGGATACTAGGAAACACACAACTTACTGAAAATAGTTACAAAGCAATGTAATTGAGCAGAATAATGGTTAAGCTTACAATTTACTTCATATTGCAAAAGTCACTCTGCTGACTCGGCTCCACTACATTAAAATGAGGCCATTTCTCACCCGATTTGCATGGCGGCGGCATTACGCCAAGAGGACAATATGGCGGAAATCCCCAAGAAAAGCGGAAAGAAGAACCGATCTTGTTCAACACATTGCATCAAAATGTCGGCGAATGCATGTAGATTACGGGTCATATTATCTTAAATACCTAATGTTACAATAAAATGTACTTGTCTCTACTCATTTGAAGCTCCAAAATAATAAGCAACTGGATGAAAACTACATTTTTCACTAGAACAAACGAACAACGTACAGCAAAGTCACTCTTACTTTAGGCACTGTTTCTATTGTTGGCCGCTATAGTGCAGGCACATTCATTATCTCAAACTGCCGTTAGTTTTTAAACTAGGTGGGTTGGCGGCATTCCCCCCGTCTCCCCTACTTTTAAGGGGTCTCAAAACTCTTAAGGCGTCAAAATTTTCGAAATTTTATTTTTTTATATGTTATACTCCTATTTTTTGAACATTTTGATATAAATGTTTTCTTGAAATTCGCATTAGAACATAAGTTATGGCTTTTAGAATTGTACCCACTCAATAGCTGAATCGGACTTTCCGAAAGTTTGAAGGCATTTTTCTTCAAATGACATTTTTGGGTATAATGTGCAGAATGTCTCAAAGACTTCTGAATCTTTTTTAATGAAATTTTCAAAACATATGTTTCATGCTAGTTTGTATCAACTGAACCTAAAATTTCATTTTTATTGTTCAAAAAATATTTTTTAGGCGATTATACTGTTGAAATTTTCAAATTTTTTTATTAGCTAAATATAACTTTGTATTAAAAATATAAAAATGCTTTAAATACAAATTTATTTAGATTCAGGGTTGTTATTATAATCTCAAGTATAATTAGGTATAAAAAATAGCATTCTAGTTGCAATTCTGCGCGTAAGCTGTTTCATCTATTATCTGCCTGAGAAATGTCTAATAGTTTGGAGCCTCCTGTATAAATGCTAATTCTGCATCTTGCAATTTTTTAAATACACGAAATGAAAGAATATACTTATATCTTTCAACCCAACAAAAATTATGCTTTTAAATCATATGCATTTTAAGATATTAAATGTAGAAAATGGTCTTTTTTTTCTTCAAATTTTAAGAGTCCTGGGACCTTTTAAGTACAATTAAAGAAAATTTAATCTAAATGTAATTCATCCGTCTACTAATAATAGATTTTACATTTCATGCAAAATAATTTGTTAGATCACGTTTAGAAAGCACATCGCAACAGTCGAAGTGAAATATTTTTTTTTAATTTGCTACTTCTTCGACGTTTTACATATAGACCGGAAGGCAGCTAGCTGCATAGACCATCACCTCATCGAGTTGAGAGCTGAAATTCCAGGATTAGACAGAACTCAATTAGCATATTAAAATGCAATTGGTCTGCGAAGTCATATCTTACGGAAACTACCTGTACATCCGATTTTAGTGGTTGATTGGTAGGTTTATCATTGTGTTTTCCTAAGGTATGAAAACACGGAGGACTGGGAGCAGACAAAGACAATGGTAAACGTACCAGTCAACCACTAAAATCGGGTTTCAGGTATTTTCCACCAAAATAGGACTTGGCAGACCAGTTGCATTATAATATGCGAATCGATTTTTAACTAATCCTGGAATTACAGTCGTCAACTCAATGGAATGATGGTTAGTGCAGCCGGGCCTCCCGGTCTAATAGGTGTAGTTATTCTCTGATTAAAAATTATTATAAGAAAAATTGGCAATTACAAAACCTTTCTACTTGCAACGAGGATCACAAAACATTTAGTAATAGTGATTTCTAAAAATTGCGAGATTTTAATAACAGTACTATTTGTTAAAGAGATGGTAGACATGAGCAACTAGAAAAACCTTTCTACTTACACTGAGGATCACATTTAGTTCCAGTGATTTGTAAAAATTGCGAGAATTTAATAACAGTACCTTTTATTAAAGAGATGGTAAACATGGCAACTACAAAAACCTTTCTACTTACAGCGAGGATCGTAATATATTTAGTTCCAGTGATTTGTAAGAATTGCGAGATTTTAACACGTAAGGCGAAAGCTAATGATAAACATATTGATTTTTTTTTTTTTTTTTTTTTTTTTTTCAAAACCTCTTTTAATAGAAACTTTCGGTTAACCAAAATCCATTTTGAAAGCTTTTTTTTTCTTTTTACTATCACATTCTTTGTGTGCAAAATCCCTTTTGAAAGCTTTTTTTAACTATCATATTCCTTGTGTGCAAGCGGTCCTTTCCGAAACACGAGTACATATAAATATTTTCGATCAGAGTTCCTTTGAATTTAACCCATAAGCTGCGGAGTGGAACGAAGAAAACGAACAAATTAGCAATTCTCAAGCTTTTGAATGTTTTGCAAAAGGTTTGGTATGGCTGGAGCAGCAGAAAGACTGTGATACTGGTGAACTAATACTATTAAAAAACCCCGTGATAGAGTTTCAAAGCAAAGGCAATCAAAACTGCAACAAATCATTGTTTCAAATCTTTGTGACCCATGTGAAAGGTACTTAATTTCTAAATTAAAATTTAGGTAATTTATTCTCGTTTCTATTTTGCTATTGCTTTATTTTTTATTAAGCACTTTTTACCATAATAAGAAATATTGCATATATTTCTCCTTAATCTTAAAATTGAAGCATTTTCGATTATCCGAAAATTTCGATTTTACGAACGAGGGTCGATCCTAATTACTTCTGATAATCGACATTCTACATGTATCTCGTTTGGATTTCGACATTTATTTATTTATTTATTTGCATTGGACTGCTGAGATCCATCCATTCAGTCGCCTTTTTTCACTTCTTCGATTTTAGGTGCAATTTTCTTTATGTTGACACTTTCAATTTCGGAACCAGTTCCGAAAGCGAAAGTAAAGTAAAAAAAAATATCCGCAACCAAAATCAAAAAAGTAACAACTATAGGAATCGACCTCAGCTGTCTAGTGAAAAATAAAAATCTTGCATATCATAGATGGGCCCTTAAACCACAATTTTGATGTTTTTAAAGCATAATTTAAAAACTACTCAGAAGAAAATATTGAAATTGAGAATTCGCATATAGCAGGACAAAATAAGTATAAACCTATTAAAAAAATTTTATGTTGGAATGCATAGTTTTTTCGAATATTAATTTCATAATTCATAATTCATGTTATAAAAATTTTAAAATTAGGAATTCAATGTATTTATGTTTAGGTTCTTTAGTATTATAATCACACAAAAAATTATCACATTATGATTATAATTTCAAGAGATATTAATAAAAATATAAAATATAATTTAACACTAGAAGTTCTAAATTTTGAATGTTTATAATTAAAAAACTTACCATCCAAATGACTTGAAATTTCGTTTCTAGGCATAATTTAAACCGCAGATTAAAAATATATTGTCAAAATTGGGTGTTGCCATTCAAAAAACAAAGTTAGATCTGGTTTTGATTTGTAGATGGCCCCTAAGCAAAATTTATATACATCATTTAAAAGTAGACTTTATTTCCTATCGTTTGGTAATTTTCTTCTATTATAATGTGTTGCAGAGTTAGTAATAGTCTAAGATCTAGCAACGTTTTCGTCACCTGATTTTATCAAGGCTCATTTTTCTATATGTTCTTCCGATTTATGGTGTAGTATGTTTGCGGGCGGTCTGGCAGTTAGGAGACATTGCGTTTACCTGCGGGAAGAGGTGTTATGCAGGTCAAAAAACTTCAAAATTACGTCATTTTATCAAGGCTCATTTTTCTATATGTTTTTCCGATTTATTGTGTAGTATGTTTGCGGCAATCTGGCAGTCAGGAGACGTTGCGTTTACCTGCGGGAAGAGGGGTTATGCAGGTCAAAAAACTTCAAAATTACGTCATTTTATCAAGGCTCACTTTTCTATATGTTTTTCTGATTTATGGTGTAGTACGTTTGCGGGCAATCTGGAAATCAGGAGACGTTGCGTTTACCAGCGGGAAGAGGGGTTGTGCAGGTCAAAAAACTTCAAAATTACGTCATTTTATCAAGGCTCATTTTTCTATATGTTCTTCCGTTTTATAATGTAGTACGTTTTCGGGCGGTCTGGCAGTCGGGAGACGTTGCGTTTACCTACGGGAGGAGGGGTTATGCAGGTCAAAAAACTTCAAAATTACGTTCTTTTAGCATGATATTTGTTCATAACATCTGTTTCTACTAACTATTTGTGATATTAACCCATTATTACCAGACGTTACCAATGTCGCTAAGACCCTGCCAGATCCACATTTATAGGTAACATATTACTCTTTGGTTAACAGACAACCTATAATTAATTTTCCAGACACAGATTCGGTTGCAAAGTTAATGCCGGACAGCTTTAAATATGGCAACGAAAGTGCCTGTTTCAGAAGTGTTTTACAGTTTAAAAATTATAAGTCATCTTTACGTCATTTTATCAAGTTTAAAAATAACAAGATATTAAACTTAGTCTAGCAGGAAACCTATAATTAATTTGCCTGACACAAATTCGGTTGCAAAGTTAATGCCAGACGACTTTAAATATGGCGACGAAAGTGCCTGTTTCAAGAGTGTTTTATAGTTTAAAAATTATAAGTCATCTTTACGTCATTTTATCAAGCTTAAAAATCACAAGATATTACTCTTTGGCTAGCAGACAACCTATAATTAATTTGCCAGACACAAAATCGGTTGTAAAGTTAATGCCAGACGGCTTTAAATATGGCAACGAAAGTCCTGTTTCAAGAAATGGCATCTTTTGTAGGGATTTGGCTTCATTTAATGACAGTCAACCCTTAATTGTTACCATAGCAACAATCCTTCCTTTGTAACTATATATATATATATATATATATATATATATATATATATATATATATATATATATATATATATACAGTGTATGTCGAAAAAAATGTTTAATTTTGTGTAATTAATGTAAATTTATGTAATTGTAATTTTTAAACTATAAAACACTCTTGAAACAGGCACTTTCGTTGCCATATTTAAAGCCGTCTGGCATTAACTTTGCAACCGAATTTGTGTCTGGCAAATTAATTATAGGTTTTCTGCTAGCCTAAGTTTAATATCTTGTTATTTTTAAATTTGATAAAATGGCATAAAGATGACTTATAATGTTTAAACTGTAAAACACTCTTGAAACAGGCACTTTTGTTGCCATATTTAAAGCCGTCTGGCATTAACTTTGCAACCGAATTTGTGTCTGGAAAATTAATTTTAGGTTGTCTGTTAACCAAAGAGTAATATGTTACCTATAAATGTGGATCTGGCAGGGTCTTAGCGATATTGGTAACGTCTGGTAATAATGGATTAATATCCAAATAGTAGAAACAGATGTTATAAACAAAAAGCATGCTAAAAGGACGTAATTTTGAAGTTTTTTTACCTGCATAACCCCTTTTCCCGCAGGTAAACGCAACGTCTCCCGACTGCCAGACCGTCCGCAAACGTACTACACCATAAATCGGAAAAACATATAGAAAAATGAGCCTTGATAAAATGGCGTGTTTTTTGACGTTGCTAGCTCTTAGACTATAAGGTGTGTTCACTTTTTTTCCCACGACTGTACAGCAAGTATTTGCTATTCTGATTATATCATTGAGCGCGTATATCGACCTATCTGTTAAATTTGTGATTTATTTATTTATTTATCGATGAAGTTTTAATTTCATTATTGAATATAAACCGGAAGCAAATGATGAACTATTTGTATTGTTTTATGTGCAATCGGATTAATCTTCTGTAATCGGATTGCGCGCGATAAAGATAGATTTTTTAAAAAAATGCTTAAAAATCATTTTAAAAACCACAAACAAAATCAGTAAATTGAGATACTGTTTTCAGAAAAATTGCATTTGAAAGAACCTTTTTTCGCGTGGGTGGAAAAATTGGAATTGTAGGATGGTTAAAATGATTAAATTTGTGGAAAATGCAAAATACATTGTCGAGTCACCGTCAATATAACGTCTGCATTATTCACTGTTTTTGCTTTAGTATATAAGTATCAAAATTTTTATCGTCTCATAAAATACATTATAATACGTTTTCTATTTTGCTGTGTTGTATATAAAGGGTACTGTTTGGAACAAGTAAATAGAGAGAGTAAATGTGAACTAATTAATCATATTTTATTATTTCTTATGGTAAAATTTGTCTCAGCTCTTGAACAATTATTTGGAACGAACTATGTTCGAGAACTAGTTACCACTTTATCTTATGAAATAAAATTTCAAAAGTACTTATTTTTCATATCCACCTTAATGATTGAATAAAATCTGCCAATAATCTGTTATTTTCTATATTTTGTTGCTAGTGTTTTGTTGATTTATTCGTTTATGACAAAATTTCTGTTTAAAATGTAAAAATCTCAGATCATATGTGCAGAGTGCTTAGCTACTTTTTTATAAGGATTCTCTAGTGAACGAATGAGTTTTGAAATTTTGAGCGTGGTCGTGCTGTCCCGAATTCTAACATTTGTAGGTGAATGAGACCTATTCTGTCATTTATTTAAGTTTCGCAAAGTTCCTACGGATCTCAGTTGTCAAGGTTATTTTTGCGGTGATATTTTAATTAGGAAACTGTGGTTGCGTTGTGGTAAGGGTTCTCTAGTGAACGAATGAGTTTTGAAATTTTGAGCGTGGTCGTGCTGTCCCGAATTCTAACACTTGTAGGTGAATGAGACCTATTCTGTCATTTATTTAAGTTTCGCAAAGTTCCTACGGATCTCAGTTGTCAAGGTTATTTTTGCGGTGATATTTTAATTAGGAAACTGTGGTCGCGTTGTGGTAACGGTTCTCTAGTGAACGAATGAGTTTTGAAATTTTGAGCGTGGTCGTGCTGTGCCGAATTCTAACATTTGTAGGTGAATGAGACCTATTCTGTCATTTATTTAAGTTTCGCAAAGTTCCTACGGATCTCAGTTGTCAAGGTTATTTTTGCGGTGATATTTTAATTAGGAAACTGTGGTTGCGTTGTGGTAAGGGTTCTCTAGTGAACGAATGAGTTTTGAAATTTTGAACGTGGTCGTGCTCGTGCTGTCCCGAATTCTAACATTTGTAGGTGAATGAGACCTATTCTGTCATTTATTTAAGTTTCGCAAAGTTCCTACGGATCTCAGTTGTCAAGGTTATTTTTGCGGTGATATTTTAATTAGGAAACTGTGGTTGCGTTGTGGTAAGGGTTCTCTAGTGAACGAATGAGTTTTGAAATTTTGAGCGTGGTCGTGCTGTGCCGAATTCTAACATTTGTAGGTGAATGGGACCTATTCTGCCATTTATTTAAGTTTCGCAAAGTTCCTACGGATCTCAGTTGTCAAAATTATTTTTGAGGTGATATTTTAATTAGGAAACTGTGGTTGCGTTGTGGTAAGGGTTCTCTAGTGAACGAATGAGTTTTGAAATTTTGAGCGTGGTCGTGCTGTCCCGAATTCTAACATTTGTAGGTGAATGAGACCTATTCTGTCATTTATTTAAGTTTCGCAAAGTTCCTACGGATCTCAGTTGTCAAGGTTATTTTTGCGGTGATATTTTAATTAGGAAACTGTGGTTGCGTTGTGGTAAGGGTTCTCTAGTGAACGAATGAGTTTTGAAATTTTGAGCGTGGTCGTGCTGTCCCGAATTCTAACATTTGTAGGTGAATGAGACCTATTCTGTCATTTATTTAAGTTTCGCAAAGTTCCTACGGATCTCAGTTGTCAAGGTTATTTTTGCGGTGATATTTTAATTAGGAAACTGTGGTTGCGTTGTGGTAAGGGTTCTCTAGTGACCGAATGAGTTTTGAAATTTTGAGCGTGGTCGTGCTGTCCCGAATTCTAACATTTGTAGGTGAATGAGACCTATTCTGTCATTTATTTAAGTTTCGCAAAGTTCCTACGGATCTCAGTTGTCAAGGTTATTTTTGCGGTGATATTTTAATTAGGAAACTGTGGTTGCGTTGTGGTAAGGGTTCTCTAGTGAACGAATGAGTTTTGAAATTTTGAACGTGGTCGTGCTCGTGCTGTCCCGAATTCTAACATTTGTAGGTGAATGAGACCTATTCTGTCATTTATTTAAGTTTCGCAAAGTTCCTACGGATCTCAGTTGTCAAGGTTATTTTTGCGGTGATATTTTAATTAGGAAACTGTGGTTGCGTTGTTGTAAGGGTTCTCTAGTGAACGAATGAGTTTTGAAATTTTGAGCGTGGTCGTGCTGTCCCGAATTCTAACATTTGTAGGTGAATGAGACCTATTCTGTCATTTATTTAAGTTTCGCAAAGTTCCTACGGATCTCAGTTGTCAAGGTTATTTTTGAGGTGATATTTTAATTAGGAAACTGTGGTTGCGTAGTAGCTATATCGTGTGGTAGTAAATGGAATCAGTTGAATTGGAACGTTTCTCCCCCTCAAGATGTTTGCTTCTGCTTTGAAATTCGAGCCACATGTTCAAGTGGAATATCTGATTAGTGGTTCGGTTAGAGTCATCGGCTGTGTGTTTCGCCGATTTGGTAAGAAGTTGAACTTTCAATATCAAAATTAAAAAAAGGACCGGAATCCACGGGATTCCACTTATAATGATATCGTCTGGGAAAGACAATCTTCTTAGGTTTCTGAAATGGACCAATAAGATCATTTGCAGCCGAGTGACGTGAGTTAAACTGAACAAGTTTTCAGAAAGATTTTTCCTCATTTCACTCTTTTTAAAAGTGAGCTTATTTCTGATCGTCTGCATTAAATCTACCCGCTCCACTTCGAACTCCCTGTTAAAATAAATTGGTGTGTTTAATTAAATTTGTCGCATGCCCTCCATTCCACTTGACAGCCCCGAAGGATATGTCACACATATGGCCGATAAATTTTTATTTATTTTTAAACAAAGAATAAACAACATGTTAAAAACCTAATTTCCAGTTTAATAAAACAAGCACGATATCCTAAGGCATAGACATTTCTTATATAACCAGCAAACCATTAATTTTTTTTTCTAATTTGTTTTTTCATCTGTTCTAATCCCATTTCCTCCTTTTACAACACTTTTACAATATGTTAATGTTTAATAAGACACTCCTTAAAACAGACACTTTTTTTTTTTCGCATAAACCAACACTGCAAACAAGATTTTAATTGGTATTCACCAAATCTCTAGCATGGTGTACAGTAAATACTTAATTCTCTTAGTAACACTCCATTTGCTTGATGTTAAAAACCAAAAAAGAGAATTAACATCGCCTTTCCTCTCTCCTTTTTTTACATAGTGTTAAAAAACCTTTTTTCCCCCTTTGAACAGAATTAAAACCGTTAAATTACTAAAATCTGCAACGTTCTTTCGTAGTTTTACTCGCGTAGAAAAGAATCGATTAAGTCAACTTTTGCTCTCTCCGCACCCCCACCATCTCTGTCTCTAGCTGGTGTCATCACCAATCAGGCAAAAGCATGCCGTTGTCGAAACTCTGCGTCCCTGGTCGCCATGGCGACCGCTTCCCAAGCATTTTAGCAAGTCAACTTCAATTAGGAGAACTCGGAGTGCGCAATAAACTGGTCCCATCGCCTTTGTCTCCTGTATTTGTTACCATCGCCGCCGTCTCATCTGATAGACCAGGCCTGACGTGTTAATTTTGCACTGTGTGTCAGGAGCGAACGCGTGTTTGGGACGAAACGGGGAATTGAGGTGACTGTGTCTTCAAGCGTTTTTCTGAGGCATTAATGAAAGTTTTGGGAGGCTTTTCGCAATATCCTTCCGATGGAATTTCAAATAGGTAACAATAAAATAAAATAGACATACTGGTTTTAGAGAAAAGGCAAGTTAAGTGACAAGGTCTCCGTGTAAAGCATTTAGAGGATGAAACCCTTGGTTTAAACAAAATATTATTAAAAATTTTAAAAATAATGGAAAAGAATATATGTGGGGCTTTTTTTCACGTCATGCTTTCTATAGAAAATGATTTTGTATGAATTACACTTATTCGAGTACCGCAGGAAAGAATTTGAATATATTATAAATAAGAGATTGTCGTTTGAAGTTTGTTTAATGATACTTTACATTTTCAAACTTAACGCAATTTTATTTATAGGTATATCTGAAAAGCATGTATGACTGCATTTTGTCAATTTGTCTGTGTGACTTGCTCTTCCGTCAATTTCTGTACAAGATATCTTAAAATTGTTAAGGCTGCAGTAAAATTTTAATATCCCTGGCATATAATTGAGTCAACTTCAATTAGCAGGACGCGGAGTGCGCAATAAACTGGTCATCGCCTTTGTCTCTTGTATTTGTTACCATGGCCGCGGTCTCATCTGATAGACTAGGTTTCACGTGTTAATTTTGCACTGTGTGTCAGGAGCGAACGCTTGTTTAGGACGGAAACGGGGAACGGAGGTGACTGTGTCTTCAAGAGTTTTTTCTTTAGGCATTAATGAAGGTTTTGGGAGGTTTTTCGCAATATCCTTCCGGTGGAATTTGAATTAGGTAACAATAAAATAAAATAGACATACTGGTTTTATTTAAAATGCAAGTTACATGACAGGGTCTCTGTGTAAAGCATTTAGATTAAAAATTTTCAAAATAGTGGGAAAGAATTTATGTCCCCCCCCCCCCCAATTTATATATCAATCCATAGTTTACAATCTAGCTTAAAAGCTGTATGAACATATTTTCGTTGCAAATTACTGCATGCTTTCTATAGAAGATGATTTTATATATGAACTATAATTATTCGAGAACCACACAAAAGAGTTTTACTATATTATAAGAGGTTATTCTTTGAGTTCAACGACACTTTACATTTTCAGGCTTAATTCAATTTTATTTATACGCGTATCTGAAAGTATTTATGACTGTATTTTGTCATTTTGTCTGTCTGACTTGCTCTTCCGCCAATTTCTGTTCAAGATGTCTTAAAATTGTTGAGACTGCAGTAAAATTTTAATATCCCTGGCATATCAGAGTTAGCTTCAATTAGACGAACGCAGAGTGCGCAATAAACAATTCTCATCGCCTTTGTCTCCTGTATTTGTTATCATCGCTGCCGTCTCATCTCACAGACCAGGTCTGACCTGTTAATTTTGCTCTGTGTGTCAGGAGCGTACGCGTATTTAGGACGAAACAAGGGATGGGAGGTACTACTTCTTCAAGTGTGTTTTGAGGCATCAAGGAATATTTTAGGAGGCTTTTCGCAATATGCTTTTCAATGGAATTTCTACAAGGTAAAAATAAAATAAATGTACTGGTTTTACTGAAAAGGCAAGTTATGTGATAAACTCTCTGTTTAAGTCATTTAGATTGATGAAACTATTACTTAAAAAATTCAAAATAGTGGAAAAGAATTTATTTAAAAAATTTAACAACTTTGTAAACACCAAACACTACATTTAAAACCTAGTTCTTTCAAGCATATTCATGCTCATTATCAGGGATCATCAGCCCATCACCCTGATGATGAGCATGAATATGCTAGAAAGTACTATGTTTTAAATGTATCTCATTGTGAATTTAAAAAAAAAAACCGTTGAGTAATTTAAATATTTTGCGTTTACAAAATTTTTAAACTTCTTATACTAAGGTGAATTTAAGGATTTCAAGCAATCGATATGTTAAATCATTATTTAACAAGATTTTTTTTCTATCTGTCCATCAGTCCATAATTTAGGGTCTAGTTTTCGCAAAAAGACCTAATGAACATGTTTACGACGCAAGCCAATGAATACTTTCGACAAAAAAGGGTTTTCTACCAATTATAATTATTCGTAGAGACAAACAAAAGAATTGTAATGCGTTATATTAGGTTATTGCTTGAATTGCATTTCATAGAACTTAACATTTTCAAATTTAATGCTGTTGATCGATCAACTCCTCAATTCCCCTCGCACATGTTAAAACTTGCATTCATATAGTTAAAATATCTCCTCAGAAAATTAATATTTTTAACTTCTTTTAGATTTTTTTACCCGTGTTAAAGGAAATCTCTTTTTTTTTTTTTTTTTTTTTTTTTTTCTTAGTTGTCAAAATATTTCTAAAGTATGTACGGTCGTGGAAAAAGAAAAAAGTATTCACCCCCTACTAACTCCTCAACAAATTATCGTAGAAGAAAGTTACTGGTACCGAACGATTGGAAATAAAGTCTACTTTTAAATTATATATATAAAATTTGCTTAGGGGCCCTCTACATATTAAAACCAACCCAAACTTCAATTTTTTTCAATGGCAATACCCAGTTTTAATGAAATATTTCAAATATTCAGTTCAAATTATCCCTAGACACGAAATTTCAAGTCATTTGAATGACAAGTTTTTGAATTATAAACATTCAAAATTTAGTGCTTCTAATGTTAAATTACATTTTCATCTTTTCATTAATATCTCCTGAAATTACACTTCTAATGTGCTAATTTTTTGTGTAGCAATAATACTAAAATACCCAAACATAAATACGTTGAATTTGCAATTTTTATAATTTTATGATATGAATTATGAAATTAATATTCGAAAAAATTATGAATTGCAACCTACAATTTTTTTGATGCATTTATATTTACTAAGTCCTGATTTATGGAAATCCAAAATTTCACATTTTTCTTCCAAGTAGTTTTCAAATTATGCTTAAAAAACGGCAAAATGATGGTTTAAGGGGCCGTCTAGGATAGAAGTGACTAGATATTTTGAAATTTCTTATGCTATCCTGTAATCTAGCCGTCTTCAATGACCGCTTGAGTGGCGCTTAAGATGCCTTGATCAAGAAGAGGGCTCTCTCGGTCAACAATGGAGTACCGAACTTCAATTGGATGCAGCCCTTAAAATACGCTCCTTTTAAAACAATTAATTTCTCTGAAACTTATCGTACGAATTGCATAAAAATTTGTTTTTACGCTAATTGAAGGGTGTAGAGTTCATTTATGCTGTGAGAATTGAGTACTGCTATTGAAAAAAGAACAAAGTTATGGTTCGTTTTAATATGTAGATGGCCTTCCTAAGCAATTTTTATATACATCATTTAAAAGTAGACTTTATTACCAATCGTGTGGTACCAGTAACTTTCTTCTACGATAATTTTTTGCAGAGTTAGTGAGGGCTGTTTATTTTTTTTTCCCACGACTGTCCTTCACTTTATTTGAAATGTTAATCTTACTCACAGCTCGTCATCTTTTAACTTATAAAATATTAATTCAAGGACAAATTTCAGAAATATTTTGATAACTATGAAAAAAAGGCATCTCCTTTAACCCTTTATGCCACCATGGTACTTTAAAATACCATTAACTTGCTATAAAATTAATTTAATACATCGATTAGTAGAAATACAGTTTAGAATGAGTTATAGATATTTAGTTTATCTTATTCCAAAAGCATTATCGGTCGTACAAAGCAAAAATATTTTTAAAAGGATGATTTCTTTTGCCTTTGCATCTTTTCAGCTTTTTTAACGTTGAAAGATTTGGGTGTGTATGTGTTGGGGAAGGGGGGGGGGGGGGTGTTCATTCAGTTCGGAAATATTTCTATTGCAAGAACATTATATTTGTACATTTCCTAATTCTGCAAACTACTAAAAAAAATATTTTAAATAAAATATTTGAGTGGATTTATAAGTATTGCACAAAATCCCTATAAATTCATATTTAATTAATTAATTTTAATTGGCAAAATCCTTATAAAATTTATTAAATGATTGTGTAAATTTTCTAATGTAATTTCAACAATTCAGAAAAAAATGTTTTAAAAGATGAAATTTTCACGAATTCATAATTTCGGATATGAAAGGTTAAGAAGAGTACACAGCAAACTATTATGTTGTGGCCACCACAAAACTTTCTTCTGTATAAATCACGTCACTTAAATCATTTAAATAGTATAAGAAATTACACCAATTTAGCACCAATTCATATCAAAGTATATCTGAATTTGAAATGTGGTTAAAATTCATTCATTAGTTCTTGAGATAGAGCTATAGCGGAAATTCTTAAAAATTGTCGCGTAGCAGCGCCACCTGTTGAACGATTTACATCAAAACATAAACTGCACTAATTCATATCAAGGTATACCTGAATCTGTGTTGAAAATCCAAGCATTAGTTCTTGAGATAGAGCTATTGTAAAAATTGCAAAAAATGCAGCATAGAAGAGCCACTTTTTGAATGATTTACACCAAAATGTACAAAACGTCAATTCATGTCAAAGACTAACTGAATCTGAAATTTGACGAAAGTCCGTGCATTAGCTTTGGAGATTAAGCTGTTGTGGAAATCGTGAAAAATGTTGCATAACAGCGCCACTTGTTGAGAGATTTACACCAAAAACTAATCAGCACCAATTTATATCAGGGACTAACTGAATATAAATGTTTATTAAATTCCGTGCATTAGTTCTTGAGATAGACCGCCCACAAAATTTGTGTCACATACAGACAGACATTTTGTAAAAACATGTTTTTTGGAATCTCTGACCTCTGAAACGTGTAAATCCGTTGAAAACCGAAAGTCTAAAATTTTCACGAATCCAATACTTTCTTCTTGTAAAGATAGAATAAAGTAAAAAAGGTTACAAATATTAATTTCCTGAGGAGATATTTTAAACACACGAATAAATTTTACGCCCATAGGTTTAACACTATCGAGGGAACTTGGAAAGCTGACTGACCAACTCCCTTAACGAAATTTTAATTTTACATCTGAAAAATGCTTATGATTGCATTTTGCCAATAAGTCTGCCTAACTGCTTGTCTGCAAATTTCTGTTCAAGATGTCTTGAAATTGTTGAGACTGCGGTGACATTTCAATATTCCTGGCACATCAAACAGTCAACTTCAATTATGAGTACCCTGAGTGTGCAACAAGCTAATCTCGTCGCCACCGTCTCTTCTGATAGACCAGACCTGACGTGTTAATATTGCACTATGTGTCAGAGTACGAGCGTTTGAAACGGGCGAAATGGGAAATGGCGGTGACTATGCCTCAAAGCAAATTTTGAGGAATTAATGAAACTTTCCGGGGGATTTTTGGTACATCATTTCCTTCCAATAAAACAAGATCAAGGTTAAAAGAATTATAAAAAATGAAAACACTATACTGTACTGGTATTGTTGATAAGACATGCCTCAAAACAGATTTTGAGGAATTAATTAAATTTTCGGGGGGATTTTTGGAACATCCTATCCTTACAATAAAATTAGAACAAAGTTAAAAGAATTAGGAAAAATCAAAACACTATACTGGTATTCTTGAAAAGACATATTGTGTGACTGTATCACTAGTTAAATCGTTTGGGAGTGAAAATTTTTGAGGGATTTTTGGAATATCTCATCCTTCCAATAAAATTAGAATAAGGTTAAAAGAGTTATGAAAAATGAAAACACTATACTGGTAATGTTGAAAACACGCATGTTGAATCCACGCGTGACGCTTACATAAATACCTGTATTTATTAGCTTATAAGTTATTAACATATAAACTATACATTAAAAAAAAAAAAGCTATATTTTCATATTAGCATGGTTGTTTTAATTTGAGGATACAATAGCATTCTTAAAACAGCACTAATTTGTAGAAAAGCTTTCCCACAAGTGATACGGAATGTCCCTTTAACAGCTTTAAAAATCTACACATTTTAAACCCTAGGCCTCAGTTAGCTACCCGTTTTAAATAATAAATAAATAATAAAACTAATAGATATAAAAAAAAATCTCCAAATTTTAAATCCTAGACCTATGTAATCTGCCCGTTTCATGGCCATTCCATGCAAACACTGTGCTGTGCGCGACACTTACATAAATACCTATATCTGTTGACTTATAAGTTGTTAAAACATAAACTATACATTAAAAATAAGAAAAAAAACTCTAGATTTTCATATTAACATGATTGTTTCAATTTGAGGATATAATGAAATTGTTAAGGGGTCTCAGGATTCTTAAAATTAGAAGGGAAAAAAAAGACCATATTCAACATTTAGTATCTTAAAATGTATTTGATTTTAAGGCACAATTTTAATTGTGAATGAAAAATATAAGTATGTTCTTTCATTTCAAATATTTAAAAAAAATGCAAGATGCAGAATTAGCATTTACAAGGGACTCCAAACAGTCAGACATTTGACGAGCAGCAAATTGGCATAACAGATTGCACGCAGGATTACAAAATAAATTTAAATTTAGAATGAAAAATAAATTTAGAATGAAAATTTTGGTGCCTACTTATACTTCAAATTATAATAATTACCCTGAACCTAAATAAATTTGTATTTAAAGGATTTTTATATTTTTAATGCAAAGTTGTATTTAGCTAACGCAAAATTTAGAAAATTTCAATAATATAATCACCTGAAAATATATTTTTTTAAACAATAAAAAGAAAATTTTAGGTTCTGTTTATACAGACTGACATGAAACACATGTTTTGAAAATTTCATGAAAAAATATTCAGAAGTTTTTAAAATATCGGGAAACAATTATATCAAAATTTTCAGTAAAGATAGACGTTTAATGTCTAAAAAAATTAAAATTTCGAAAATTTAAAATTTTAAGAGTCCTGAGACCCTTAAAACCGCAGAAATATGTAAAAAAGCTGTCCCACACGTGACATGGAATGACCCATCACTAGTTAAATCATTTGGAAATGAAACTTTCTGTGGGATTTTTGGAACATCGTGAAAAATGCAGCATCGCAGCGTCACTTGTTGGGCGATTAACACCAAAACATAATAAGAACCAATATTTATCAAGGCATACCTGAATCTGAAGATTGATGAAAATTCGTGCATTAGTTCTTGAAATGGAGCTATTGAGGAAATCGTGAAAAAGGCAGCATAGCAGCGCCACCTGTTGGGAGATTTACACTAAAAACTAATCAGCACCGATATATATCAGGGACTAACTGAATATAAATTTTTATTATATTCCGTGAATGAGTTCTTGTGATAGAGCGTCCACAAAATGTGTTGCGCATATAGATAAGTCACAGACTCACAGACATATATTTCTAAAAACATGTTTTTAGGTATCTCTAACCACTAAAATGTATAAATCCGACAAAAAACGGAAGAAGAAAATTTTCACGAATCCAACACATTCTTGTTGTGAATATAGAATAAAGTAAAAACACAGAGAATTTAATCCCCAGATTTCGAAATCCCTCACATTACGAAATTCCCTAAATCACATTCTGAAATTTAGAAACCGTTTTGATAATTAGATGATAATATAATTATTGATCCCAAACAAAACTATTTAGAATAGAAAAAAAAATTATCTTTGAATCTAAAACTATACTAGCTTAAGATAATTGTAGTTTAAGCAGCTGAAGTAACACTGGGGAAAAAAGCTAAAAAGTTTAGCTAATTTTCCTAATCTCTCACATTACGAAATTCTCTAAATTACATTCAAAAATTTAATAAACGTGTAGATAATTAGATAATAATATAATTAATGACCTCCAACAAAACTATACAGAATTTTTTTTAAAAGTCTAAAAATTTTGTCTACGATTCTACTTTCAACTTTTCTAGATTTTGATAGTTGTAGTTTAGATCCGCTAAAGGAGCACCCGAAGAAACAACTAAAGCTTTTCCCTAATTTTCCTAATCTGTCACATTACGAAATTCTCTAAATCATCTTCTAAAATTTAATAATTGTATACATAATTAATTATATAATTAATTATTTCAAACAAAACTATTTAGAATAGAAAAAAAAAAAAAAAAAGAGAGAGAAAGAGAAATTTTACCTTTGATTCTACAAGTTTTCTCACTTAAGATAATTACTGTTTAGCGCAGCTGAAGCAACACAGAAAAAAAACAGCTAAAATTTAAAACGAATCTAACACATTCTTGTTGTGAATATAGAAAAAAGTAAAAATACAGAGAATTTAATCCCCAGATTTCCGAATCTCTCACATTACAAAATTCTCTAAATGATATTCTGAAATTTAGTAACCGTTTTGATAATTAGATGATAATATAATTTAACTTTAATTTATTTTTTTATAATCTATACTAACTTAAGATAATTGTAGTTTAAATCAGCTGAAGCAACACCGGAAAAACAGAAAACTTCTTTAAAGAAGTTCAAAATGTTTAATGTTATTTTTTAAAGAGTTTGTATGTGCTTTTAAACTGTAAAATTAAATTGTCTGTATTTTCAGAGCTGCCAAGTCTCCGGCTTTTTGGATACCAGTATTTTAATACAGAAAATGTAGTTTTACTTAATTACGACATTTGAGCGATTTAAAAGAACCAGATTTTCTCTAAGATAATAGTGGTGTGCAAAAAGCCGGAGACTTGGCAACTCTGGTATTTTGCATTTGTTTTTCATTAATTCTAAACAGACGTAATATCCCTTTACCTTTTAAATTAATTATTCAGTTTATTAATTTAAATTTAAAAAAAAATAATATTTATTTTTGGCGTTTTCTGAAGAAATATGGAGTCACTTTTTCATTTTAAAATTATATATATTAATAACTCAAAATTCATTAAAGACTTTTTTTTCGTACTCTTTATCTTTCTACGATGTGGCCACAACACCTAAAAAGTATTTTATATGAAAGATAGCAGTTATTCTGCCGTTAAATATGAAAAAAAAGAACCTGCATAAATTTTGTATTTAATACACGCTTAAATGGGATAAAAATCACTCTGCTTCGTTTTTTTTTTTTTTAATAATCCATTTATATAGAAAGTTTAAAATTAATTAATTCAACCATTTTGATGAGTTTGACTGATTACGGAATCTATGACATCATTTGAGCGAATATATGCTATTGGTTGTGTTTGAACCAATGAAATTTTTACTTTATAGTTTTATTTACCGTATTTCCTAGAAGAAACGCCGCGGCGTTTACTAGTTTGAAAGTTAATTTTTTTGTCAAGTGCGGCGTTTACGATTTTTTTTTTCTTTCGTGCGAGTAAAATTGGGATAAAGTAAAAATTCCTTATAAGACTGTTCTCAAGTCCTTTGCTCAACAACGCGAAACTTTCTGACTTTGACAATAATGAAAACTGTGATATTTCCGATGATGATACCAAATCATACAGGTGGACAAAGAAAATTTACAACTCTTCCCTCAGAATTTGAGGGCTTCGAATGCAAACTAAACTAGTCGGATGTACCAATCCCAAAACTTTCTTCTATCTCATACATGTTAATACTTCAAAATTCGCTATCACACTGCCAAAATTAAATGGCAATCTATGCATCTCATGAGGATTCTAAAGATATGAAATTCCGTGCATTAGTTCTTGAGATATGACTATCGCTGAAATCGTCTAAATCCAGCAAAATGCTGCCTAGCAGCGCCATCTATTAGATGATTTATACCAAATCCTAATCAGCAACAATTTATGTCAGCGTCTGACTGAATCTGAAGTTTGGAGAAAATCCGTGCATTAGTTTTTGAGATAGAGCTATAGCGAAAATCGTGAAAATTCCTGCATAGCAGCGCCACCTATTGGGTGATTAACACCAAAACCTAATTAACAACAACTTGTGTCAACATACAACTAAATCTGAAGTTAGATGAAAATTCGTCCATTAGTTCTATAGATAGAGCTATTGAGGCAATCGTGAAAAAGGCAGCACAGAAGCGCCACCTGCTGGGCGATTTACACCAACACATAATCAGTAGCAAGTCATATCAAGGACTAACTCAATCGGAAGTTTGATGAAAATCCGTGCGTTAGTTCTTAAGATAGAGCTATTGGGGAAATCGTGTAAATCCTACAAAATTCATCATAACAGCGCCACCTGTTGGGCGATTTACACCAAAACGTAATCAGCATCAATTCATATCAAGGACTAACTAAATCTGAAGTTTGATCAAAATCCGTGCATTAGTTCTTGAGATAGAGGTATTGCGAAAATCGTGAAAAATTCAGCATAGCAGCGCCACCTGTTGAGCGATTTACACCAAAAACTAATCAGCATCAATTTGTATTAGGGACTCACTGAATATGAATTATTATTAAATTCCGTGCATTAGTTCTTGAGATAGAGCGCCCACAAAATTTGTGTCACATACACACAGACAGACAGACAGACAGACTCACAGAGTCACAGACAGACATTTTGTAAAAACATGTTTTTTGGAATCTCTGACCCCTAAAACGTGTAAATCCGTCGAAAACTGGAATTCGAAAATTTTCATGAATCCAATACTTTCTTCTTGTAAAGATAGAAGAAAGTAAAAAGGACTAAAGTGAATGCGATATAAAAAGCGTCATAAAAAGAGTGCTAAGTTGTGCCGACTAATTATAAAAATTTGGAGCGCCTAAAGAGAGAGGTCCACGTCCCCGCGCTCTGGGTGATTTTTAATACCAATTGATGTCTCCTTAATTTAAAAATTACATAAAAATATTTAAAACCTGAATTAAATAAAATTTTAGAATCTTAAGTTATTAAAAATGAAGCACCTTATACTGTTCAGAACACTTTGATTAAGGTTAGGTCAATGAGACACTGTCCACAAAAGTAGCGTTACCACAGATGCGGCGTTTACGACGGGTACGGCGATAACGATATTTTAAAGTTTACTCCGACCAATGTTGAGAAGTGCTGCGCTTACGACGGGTGCGGCGTTTCTTCCATAAAATGCGGTATAAGGATTTTTAATTAACTGCAGTTTTTAATCAAGCAACATGTTTTGACAAATATGTGTGCTATGCCTGAATTCAATTTTTTTTTTAAATGTATTCCATTCATCATTGTGCGATTTGTATGTACATAGAAAAAAAAGGATGTTGACAACGAAATAACGAAATAATATATGTGCTTATTAGTAATTTCGATGGTGATTGAAAGATGTGCTACAACGAAAAAATTCAACAGTATTAACCCTCCGTCTACCAGACGGGTCCATTGGACCCGACAGGTACATACAAAATATTCATTCAAACCAGAAATTTCTTTAAAATAAACTAAGTATATAAACCAGACAAAAATAAGGTAAATAAATAAGTTAAATAGTTTTAAATAAAAATTCTGGTGTAGAACGTTTTATTAAAACTTGAATAAAATTCCCGGTAGATCTAGGGTTAATTCAGCGATGCTGTCACAACCAACATATAGTTATCATCAAATGAAAATTAAATAAAAAAGAAACTGAAAAATTTTAAACAGTTTAAAATTGATTCTCATTCAACGCCGTAAATTTACTGTTGGATAACTCACATATTACAAAGTTCAAATGTCACTCCACAAAATGCGTCCAATTTTGCTCTAAAATTTGGTCAATATGGAACATAGAGTGCTTCGGTATTAGAGATTCTACTTGGGAATCATGCTATCGTCAAACCCAATTTAATCATTTAGAAAATCCTTGGGTAGAACATAGAAGTAAGGAATTCATTTTCATAATTCATTCAGTTATTTTTTTTTAAACATAAATATTTTGAAAATATTTATAACTTTTTACAAACATTTTTAGATAAACCCAATTTTAATTGAAATAATAGGAAATAATGTCTGTCATAATTTCACCAGAATTAGAGAAATTGACTACTAGTAATATCGTTGCACATTTCCAAAATATAGATATGGCATTGTTAGACATGGAAATCGTTCAAACGAAATCCGGAGAAGAGCAAACATTTGGTATAAATATGCCTGTAATCCGCAACTTTGGACGCGTATTTTAAAATAAAGAGTACAAACACAAAAATAGCGAAACAAAAACTTTTTCGTGAGAACCATTCGCGCAAGGCAATTTTAAAAACAAGTCAATATAAAAAAGAAAATAAATTAACAATTAAAATTATAAATATCACAATAAAAAAAAATCTTAGGTAAACGTACAGGTAGTAGGTCACTTAACCCTCTCGCTGCGCAACCCGATATTTTCTCGGGCATACGTTTTTTTCGCCTAATTAACCCTCCTTGATTATTCCCACCAGTAATTTTTTTATTGGAAATTTTGCCTTGTTTAATCGGAGCATTTTTCCGATTAAATTAGACAAAAACTTTTGTTTTGAAAAACCGGTGACAAAAGAATAAAAATTCTTAAAAGACGCTCGTCGTGAAGGGGTTTTGATAAAACAATTACGCAGCGAGAGAGTTAAGGACATTTATCTAATTATTTTTTAAGTATTAGAGAATTCAAAAAGATATACTCCCTCTGTCCCAAATTAGCTGCTACATTTGATTACTTTTGTACTGATTATTGATATTGATGATTTTATGATTTTGTTAGAACATTTTTTAGAGATTTCAAGGTGCTATGCTATCAATCAACAACATTTACTTACCATCCGCTTCTCCTTAAAACAGTACCAAATCAGTTTAAAAATGTCCAGGGTTCGCACACTCTTTTAAGCCACGCCCATTTTGTAAGGATTCTTCCACTAGCACATGATAAACTCCTCTGATTGTCTTCGTTTTATTGGGACATCTTTGATTTTGCTCAATTGGTCAGAAAAATCTCTTTTTTTTTTTGTCCGCATTTACCAATTTTTTGTAAACTTAAATTATAAATTTCATCATCATTTATTTTTGACGACTTTGCTTGCTTCCACAAACGATATTGTACTACGATGAAGATTAAATTTAATCACTGGAGCATTTATAGCACCACGGCTTAGTTTATCATTTTTCAAGTATTGCAGAAAAAATTGCAATATAGCGTTACGCTCTTTATTATTAGTTTCCTTCTTTAGGGCATTTTCTAAATTATTATTCATAATTACAATTATCGTCCCATTACTTCACATTCAAATTTACACCTAGTATACCGTCTGGAACATGGAACATGAGATGTAGATATGGATTGCCTAGATGAGAGCATCTGTACATCCAGTCGAGAGGTGAAGTCGTCTATTGAGGCATGATAGGGAGCCGTGAAAGAAACTTATAAGTGTGGTTAGGCCACTTAAAGTTAATGATAATAATAGAAAAAGAGAGGCATAGTAAAATGGTAAGTAAAATACTTACAGGGTAACAATATATAAAAGAGAGAAAAAGAGAAAAATGTGAAGTTCCAATGATCCGAAAAAAGGAGACGAAAAAGCTACCGGGACGTGCCCCAGAAAACCAAAAAAAAAAAGACTCTTTACAGAGACCATACATTTTAAAAGTGTAACATTATTTTGAATGCTTAAGAAGCAATGCAACAATTTTTTTTTTTTTTTTTTTTTTTTTTTTTTAAATTAAAGACAAATACAAGACAGAAAGAGAGTAAAGTAGGAGAAGAAAGAGGGAAATTCAATCTTCATCATCTAACAAAGTAGAAAACCTTGGGCGTTTACGATTAGGGGGGTCGGAGACCTCGTAGTCTGGTAACCCAGCTATTATATCATTGGGTAAATTATAGATATTTTTGTAGAATTTTTTAGCAAGTTTACTTATGCGCACTTTGAGAGAAGTGGTTTTTAAGTCCCTTCTAATGGTTGTGTTTCTTAAGTATCTGTGACCGTTTCTGATGGTACGAAGATTTTTATTGTGTGCTTTACTAAGAAAATCCATGTTGGTTTTACAGGCAAAACCCCAAATGGGGCTTGCATATGTAAGAATTGGTCTAATACAGGCGTTATAGAGGAGAATTTTATTTTTTATAGAGAGAGTTTTGCCTTTTAATAAAGGGGAAAGGGTTTTTGAGATACCGGCCGCTTGGCCTCTGATGTTGAGGAAGTGTTTTTTCCATGTTAGTCTTTTATCCAGAGTTACCCCCAGATACTTGGTGTGGTCGGACCAGGGTATGGTTGTATTGTTGATAGTAATGCGGTTAGGGTTAGTAAGCTTCCTAGAGAAGTAAACTGCAGCAGTTTTTTGTTCGTTGAGTTTAATGCGCCATAAGGTGCACCAGGCCGTGAAATCGTCAATGTGTTTCTGTAAAATTTTGTATAAGGTGTAAACAAAGTGAGCTGAGGCGTAAATTGCCGTGTCGTCCGCATACAGGGCAAGAAAGGTCCTCAGGGTGCGCGGTATATCATTAAAGTAAATGTTGAATAATGTAGGGCCGAGGACAGAGCCTTGAAGAATGCCAGCAAGTATACGATATAAAGTGGAGAGTATATTGTTGATGCGGACGCAGAATTTGCGATTGCTAAGGTATGAATGTATGAGGTGAATAAGTCTAGCATGAATTTTGAGCTTAATTAGCTTGTATATAAGGCCCTCATGCCAGACTTTGTCAAAAGCCTTAGCAATGTCCAGAAAAACAGCAGCTGCTGGAATATTCGAGTTGAGTTTCTCACTGAGAAACTCCACAACCCGAAGAAGTTGATGTACAGTGGAGTGTTTGGCTCTGAAGCCAAATTGTTCAGGAATCAAAATGTGATTAGTGTCAAGAATATCATTGAGCTGGGCCCTTATGACACGCTCAACTACTTTACTTAGAGAGGGAAGCAGGGATTTAGGTCGAAAGTTAGTTGGATCAGATAGATTACATTGAGGCTTAGGGATAGGAGTCACAACAGAAATTTTCCAAGGGTTTGGAAAGTGATAAAATTTAAGGATAGCATTAGTAAGATCTGTTAGATAGTTAATACAATTTTGAGGAAGGTTTTTAATAGCGAAGTTAGAGATTTTGTCGTATCCGGGGGATTTCCTGTTTTTGAGTTTTTTGATTATATTAGAGATAGTTACAGGTTGTATTTCTGGAAGTGGTTCCTCAGGAGGGGTACTTAAGAAGTTGTTGACAGTTTCATGGACATCAAAGAAATGATCCGGGTTTGCAAGGTAGGGATTTGGAGAAAATTGATTTGCGTAACTTTTAGCTAGAGTTTCAGCTTTATCATGATCAGTGTAAGCAGTGATATTGTTGGTGTCTGTTAACGGTGGAATGGGGGTGTGTTGATTGTTAAGTTTTTTCTTAATGGCCCAGAGAGAGTTGTCTTCCGGAGAGAGAGAGCTGAGGAATTTCCCCCAACTCTTCTGCTTTTCTTTGGCAATTAGGGTTTTGATTTTATTGTTAAGACGATTAATAATTGGTTTTAGAGTTGGGTCTCTATTATTTTGATAGCGACGCCGTAAGTTATTACGATGTCTGCAGACAGCGTGAATATAGTTTGGAAGAATGAAGGATTTAGAGTTTTTGACATATTGACGAGTAGCCTGCCGTTGGGCATTAGTGATAAGATCTTGAAAGTGAGTAACTGCATTATCAATATCATTGGTGTTCTGAATGGTTGGAAAAGTTAAATCGGAATCGTTCAATATGTTTTTAAATTTGTTCCAGTCCACTGCAACCAGAGGAGGGGGAGAGGGGGGGGTCAACAAGGTCAATTTTGAAGCAAACAGGAAAGTGGTCAGAAGTAAGGTCATTAATAACGGTGGTAGTAACAGGAAAGGCTAAGTTTTTGGAAATGCCAAAATCAATGATAGAAGGATGAGTGTTATTGTTCCCAATACGTGTAGGTTTGTTTGGTGCATGTAGACTAAGATCAAGGTGTGAGATGAGGTTATGTAATGATCTGCCAAAACCAGAGGTCGAATGACAGTTCCATCGCCGGTTACGTGCATTAAAATCACCAGCAATGAAACTGTGTGTGTGTTCAGAGAGAAGTTGTGTAAGGTCGTTGACTGGGAATTGTCGCACATGTCTAATGTAAGCAGAAGTAAAGTTAATATTAATGTGTGGCAATTTTACAACAATTCCCGTATAGTCAATACCAGCGAGTGTAGTTTGTTGTGTAGTGTAATGTGGGATGTGTTGTTTAATGTAGATGGCAGTACCCCCGACGTTGGAACCAAGACGAGGGGTATGGTATAATTTATAGTTAGCGATTTTAATACTACCAGAAGTCTTATGGACTTCCTGAAGTAAGATAATGTCAATATTGGGATTGTTAGTAACGAAGTCATAAAATTCAACTCGTAGTATACCGTGTTATATTCATTGTAGTATAATTTTACTGGTGTCGGTCTATTAAACTATATCGGAAGTTATATTTATGACTCCACCCACTTGAAATGTAGCAATTAATTTGAGACAAAATTTTCGACCTAAATGTAGCAACTAATTTGGGACGAAGGGAGTATATATTTTTAGCCTACTCATAAACTTCATGTATCAGAATAAACATTCAAAGTTTCAAAATATATTCTTCGGAAAAAATAAAAAATAAAAAACTATTACCTTCCTCTATGCTCCAGTGGCGGGCCTAGTAAATTTCTGATGCATGAATCTTTAAGTTTTCGGCTTATCCAACAAATTATTTACAATGTAATAGAGTATATCAACAATAGTTTAATTTAAAATAACTAGGGATACACCGAATAGTGATTTTGGCCGAATACCGAGTGCCGAATATTCGGCCTACAGGTGAACCGAATACCGAATATTCGGCTAGCCGGATAGTGACTGCTAGGCCGATTACCGAATATTCGGCTTGTCGAATACTTTTATATTTCAAAGTCTAAAGGCATTAAAATGTTAAATTTTAAAACAAATTTACATAATATTTAAAACACAAACTGTTATTCTAATAAACAAGAGCTTTTTCCAAGTAAACTTTATGCTGAAAAAAAATTCTGCTTTGAGTTACAGTATAACCTCTTTTATCCGAAACTCTTTTAACCGAAAATCTCGGTTAACCGAAATCCATTTTTTAAGCTTTCTTTTTTAAATTTTACAGTCAAAAATCCATTTTTTGTACACCAAGCTTTTATTTTTCCTTTTATTTTATTATTTTTTTATCTATCATATTCCTTGTGTGCAAGCTGTCCTTTCCGAACTACGAGTACATATAAATATTTTCGATCCCCTTTCTTGGAGTTCCTTTGAATTTAACTTGAGCTTCCGTAAGCTGCGGTATGTAACGAAGAAAACGAACAAACTTTTGAATGTTTTGTGAAAGGTTTGGCACGGCTGGAACAGCAGAAAGACTGTGATACTGGTGAACTAATAACATTAAAAAACTCCGTGATAGAGCTTCAAAACAAAGGCAATCGAAACTGCGACAAACGAAACATTTTTTCAAACCCTTGTGATATACGTAAAAGGTACTTAATTTGAAAATTAAATTTCAGGTAATTTATTCTTGTTTTTATTTTGCTTTTGCTTTATTTTTATTAAGCACTTGTTACCATAATAAGAAATATTGCAGATATTTCTCCTTAATCTTAAAATGGAAGCATTCTCAATTATCCGAAAATTTCGATTTTCCGAAAGAGGATCGGCCCCAATTACTTCAGATAATCGAGGTTCTACTGTATTTAAGAAGGGGATAGTTATGAAATTATGTACAGGATCATATAATATTTGTTTGTAAGGAAGAGACTAAGGTAAAAGTAAATAAATAATACAATCTATTCAAATTTTATATGGTGGTAACTTAGCAAGAACAACTGTTCTACTCCCTTTGATTAAGCAAGGAAGTTTTTAAATGATCGTTGATCAGTGTCTGAAGTAGGCAATCATTTTTATAGATTGTAAACGTTGTTCTTAAAATCTTAGCAAGAAATAGATTATTTACTGGACAATGTTTAGGAACTTGCATTTGTACATAATTAATTCGTATGAAAATCCTCGTGATTGGTTAATTTTCTTAAATAATACTTAACAAACAGCAAATAAATAATGTAAAAACATTCTCAGTTATTTAAATATGATTCTGTTTCTAATTATTCTGAATATCTTTATAAGTTGACTGTTAAACATAGAAGTTGTATAAGGTTTTTAAAAATGCTTAATTTTTTTTTTTTTTTTTTTTTTTAGTATTCGGTTTGGCCGCATATTTCGATATTCGGCATACCGAATAGTTTAATATTCGGCCAAACCGAATATTCGGTAACATGGCCGAATATTCCGAATACCGAATAGATACCTAATATTCGGTGCTTCCCTAATTTTAGCACTATTTCTAGCAAGAGGTGTCAAAAGACTCCTTTCCGATTTTAACTTAAAATTATTCTCTAAGTTTAATTATTTCTCACAAGTAATTTTTTGACTTTTCGTACAATAGTTCTTAAATTAATACATTTCCCTCCAGCTCATCCGGGTTATAAAAATATGCATAGCGTATACCTGCTATTTCTACCCTGAGATGTCTTTTGACACCTTAAGGATTTTATAATTCCTAATTTCGAAGGATTTCATAATTTTTAATTTTAAACCACTTTGCAATAAATATCAACATCATTTTACAGCATCATATCAATTATAATCAGACTAGCGAATCTCAGTTTCAGTTGTAACGGAAAATACAGGTATGATGCATAACTTTGATATTAGCTTGTATTCCGCCATGTTGCATTTTAGTATAAATCATTGCAGTGATTACTACTAAAAAATGAATAACACGTTTTCTTCTCTAATTTTTGTAGTGAGTTCAATACACATGAATTTTGTTTTCATTCGTGTAAAAACTGTGGTATTGAATTGGGAAAGAATTTTATTACACTAATGTTTTTCCAATTACTGTTTTTTTTTTTTTTTTTTTTTTTTTTTTTTGTTACAAATATTGAATTTTTATACACGAGACTGAATTTTTTTTAAGTTAATAATATTAAAATGTTTGATTATCTTTCTAATAAAAATAAAAAAAATGAGCAAGATAACATTTTATAATTATTGTTCCTGTTGACGTAAAACATGTTTGATTACATTTATGTATATTTTTATTTTGTAGAAATATTAAGCTAGAATTTACGACCTGATTAAATAATCTCTAATAAATACACCTCAATGTATTAATAAATATATTGCTCAAATTACCTATATCTTATACTATAATACGAGCAACAACTGTGTGTGTATGTGCGTGTGTATATAAATTTTATCTTAAAAATGGCTCTAACGATTTTGACTAAATTTTGTATTTTACCATTTTCGGGCCCGATAAGACCATTGAGCTAGATCACATGTTCGAAAAAATTCGATTAGTAGGTCATTTTGGGTCACAATGGGTCAAGGTCAAGCTAATAATGTCTAAAAAACGGTTCAATCGTTTTTGACTAAATTTTATATCCAACCGTTTTTGGGCACAAGAAGACTATTGGGCTTGGTCACATGTTCGAGAAATTTATATTAGTGGGTCATTTTAGGGTCACTACGGGTCAAAAGCAAATTTTTATCTAAAAAACGGCTCTGACGATTTTGACTAAATTTTGTAATCTATTGTTTTGGATTACGAGAAGAACAATGGGCTAAGTCACATGTTAGAGAAAATTCGATTAGTGGATCATTTTTGGGTCACTGTGGTTTAAGCTAAGTTTATCTAGGAAACAACTATAACGATTTTGACAAAATTTTGCTTTCTATCGTTTTCGGGAGCGAGAATACCATTGGGCTAGGTCCCATGTTTAAGAAAATTCGATTACTGGGTCATTTTGTGTCACAATGGGTCAGTTGTCAAATTAACTGAATCTAAAAAAGGCTCAAAACTTTTTGACAAAATTTTGTAATACAGTAGACTCCCTCAAATCCGCAAACGCCTGATTTCCGCACATCATCGCAGACGTAAACAATGAAACTTTCAGTTTAGACGTAGGGACAAAATTAAGACTTTTTTTATTTTTATATCATTTCTGCATGTCTTTTAATATGTAATTATTATTAATATTACTAAACTCATGCTTTTTCATGAAGGAAGTATAAATTTATTTCTGAAGAAATTCAAAATATTGCTGATATCACTGCAGTGGCGTGGCGTCCGGTCATCGCTGGATGCGGCGATGACCAAGCAATATTTTAAAACTCTTAATAAGCTTTTAAAACTCTACGATCCAGTTTTAGCAGAACATTTGGAGTTCATGTATAAGTGAAGGTAAGATTTAAAGTTTCTTTTTTGAACATTCAACCATTGAATTTTAGAGTTAATAATTTTTCACCACAAACTTAAATAATTGCGATGACCACCGAAAATTTTCACGCCACGCCACTGTATCACTGATATTAAAAACCTTTTTACCAAATATATTTATGTATTAATCAAGCTTTTTTGGATATTAAGTATGGCTAAACCTGAAATAAAACTTCTTTATTTTATGATTTTGATCTGAATTAGTAGGGGACCTTTATGAGGCAAGTTTCATTGAATAATTTAGGAAACATGCATCTCATCTTTTAATTATGCAGGTTTAATTTAATTTACATTATTAACTATTTACTTGATCTTTCCTTTGAATATTTTAATCCTTTTTTAAATTATCTTAGATATTATTATTTTAATTTATTAATTTACTTAATCATTTTAATATTTTACTATATTGTAAGCATTCATTATAATTCCGATTACATTATTACATTAAAATTACTGTAAAAACCTAAACAAAACAATGACCAGAAATCCGCAAAATTCTAAAATCCGCACAACCTCTGGTCCCAAGCTGTGCGGATTTGAGGGAGTCTACTGTATACCGCTTCTGAGCATGAGATGAGCATTGGGCTAAGTCACATGTTCGAGAAAAATCGATTAGTGGGCCATTTTGGGTCACTTTGGGTCAAGCTAATTGTATCTAAAAAACGTGTCAAACGATTTTGAGAAAAAATTTTATTATTCCGTTTCTGGGCATGAGAAGGATATTGGACTAGGTCACATGTTCGAGAAAATTAGATTTGTGGGTCATTTTTAGGTCACTGTGAATCAAGCTAATTGTATCTAAAAAACGACTCAAACAATTTCACAAAATTTTGTATTATACCGTTTCTGGGCATAAGAGGACGTGTGGGCTGAGTCACATGTTTGAAAAAATTCGATTACTGGGTCCATTTTGGGTCACTGTGGGTCAAGCTAATTGTATCTAAAAAAAGAATCAAACGATTTTGAGAAATTTTTTTTCCTATACCGTTTCTGGGCATGAGAAGACTATTGGACTAGGTCACGTGTTCGAGAAAATTCGATTACTGAGTCATTTTTGGGTCACTGTGAGTCAAGCTAATTGTATCTAAAAACGACTCAAACAATTTTGACAAATTTTTGTAATATACCGCTTCTGGGCATGAGAGGAGCATTGGGCTAAGTCACATGTTCGAGAAAAATCGACTAGTGGGTCATTTTGGGTCACTGTGGGTTAAGCTAATTGTATCTAAAAAACGAATCAAACGATTTTGAGAAAAATTTTTACCATACCGTTTCTGGGCATGAGAGGACTTTTTGGGCTGAGTCACATGTTCGAGAAAATTCGATTTTTGAGTCATTTTTGGGTCACTGTGAGTCAAACTAATTGTATCTAAAAAAACGACTCAAACAATTTTGACAGAATTTTGTATTATATCGTTTCTGGGCATGAGAAGACGTGTGGGCTGAGTCACATGTTCGAGAAAATTCGATTAGTGGGTCATTTTGAGTCATTATGTGTCAATCTAATTGTATCTAAAAAACGGCTCTAAACATTTTGCCAAAATTTTTTATTATATCGTTTCTGAGCATGAGAAGATCATTGGGCTAAGTCACATGTTCGAGAAAATTCGATTATTGGGTCATTTTTGGGTCACTGTGGGTCAAGATAATTGTATCTAAAAAACGACAAAAATGATTTTGACAAAATTTTATGTTATAACGTTTCTGGGCATGAGAAGATCATTGGGTTAAGCCGCATGTTCGAGAAAATTTGATTAGCGGGCCCTTTCTGGGTCACTGTGAGTCAAGCTAGTTGTATCTAAAAAAACTGTTCAAACATTTTGACAAAACTTTGTATTACATCGTTTCTGAGCATGAAAAGACCATTGGGCTAAGTCACATGTTCGAGAAAATTCGATTAGAGTATCATTTTTGAGTCACCGTGGGTCAAGCTAATTGTATCTAAAAACGGCTCAAAAGATTTTGACAAAATGTTTTATTACATTGTTTTCAGCACGGACAGACCTCTGGGATAGGTTACATGTTCGATAAACTTAGATTAGTGAGTCACTTTTGGGTTACCATGGGTCAAGTTAATTCTATCTATAAAACGACTTTAACGATTATGACTAAATTTTGTATTCTATCGTTTCCGGGTTCGAGAAGTGTATTGATTAGGTCGCATGTTCGAAAAAATTCGGTTAAAGGGTCATTTTGGGTGACTATGTCTCAGGATCATGCCAATTGTATCTAAACAGCATGAATGATACAGTGAGAATAAAATATTGAATTGAACATAAGGCTAATTTTGAGCCTGCTAGTTTAACTGATAATTTCAAATCCCAACGATATATACAAAATCGTGGTAGAAATAGTGTTAAATAAAAACTTATCTCTTAAGGAAATCTGTAAGAATTGGTCAAAAAATCTGTTTTTGAAGACACTCTAGTATAAACAAAAATACCAGTGAAAAAAAAAAAACAATTATTCCAAACAGTTTATTTAAAGTAACCATTTATGGATGTTAGTCAATCAGATTTGTTTCAGTCGTTTTTCAGAAATGAATTTTGGGCTTGTTTTAAACTTTAAAAATTAAAGTTTAAAGAAATGGGAGGGGGGATGTGGGAGTTTGGATACTCCTTCCGAAAAAGGCCCAGTTCCCCTCTCTCATAGGGTTTAAGTACTTTAAATCACTTTTTAAGAATAGGGTAAATCTAGGATAGATGACCATAGAGGAGAGATGGCCAGTCTAAATATTTCAAAAACTATACCATAGATTGCAACATAAACTTTGTTCGTAAGAAATAGTTCAACTTGTTCATTCATTGCGACGTGCAGCTGTGTTTTTAAATTATAAAAAAAGCGTAATTTTAATGTTTATTTAATTCAGTGGTTGGATATTTTTGTTGAGTTAGGTATCTGAATGTTTTGATGTACTTGTGTTATATATATATATATATATATATATATATATATATATATATATTTTACTATAAGGACTTTTAAGGCACGTATATAATACACTCTTTCCTTTTAAGTTTAAAACAAAGATGTACAATGTCGGATTGACGCTTTAATTTAAGTCGCAATCTGTGATCTGTCCATCACTTTTAGGAGAGATGGCCACCTATAATCAATATTTCAAAATTACACGGAGTGAGGATTTTAACTAAATATAATTATTTTTTAAATAATTATATAATTTTTATGTTTATAATTATGTTAATTGATATAATTATTTAAATTTTAACTAATATAAATATTCCAGTAGCAATGATATAATAGGGCCTAACGATGCATTTTTGTTTCAGAAAATATTGAAAAACTTCGGAAACGTTCATTCCAGGATTGGTAAGTAAATTTAAAACTGTGAAAAATCTAAAATAAATGCGAGCAAAAAACAAAAACATTACACTTCCGTTAGCGAAGAAGATAAACTACATTTGAAATTATTAGATTCTACAGATTCTGAGGGAATAGAATTGGATGAGGATCACTGTGTTGGTTGTTTAGAAAAGTATAATACCTTTACCAAAAAGGATTACTGCACACTATGCATAAGGTACCAGAAGTGGTTCCTTGAAACGTGTACAAACCATGAAAATCTTGGCTGAAAATGTGGTAAAATTTTACGAAAAGAGAAGGATTAATTTTTCGTCAAATTTTGTTTATTCAAATTTTATTCACTGATTTTGCGTGATATAATTGCATATTTACAAATTCCTATGTGTTTTTTATGATTAACTACATGAAATGCGTTATTTTTTGCTATTTTTACTTCATTTTTTCTTTCTTGTATTGAATGTCCATCTCTCCTCGGCTTGAGGGAGAGATGACCATCTGCCATTTTAATTTCAATTTTGTTTCCCAATTTTTGTTCTCGATATTTAATTATTTTTTGTCAAAAATATGATAAGTATCTGTATCAGAATTTCAAATATGCATAAATATTTCTTGTATTTGCATTCTAAGAATTTTTATTTCAATCTTTAAAAACTATGGCCATATATGCTAGAGTTACCCTAAGTGTTAATTTTTTTTTCAAAGAAAAAAATTTTAGTTAATTAACGTTCAAAATCTACTCAGTGGCAGTGCCATTCTCTACCCTCCTCCTAATTACTGCACCCATGCTCTTAATGTATTTATTATTCAGCAATATTTACCCGATTCTGCTGTAATGCCATTTTAATTTCAATTTTGTTTCCCACATTTTGCTCCCGATATTTAATTATTTTTTGTCCAAAATATGATGAGTATCTGTATCAGAATTTCAAATATGCATAAATATTTCTTGTATTTGCATTCTAAGAATTTTTATTTCAATCTTTAAAAACTATGGCCATCTATCCTACAGTTACCCTAAGTGTTGCTTTTTTTTTCAAAGAAAAAAAACTTTAGCTAATTAACGTTAAAAATTTACTCAGTGGCAGTGCCTTTCTCCACCCTCCTCCCAATTGCCGCAGCCATGCTGTTAATGTATTTATTATTCAGCAATTTTTACCCGATTCTGCTGGTAAGTTTTCTTCGGCTGAGTCATCTTCAAATACCAATTCTTTTGTATAAAGTGTAAATAGCAACTTTCATTATTCCAGTACAGATTCTTAATTATTATTGGAGTATTTTTGTGTTGTAAATTTAGATATAACTATTATTTACAATTTCTTATACTTTTATAATGGTGCATAATATTAATTATTTTTCGCATCTTGTACCTTAATACTAAATTTTTAGTGTAGATTTAAAAATAATTTTTGCATCATGTATCTTACATAATATCTCAAACATAGTATCATTGTATTATAAATTTGTAAATAATTATTATCTACAATTACTTATACTTTCATAATAGTGCATAATATTAATTATTGTTCGCATCTTGTACCTTAATACTTCTTTTTAGTATAGAGTTAAAAATAATTTTGCATCATATATCTTGAAAATAGCTTTAAGTGTTGCAAATATCACATGTGTACATAGTTTAAATTGATGTTAGTGTTTTGTATCCTGAAAATAAGATAAAAGTGTTGTAAATATGTAGGTAATTGTGATCAAAAACGTTTAATATCAAATTCTAAAAACTATGCATATTTATATGTTATAATAATGAATATTTCTCTCAAATGTAATTATAGGGGGTCATCTGTAAATATTTATTGCACACACTGTCAATAATTGTCATATATCTAACATTGTTATTTCTCCTAAACTGTAAAAAAAATATATATATATATTGAAGGGGTTCCGCAGGTAGTAGAACTTTTCCCTGCCCTGGGCTTGGGGGTTACACCTAATCATAAGCCAAAAGCGGGTTCCCAAGGTGGGTGATTACCTTACCTTACCTGTAAAATTTTAGCCAATATCGAACTTGTAGTGGCTTGGCATTAGGGAATCTGAAAACCGAATCCGGAATCAGTCTCCCGTCAAACCCAATTCAATCAGATTTAGAAAATCCCGAATGGAACGGAGAAGCATGAGCGAAATCCGATCTTACCCTGTGTGGAGGGGGGAAGCTATTTTCCCCTTTTCATCTTGTACTCACTTGGTAAACAGTGAAGTGGACAGGGAGAGGAATTTATATGAAAAAAAACTGGAACAGCATGAAAAACATGGCATATTTAACAGCATCGTTTTATCAACACGGTTATTAAATTTCAGAAGGTGATTTAGAGAATTTTGTAATGTGACAGATTAGGAAAATTAGGGAAAATTTTTAGCTTTTTTCCGGTGTTGCATCAGCTGCTCTAAACTATAATTATTTTATCGAGAAAACTTGTAGAATGGAAGGTAAAATTTTTCTCTCTTTTTTTTTTTTTTTTTTTTTTTTTTATTTTAATTAGTTTTGTTTGAAATCATTAATCATATTATATAATTATGTACACAGTTATTAAATTTCAGAAAGTGATTTAGAGAATTTTGTAATGTGACAGATTACGAAAATTAGAGAAAATTTTTAGCTTTTTTTCGGTGTTGCATCAGCTGCTCTAAACTATAATTATCTTAGCGGAAAAACTTGTAGAATTAAAGGTAAAATTTTTATCTCTTTTTTGTTGTTTTTCTATTTTAATTAGTTTTGTTTGAAATTATTAATCATATTATTATCTAATTATGTACACAGTTATGAAATTTCAGAATGTGATTTAGAGAATTTTGTAATATGAAAGATTAGGAAAATTAGGAAAAAGTTTTAGCTGTTTTTTTTTTTTTTTCTGCGTCGCTTCAGTTTTTTGAAACTACAATTATCTAGCTAGCAAACTTTTAGAAACAAAGCTAAAATTTTTTCCATTTCGGTTTTTCTATTCTAAATAGTTTTATTTGAGATCTTTAATTATATTATTATCTAATTATATTATTATGTAAAACGGTTGTTAAATGTCCGCTGATGATTTGGATAATTTCGTAATGTGAAAGATTAGGAAAAATAGGGAAAAGTTTTAGTTGTTATTTTAGTGTGTTGCGTTAGCTGCGCTAAACTATAATTATCTTAAGCGAAAAAACTTGTAGAATCAAAGGTAAAATTTCTCTCTCTCTCTCTCTTTTTTAATTCTGAATAGTTTTGTTTAAATCTAAATAGTTTTGTCTAAGTAGTAGGAAAATTAGGAAAAAGTTTTAGTTGATTTTTCGGGTGCTCCTTTAGCGGATCTAAACTACAATTATCAAAATCTAGAAAAGTTAAAAGTAGAATCAAAGATAAAATTTTTAGACTTTTTCTGTATACTTCTACCGGAGATCATTAATTATATTATTATCTAATTATCTGCACGTTTATTAAAAGTTTTTAATGTGATTTAGAGAATTTCGTAATGTGAGAGATTAGGAAAATTAGCAAAAACTTTTTAGTTTTTTTTTCTTTCCAGTATTATTTCAGCTGCTTAAACTACAATTATCTAAAACTAGACAACTTTTAGGAACAAAACTAAAATTTTTATCTTTTCGGTTTTTCTATTCTTAATAGTTTTATTTGAGAACGTTAATTATATTATTATCTAATTATCAACACGGTTATTAAATTTCAGAAGGTGATTTATAAAATTTCGTAATGTGACAGATTTGGAAATTTGAAGAATTTTTTTAGCTTTTCTCCAGTGTTGCTTCAGCTGCTTTAAACTACAATTATCTAAAGTTAACAAACTTTTAGTAACAAAGATAAACTTTTATCTTTTCGGTTTTTCTTTTCTAAATAGTTTTATTTGAGATCATTAATTATATTATTATCTAATTATCTACACTATTAATTCATGGAAATTATTCCAGAGGGAAACATTCGCCTTGGATACAATATTTCAAATGAAAATCAAATTTCAAAGTAATTGCTTAAAAGGAACAAAGGCCAACATAGTGAAAAAGATTCCAAGCCGGGACTCGAACCCGGGCCATCAGTATAGCGCACTTACGTTCTACCGACTAAACCACTTGGAACGATACCCAGCAAGGAAAATTTCTTTCTATTATATGTTGGCAAGGCTACAAACGCAGCACAAAATGGAATATTAACCGGGATATTCCTTGCTGGGTATCGTTCCAAGTGGTTTAGTCGGTAGAACGTCAGTGCGCTATACTGATGGACCGGGTTCGAGTCCCGGCTTCGAATCTTTTTCACTATGTTGGCCTTTGCGCCTTTTAAGCAATTACTTTGAAATTTGATTTTCATTTGAAATATCTACACTATTATTAAATTTCCGCTGATGATTTGGATAATTTCGTAATGTGACATATTAGGAAAATTAAGGGTTTTAGCTGTTTTTTCGGGTGTTCCTTTAGAGGATCTAAATTACAATTACCTAAATCTAGAAAAGTTGTAGAATCAAAAATGAAATTTTTAGGCTTTTAAAAAAAATTCTGTATAGTTTCGTTGGAGATCATTAATTACATTATTATCTAATTCTCTACATGTTTATTAAATTTTAGAATATGATTTAGAGAATTCCATAATATGAGAGATTAGATTAGCCGTTTTTAGCTTTTTTCCCAGTGTTACTTAAGCTGCTTAAACTACAATTATCTAAAACTAGAAAACTTTTAGGAACAAAACTAAAATTTTTATCGTTTCGGTTTTTCTATTCTAAATGGTTTTGTTTGAAATCATTAATTATATTATTATCCAATTATCTACACAGTTATTAAATTTCAGAAGATGATTTAGAGAATTTCGTAATGTTACAGATTAGAAAAGTTAGGGAAAAGTTTTAGCTCTTTTTTGGGGTATTCTTTTAGCTGATCTAAACTACAATTATACAAAACTGTAAAACTTGTAGAATCAAAAATAAAATTTTTAGGCATTTTTTAAAAATTCTATATAGTTCTCTTTGAGATAATTAATTATATTATTATCTAATTATCTACACTTTTTTTAAATTTTAGAAAGCTATTTAGAAAATTGCGTGTTATAGCAGATTAGTAAAATAAGGGAAAATTTTTACTTTTTTCCGGTGTTGCTTCAACTGCTATAAACTACAATTACCTAAAGCTAAAATCATTTTAGAATCAAAGGTAAAATTTTTATCCTTTTTTTATTATTCTGAATAATTTTCTTTGAGATAATTATATTATTACCTTCGTAATAAAATTAGATGTCATATAATTTTGAAAGTTGGGAATGTCGATGCTATGCTATTGCTAGTTAGTTGCGCTTGAATGTCTTAAAAATATTCTTAAGCTGTAACAGACTTATTTTATATTTTTTGTGGTCTTATTTCATGTAAATTTATTATACAATAATGGTTATCCGTGTTAGTTGAAAATAATCATGATTTTAGTATGCGCTAATGGATTTACCCCACTTTCAAAATCAATGATTTGTTGACAATGTTGATTTATTTTTAATAGATCAATTTCAACCACGTGACCGCGTGCCTCCCAATTTTCCACTATCCAACCAAAATTGCTGATTTTTTAGCGGACATATTACTCAACCAATCAAAATAGATAAAAAACCGGAAAAACCGATGGGCAAACAAAATTCCCTCGAGGTTGTCAAGTTAATTACTACGGTGTGACGTTAGTTGAAACTGATCTATGGAATGCAATAACAAAAAATTGAATATTTTATTTTATTTGGTTATTTATTTAATTTCAGTATTTTATTCTTCTGTGGAAAATTTATAGTAAGAAAATATAAATTTAATTTTTTAGCAAGAAGTGAAAAAAAAAAAAAAAAAAACAAATATTCAGTAATAGGGTGTATGCATACAATAATATCTCTTAATTTAAATAATGCAGATTTTTAAAGTACAGTAAACGCCCTCAAATCCGCAACCCTAAAATCCGCTTATCATCGCAGATGTAAACAATGAAACTTCCACTTCTGATGTAGGGGCAAAATTACAGAATTTTTTAGTTTTTGATCATTCTGTATGTATTTTAATATGTAATTCTGTGTAATATGACTGAATTCGTGGTTTTTCATAAAGGAAATAAAAATTTATTTTTGAAAAAAATCAAGATATTGCTGATATCCCTGGTAAACACAATTTTTTTACCCAATATATTTATGTATTAATAAAGCTTTTTTGGTTATTAAGACTGGCTAAACATAAAACTTCCTTACTTTAAGATTTTCATATGAATTAATCGGGTACCTTTATGAGGAAAATTTCTTTGAATAATTCAAGGGAAATGTATGTCATCTTTATTATGCATATTTAATTGTACATTATTAATTATTTCTTCTACCATTTAATAATTTAATAATTTTTCTAAATTATCTTACTTTTTATAATTTTAGTTTCTTACTTTATTTAATTATTTTAATATTTTACTACATTGCAAGCATCCATTATAATTTTGATTGCATTATTACATTCAAATTATTTTTTTTTAAATGTAAACAAAGCCATGACCAAAAATAAACAAAATTCTAAAATCCGCACAACCTCTGATCCCAAGCTGTGCGGATTTGAAAGAGTCTTCTGTATTCATGATGAGATTCTGATTTTGCTTGTTTGATACGTAAAACATTAATTCTGTTTAAAGTGGACTCGACTCACTTTCAAAATCAACGCATTTCAAATGTCGTCAGCCAAATAAATTACTAGTAATAAATTAATACTGACATTAAAAGATAATTATTGTGAATCGATTGAAAAATGATATGTTAGTCTGTAATAAGATTTAGATTTAACTAACCTTTTTAACAAAATGGACTTGCTCTGCTTTCGAAATCAATACTCAGATCAAATCAAATTCGCTCAGGTATCAACATTCAAAAGAAAAGAAAAAATTGTGTTTCTCATTCTTTTCTGAAAACTACAGTAAAATTTCGTTACAACGAACCTTTGGGGAGCACTGATTAAATTCGCTATACTGAAAAATTCGTTGGACTGAATATTTTTATAATGGAATAGGATAATAGGATTTTTTAACAATCTAAATAGTATTCGTTAAAGTGAAAATTTTTATAATGGAATATTATAGTAGGATTTTTTAACAATCAAAATAATATTCGTTAAAGTGATTATTTTTATAATGGAATAGGATAATAGGATTTTTTAACAATTTAAATAGTATTCGTTAAACTGAAAAATTCGTTAAAGTTGTTATTTTTATAATGGAATATTATAGTAGGATTTTTTAACAATCTAAATAATATTCGTTAAACTGAAAAATTCGTTAAAGTGATTATTTTTATAATGGAATAGGATAATAGGATTTTTTAACAATTTAAATAGTATTCGTTAAACTGAAAAATTCGTTAAAGTGGTTATTTTTATAATGGAATATTATAGTAGGATTTTTTAACAATCTAAATAATATTCGTTAAACTGAAAAATTCGTTAAAGTGATTATTTTTATAATGGAATAGCATAATAGGATTTTTCAACAATTTAAATAGTATTCGTTAAACTGAAAAATTCGTTAAAGTGGTTATTTTTATAATGGAATATTATAGTAGGATTTTTTAACAATCAAAATTATATTCGTTAAACTGAAAAGTTCGTTAAAGTGGTTGTTTTTATAATGGAATATTATAGTAGGATTTTTTGACAATCTAAATAACATTCGTTAAACTGAAAAATTCGATAAAGTGATTATTTTTATAATGGAATAGCATAATAGGATTTTTCAACAATTTAAATAGTATTCGTTAAACTGAAAAATTCGTTAAAGTGGTTATTTTTATAATGGAATATTATAGTAGGATTTTTTAACAATCAAAATTATATTCGTTAAACTGAAAAATTCGTTAAAGTGATTATTTTTATAATGGAATAGAATAATAGGATTTTTTAACAATTTAAATAGTATTCGTTAAACTGAAAAATTCGCTAAAGTGAATATTTTTATAATGGAATAGGACGATAGGGTTTTTTAAACAATCTAAATAATATTCGTTAAACTGAAAAATTCGTTAAAGTGATTATTTTTATAATGGAATAGGATAATAGGATTTTTTAACAATTTAAATAGTGTTCGTTAAATTGAAAAATTCGCTAAAGTGAATATTTTTATATTGGAATCCGATAATAGGATTTTTTTAACAATCTAAATAATATTCGTTAAACTGAAAAATTCGTTACGGTGAATATTTTTATAATGGAATAGGACGATAGGATTTTTTAAACAATCTAAATAATATTCGTTAAGCTGAGAAATTCGTTAAGGCGAATATATTTATAATGGAATAGGATAATAGTTCTTTTTAAACAATCTAAATAATATTCGTTAAACTGGAAAATTCGTATAGGTGACATTCATTGCAGTGAGATTCAATTGCATTCGTAATTGTGATTTTTTTTTTTTTTTTTTTTTTTTTTTTTGCATTCTATAACAGTGGTACAAAGTTATATGCAAATACAAAATGTATAAGTAGTTCATCTGAATTTCAGTATGTTCCCTACTGAAAATAGGTAAGTGAAGGTGGCCTAAAATGATCCCCTTAAGGGGAAAACTTGCGTAAAATACCATAACTGCGTAAATGAAACTTTGGCCCTATGCTAATATGTTTTGCACTATATTTTGCATTATAAACATATTTTAATAATATTTTAAACCCAAATTGAGTAATGAAAAAAATAGATTTTTGAAAAAGTGTCCAAAGGATCATTTTATCCTCAGTCAAGGGCAAAATGATCCTCTATTTAAAAAAAAAAAAAAAATTGTAAATAGTTTTTTATCGGCAAAATAAAGGATATAAAAGTAATTATGACAATACATAATGAAATAAAATAAGTTTTGCAATCAAATAGCATACAAAATTTATTTTATGTAAATTTAAAGTAAAATAGTGTCACAAATAATTTTGAAAAAACAGTAAAATGGAATATTTGAAAATTATGATCAGTAGGATAACACGTGGACTCAAAGAGAAAGGTTTGGGGCAGTCACACATTTGGCTCCCATGATGGCTAGGACGGATTGTCCTCAGACAATGAAATGGTAGTTAAACGATCCACATAATGGATCATTTTACTCGGCAACATGGCCATCTATTTTAATTTATATAACTGGATGACACCGAGAAACATAACAAACTTAGCAAGTGTAATTCACATCTAAAAACCTACTCTATTAAGTAAACCAAGTCATATTTCTGTACATGGAAGACTATATATCTAAATAAATATGAAAGTTAGTGCTTATCTTATAACAGATGTTATAAAAACCACTTTTTCAAAGAATTCTTTTCAGACGCGTAATACTGCGATCGGTTGAATTTGCTTCTTCTTCACTTTGCTACCCAATACTAGGGTGCTTCGCTCGCCAACCCCCGATCAGACTCTAAAAATCCGTTAATTTGATCAGCTTAAAAAAGGTTACGGTAGATTGAATTATAATTAAAAAACCAGTGGCGATATCCCTGTAAACGGGTTTCCATTTATTTCTCTTTTAATGAAGGAATTTAAGGCCAAAAAAGCTGCTGTGAATTTCATATTTGATTAAATAATATTAGTTAAACGTCTAAATATCAGCTAATGCAAAATGAACTAAGTCAACAGAGTCTTTGCTTCCAGGTATTTTTTAATACAGCTATAAGAAAATGATTTTAAATCACACGTTTTAAATCTGACGTAATTTTAACCAAACTTTTCTTTTTGTAATATTCACATGGAAATATTTCAATTGTTAGAAAAGGAAATATTATTATTTGCGCAGTCTTTGGCAACAGTAGTTAAGAAGATTATCTCGGAATATGAAATAAACCTCATGTGTATGTGTAAATATATATTTTTATTTAAACTGTTTGGCAATATTATTTTCCTATTTGACATAGGACGTAATTCCACCCGCATTTACTGCTTTTAACACATATTAAATAATTGTTTTATAGGGTTTTTTTCCTTTTTAAATATTCACGCGTATAAATAGTTTTTATGAAGTAATTTTTAATATTTTCCTGCTTTTAACACGTAATATTTTAATTCTAATTTCATAGGAATTTTTCCTGTTTATAATACTCACGCGTGAATTAATTTTCAGTTTAAAGGAAATATTATTATTTGAGAAGTTTTTTGAGAAGACAATTTTGGCAACAATTTAAAATAATAACCTTTTCTAAAATATGTAAAAAATATCCATAAAAACGCTGAAAATTTAAATTTAAAATGGAAATAAACCTAAAAAATTAAACAAATTAAAAAAATAAATGCAGTCTGCACACTGGGAATTTCTAATGTATAAAATGATTTGAAAATTATTAAATTCATGTGTATTGTTTTTGCTCGTATAAAACTTTTTTAATGGAACGATTTTGACCAACTTTAACATTAAATATCTCTTAAAATAGTTCTTCGATTTGAAAACTGTCTGCATTAGCGTGTTTATCAAACATTTCTCTGTAATACCACCGATTTTCGCATTTTTGTATGCAGTAGTTTTCTTAAAATTAACGAAGAAAGACCCCAGGTCACAAGCAATTGAAAACCTGTGGCGGCGGTGATAGCCTTAGTTACTTTTTAACACTTTCCAACAAAGTTGAAAAGTATTTATGACTTCGGTTTGTCTGTCCGTCTGGCCGCGCTCTATCTCTCGTAAATATGGTCGGATCGTTCTGAAATTTTTGTATGTTAGTGACCTCAACCATAGCACGTTCTCTATTTCAAATGAAGTTTGTAGCATGCTTAGTTCATTTACAGGGACAATCAAAATTTTCCGTTACATTACGGCCAGTGGGAAAAAATCGTTTCAAATGATTTTTAATGGTGTTACACTCTTTCAAACATAGTATAATTGATATTCATTTATGAAGCCCACTAAAATATGCATTCTGTTGAATATGCGGTGCAAAGAATTGTTATTGTTCATTTACAGGGCCACACAAAAGAATTCCGTTCATAATGGTATAGGAGGAATTGTTTGCTGTGTATTTGAAAAGATTTCAGATACTATATTGTATCCGAATTACTGTATATTAGTAATGGTTGCTCGAAATGCATTTTTAATTATGATATGCGCTTTTTTCACTATATTTATGCTTACTATAAAGTGCATATAAATGTTATAGTTCATATACAGGGCTACAGAACTGAATTCTTAAAGGTTACTGAGTGTGAGCATAAATTGCTTAATGGTGGGTTTTAAAGGAGTTATGCATTTTTACGCTGAACTGAATTTAGTTTACTAAGAAATATTTGTAGAACTAGGGGGCTCGGCCCCCTACGAGCTACGCTCGCCAACCCCCCGTTCAGACACTGCTGTCTCTAAAAGCACGCTAATTTGATCGGCTTTAATTGAATTTTTTTGGAAGATTGAATTATAATTAAAAAAACAAAGGCGATCGCCCTATAAACGGGTTTCTATTCATTTCTCTTTGATTGGGGAATTTTACGGAAAAATCAGCTGCTGTTAAAAGATACAATGGCATTTCAAAATCATCTAATATAAAATGAATTAAGTAAACAGAGTCTTTGTCTCCCGGTATTTTTTAACAAAGCGAAAAGAAAGTCCTTTTAAATAAAACATTTTAAATATATCGTTTTTAATCTGACGTAATTTTCACCAAACTTTTCTTTCCCTTTTTAATATTCACGTGAAAATGCTTTTATTAGAAATGAAATATTATTTGCGCTGTCAAAAAAAAAAAAAAAAAAAAAATAGTTGAAAAGTTCATCTCAAAATATCAAGTAAATGTCTCGCGCTATTTTTAAATTTAAACTACTATTTTGCAATATTATTTTTTGTTCATTTTACGTAATAAGTGTAATGTGACGTAAATGTGATGTAATTTCTCCTATTTAAGACTTCTAACGCATGTTAATGAATTTATTACTTTACAATATCCTTTCTCTGTTAAAATTCACGTGTAATTATAGATGAAGTAATTTTCAATAAGTTCCTGCTTTTTATACGTAATTATTTAATTCTAATTTGAAAGTTTTTCTTTTCTGTTTATAATAGTCACGCGTAAATAAATTTTTTATTTGAAGCAAACATTATTGTTTCCGTTGTTTATACAGTTTGGCAACAGGTTAAATTAGTACAATTTTCTGAAATAAGTAAAAAAATATCTCTCGAAATGCTGAAAATTGGAATTTAAAATAGAAATGAAACCTCGAAAAATGAGTCAAATTAAAAAAATAAATTATTTCTGCACACCGGGAAATTATAACGTATAAAATGATCTAAAAAGTATTAAATTCCGATGTATAGTTTTTGCTCCTATAAAACTTTTTTAATGGAACGATTTTGTCCAACTTTAGCATTAAATATCTCTTAAAATAATTCTTCGATTTGAAAACTGTCTACATCAGCGTGTTTATCAAACATTTCTGTATAATACTACCAATTTTCATATTTTTGTATGCATTATTTTTCTTAATATTAACGAAGAAAGACCTCCGGTCACAAAAAATTCAAAACCGGCGGCGGCGGCGGCGGTGACAGCGGGAGTTACTTTTTTTTAGAATAGAGAGATATAGATAAAATGATATGCAGGGCCACGCAAAGAATTGGATACATGGCCGTCTTTGGGCGATAATTTCTGGAAATGTAATTTCAGTAGTTTTAAGAGTGTTTTAGTTTGGGTTAAATTTTAGCTAAATAGTGGCGTGTAATAAAGGTACTAGGTAAACTACAGGGATGTACAAAAGTATTCAAGTATGTTTCCATCTATTAGTATAAATTGCTGAAAGATGAATTCCAGCCTGTTATGCATTTTCTTGCTAAACAAAATTTTCCCATTATATAGTATATATATCAACATACAGATCAAATACAGGGATGTTCAAAAGAATTGGAATACATATTTGGCTATGGACGGTAACTACTGAAATCAGTTTTTCAAATGTTTTATGCGTTTTCTAAAATGTTTACTTAGTTATCTTATTTACTTTATTTTCCTAAATAACGAAGTTTTTTTAAAGCATTCAGGAAGTGTTGGAAAGTGTTTCATAATCTATGCTTAAAGCATGATTTTTCTTTCTTAGTTTTTAGAATAGAGAGATTTTATTCCATTCTATAACAATCATGCAGAGACAGGTGCAAATGCCAATTTTATACGTCGCTCTTTTGAATTGCAGTACATTCCCTAATGAAAATAGGTTTCTATATACCGATCTTGCTGTGCGAAAGGGCGAGGATGTCATTTCCTCTTTTCATCTTGTAGGCACTTGAATGAACAGTGAAATGGACCGGGAAATGAACGGGTATGCAAAAACCCTTACAGCGTGGAAAACAAGGCATATTTAACAGACATTAATTATCACTACGGGTATTAAATTTCAGAACAGTGACAGGCTGGGAAAATTGGGAAACATTTTGTCGACTTGAAAAAAATAATAATAATTATTTTTTTTTAATTAGGGGGCTCTGCCCCAAACGAGCCACGCTCGCCAAGCCCCGTTCAGACACCGCAGACTCTAAAAGCACGCTAATTTGATCGGCTTTAAAAAGATTTCCGAAGATTGATTTATAATTTTAAAAACATTGGCGATCTACCTATAAACGGGTTTCTATTCATTTCCCTTTGATTGCGGAATTTTAAGGCCAAATAAGCTGGTGTTAAAAGATACAATGGCTGTTTTCGTCTTTGATTAAATAAAATCAGTTAAACATTTCAAAATAAGCTAATATAAAATGAATTGAGTAAACAGAGTCTTTGTCTCCAGGTATTTTTTAACAAAGCGAAAAGAAAGTTCTTTTAAATAAGACATTTTAAATGTATCGTTTTTGATCTGACGTAATTTTCACCAAACTTTTCTTTCTCTTTTAAATATTCACGTGAAAATACTTTTGTTAGAAATGAAATATTATTTCCGCTGAAATAGGTGAAAAGACCATCTCAAAATATCAAATAAATATCTCGCGCAATTTTTAAATTTAAAGTGCTTTGCAATATTATTTTTTGTTCATTTTACGTAATAAGTGTAATGTGACGTAAATGTGACGTAATTTCTCCTATTTAAGACTTGTAATGCATGTTAATGAATTCATTATTTTACAATATCTTTTCTCTTTTAAAATTCACGTGTAAATATAGTTTTTATGACGTAATTTTCAATAAGTTCCTGCTTTTTATACATAATTATTTAATTCTAATATGAAGGGTTTTTTTAATATTTATAATAGTCACATGTAATTTATTTTATTTTATTTGAAGCAAGCATTATTGTTGCGCTGTTTATACAGTTGTCAACAGTTTAAATTAATACCACTTTCTAAAATATGTAAAAAATATCTCTCGAAATGCTGAAAATTTGAATTTAAAATAGAAATAAAATCTCAAAAAATGAGTCAAATTAAAAAAATAAATGTAGTCTGCACACCGGGAACTTCTAACGAATAATAAAATGATCTAAAAATGATTAAATTCCCATATACGGTTTTTGTTCATATACAACTTTTTTAATGGAACGATTTTGTCCAAATTTAGTATTAAATATCTCTTAAAATAATTCTTCGATTTGAAAACTGTCTGCATCAGCGTGTTCATCAAACATTTCTCTATAATACCACCGATTTTCATATTTTTGTATGCAATATTTTTCTTAATATTAACGAAGAAAGACCTCCGGTCACAAAAAAAATTAAAACCGGCGGCGGCGGTGACAGCGTTAGTTACTTTTTTTTACAATAGAGAGATTCTGCTTCAGGTGTTCTAAACTACAATTATCTAAACCCAACAAACTTCAAAATAATAATGAAAAAGTATATTCAATATAATTTTGTTTCAGATCATTATTTTTTTTTTATTACTTTTGAAATAAAATTAAACGTAATATATTTTAACTTTCGTAAGAAAAGTAAAAGTTCGTAATCTTTGTTCGTGTTTGGAAAAATGTTTGTGATTTTTTATTTTTTTGCAAACTTTTATTCCATTCTATAATAATCATGCGAGGCATGTGCAAATGCAAAATTTATAAATCCTTCCTTTGAATTTCAGTATATTCCCTACTGAAGATAGGCTTATATGGAAAAAGTCGAGCAGCGTGGAAGGTGAAGACATAACAGTCTTCAATTATTAACACGTTTGTTAAATTTCAGAAAGGTGACTTACATAAATTGGCAATGTCACAGATTACGAAAATGTTTTGGATTTTTTTTGTGTGTGTGTATTGTTTCAGCTGTTCTAAACTATAATTATCTAAAGCCAGAAAAGTTTCAGAATAACAATGAAAATAATGTTAGCCTTTAAGGGATAAAACTGCTGTGCGTAACTTTATTTCGTATGATTAATTATTGTATTATCTTTGGAATAAAATTAAACATTATATATTTTAACATTGGACAGGAAAGCAAATGTTAGTAATCTTCGTTTGCTTTTGGAAAAATGTTCGTAATTTTTATTTTTTGCAAGATTTTATAACATTGCATAACAATCATGCAGATGCATGTTGAAATACAAAATTTATAAATCATTCTTTTGAATTTCAGTGTAAAAATTGACTTATACGTTGTGATTTTACCATGTATGGTATAGGGGAGCCATGTTTTTTTGTCATCTTGCACACTTGATAAACAGTGAAGTAGATGGAGAAATGAACTAATATGACATAACCAATGTTGTAGTCGTAAACAAATTAGACGTTATTGACAGGGTTATACGCTAGAAAATATACGCTGTAGCTTTATTTGAGAAACAGAGGATATATGGATCTTATTTGAAAATTCCAAAAGGTATATTGCGTATACCTCCGTATACCATCCACTAAACCCCTGACATAACCCTGAGCAGTATGGAAGACATGGCATATTTAACACTATCTAATTGTCAACAAGATTATTAAATTTCAGAGGGGTTACTAACATAATTTGGTAGTGTGACAGATTAGGAAGATTAGCGAACAATTTTAGATTTTTTAGGGTTCCGTACTTAAAAAGTAAAAACGGAAACATTATAAGATCACTCCTGTGTCTGTCCGTCCGTCTGTCTGTCTGTCACAGCCATTTTACTCGTAAGCTATGGAACGTGGAAAGTTCAAATTCGGGGAAGTAATAAAGACCATTGACCCACATATTTTCAGATTAATAAACATTCATAAATATATTTAGTAAAAAAGTAGAGGGGCTAAATATGCTACTTGAAAAAAAATCTTTTTTTTGGTGTATCATGTGGGGTATCCTGTGAAAGCTTTTGTAACGCTGAACTCAAAAATACATTCCTTTTAATTTTAGGTATTATATTTTCAAAGATATTGTTGAAAATGTAGCGCAAAAATATGTCCCCCGCCCATCTAATTCCGAATCTACTGAAACTAAAATTATGAAAAAATTAGAGGTAGTAGACGTTAATATAAACCTTGCCGGAAAATTATAACGATTACCCTGGGTCACATAGTTTTTGAGTAATTAGCCATTTTTCTGTTATACACAAATTTCGATTTACGGGCATTCAGAAAAATTGTTGAGCATCGCTGAATATACCTACCGTTGCAGAAGAATAAAAGTATTGTTGATAATGATTTTCGAAAAAAATCATCGGTAATTAGCCGAGATATTAACCCTTAAAGGTACGGTCAGTTCGGACATACACAAGGACAGTGGCGGCGTACTCTATGCCTAGTTAATAACTTTTAATGATGTATATGTGTAATGTAATGTCCAGTAACAGTATAAAAGCAATAACCGTCGAATTGTTAAAAACATACTAATTTAAGGGGTCTCGGGACTCTAAAAAGTGGAAAAAATGACAAAAAGACCATTTTCAACATTTAATGTCTTAAAATGTATATGATTTTAAAACACAATTTTAATTGGGATGAAAGATATAAGTATGTTATAAAGATATAATCATAAGTAAGATTAAAGATATAAGCATAAGTTGCAACACCGCCTTGGTCAGTGCCGCGTTTTTCCAGATAGGTGTTTAATTAACTTTTAAAGTCACTCGAGACCTATTGAGAGATACAATCAATGCAAACTATCGCGAATCCCACAGTATTTATGTGATTCATTCTAATTAAATCTTTCGAGGGCGATGCCCTTAAAAATCGGACACCTAATTTTAATTCCAAAACAGACAAACGGCACCAAGAATATTTAATTAAAATTTTCCTTTTTGTCATGTACGTGAAAATAAGCACATTTCGTTTCATGTATTTAAAAAATTGTAAGATACAGAATTAGTATTTATAGGGGGCTCGAAACTGTTAGACATTTGTCGAACAAAAAATTGGCATAGTAGTTTACGCGCAGGATTACAAAATAAATATTGCAACTAGAATGAAAATTTTGGTGCATACTTATACTTCAGATTGTAATAATTTCCCTGAACTTAAAGAAATTTGTATTTAAAGCATTTTCATATTTTTAATGCCATGTTGCATTTAGCTAATACAAAATTTTGAAAATTTCAACAGTAAAATTACCTAAAAAAATATTTTTTTGAACAATAAAAAGGAAATTTTAGGTTCAGTTTATACAGACTAACATGAAATATATGTTTTGAAAATTTCATGAAAAAATATTCAGAAGTTTTTGAGGTATCCTGCGCGTTATGCCCCAAAAACGCCATTTGGAAAATAATGACTTTAAAGTTTCGGAAACGCCGCTTCAGCTATTGAGCGGGTATAATTCTAAAAGCCAAATCTTCTTTTCTGATGGGAATTTCAAGGAAACAATTATATCAAAATATTCAGAAAAGATAGGAGTTTAACATCTAAAAAAATAAAAATTTCTTAAATTTTGATGCTTTAAGAGTCCTGCGACCTCTTAATCCTTTCCGTCACGGAGTAATTCCATTTATAAACTTATGAAATAATGAACCGACACCAGAATTTATAAACGAATTTATTAGAAAATGCGAACTTTCTTATTTTCACGTACATGATAAAAGGAAAATTTTAATTAAATGTTCTTGGTGCCGTTTGTCTGTTTTGGAATTAAAATTAGGTGTCCGTTTTTTAAGGGCATCGCCCTCGAAAGATTTAATTAGAATGTATCGCATAAATACTGTGGGATTCGCGATAGTTTGCCTTGATTGTATCTCTCAATACGCCTCGAGTGACTTTAAAAGTTAATTAAACACCTATCTGGAAAAACGCGGCACTGACCAAGGCGGTGTTGCAACTTTGAGACCTCAATTCGAAGCGCGCTTAGCACAATGCTAAATTTAAACTTTGAACAAAGGTTTTGTTTTAGCTACACTGTAGAAATAAACGTTATTACTACGCTGAATTTAGTTTCATGAAATGCCAAATGAAGTTTAACTATGCACTGCTTTTATTGTCAGTACCGAATTAAGTTCATCATAAACAGATTAGGATAATATTAAAAAAGATTTATACGAATAGCTATATTTGATATTATTTAGGTTCCATATCTCTTTGAACTTTCATGGTATACCCATTTACACTTTTCTAATATATACAGTTATACCCAATCCTACGTTGTATAAATTTTTACAAAGTCTTAGTATTCTTTTAGCAACGTTTTTTATTTTTTATAATACAATTACAAACTCATATATTTATTCTACGGAACCCTCTGTACGCGAGTAATGCTCGCACTTGACCGTTTATTTTTTGATCAAGCGAGTCGCCACAAAAATGTTTTGGAGTGGATTTGAGGTCCAGATTTCCGTCTTTATCTTATTTTAGGTTTGTTTTTTACTAATTAATAGAGGCGAGTGTTAAAGGTCATATAAAGCTTTAATGGGGATTCAAATAATTCAATTTAAAACAATTGCAAAAGAAAATGTAAGTTTTTTCTTGGAAATAAAATTATAATCTTATTTAAGGGCAGTTGGAAGGCCCTACACCTACCATGTTAACTTAATGTACCTTTTCACAGAAAATACCAAAGATATTCACTTGAAAATTTTTATATACATAATATGAATAATTCCTAATAAAGTGAAGCCAACTATATAAACAGATATTCTTTAGTTATTTTTTTAAATCTGGAATAAAAACCACTTTTAAATAACAAAAAACTTTCATTCTTCCAAAGAAAACCTTTTTTATAAAACTTTTATACATATGTTTGTAACTAAAGTTCACTTCAGATTTATCAGAGATATGTGTAAAATATTCAGACAAGATTACAAACAATAATCTATATAAATATTACGCTATCGTATGTGGCACAGAAATCGCTATTATTTGTTAATTGTTTAATGGCAACGCCCGAATGAAACGCATCTCATTGATTATTGAACAGCATTTAATGTATCGCCATACCTATAAAGGGAATTACCATAGGGCGAGGCCTGTTCTGTCGCCAAATGCCGCCAAGTTTGCCGCCAGCTTGGCGTGATATCGTTAAAAGTGACGCCAACTTATGTCTAGTATTTCGCCAAACCCCCATTCACTTCCATTGTAAACCAATAGGGTTTACTTGCTCACACAAAATCAACAAATGGAGATATTTTAATACAGTAAAAACCAATATTAGCTTAAGGGATTATATTAATTACATTTAAGGGAGTCCAAGTAAATTAAATTATGAGTAAAAGTAACATGATACAATGCTTGCATGCTTATCCAAACACAAATTTTAAAGGAAACCAAACTGGTCGCTAAAGGCGGCTAGTATGTAGTAGTTGCAATAGAAAGGTATATCGAAGTTCAAAAAACAACATTTTGAGAAAATTGAGTTTTAAATTTTTCTATGTAATATTTATGTATGATGTAAACAAAGTGAATTAGTACTTAAATTTTTTTAACTTATCGTTGTCGTAGAAACAAATTAATATACCACTCGAAAGGTAAAAAATAAAAGACTCAAAATATAAAAAAAAACCCACCTTTTTCCACGAATTTGCCATCCAACTGCCCTTAAATGCTTCCTCGTTTACGTATTGATGTTAGTATCTTCCAAATTAATTTTAAAATTTTGTACATATGTTTTCAAACATTTTATCGCCAAAAATATCTTCCGAATAGCATGGGCTGAAACAGCTAAGTTTGTGGGTATTTTGAATGATTTTCATTGCATTCTTCAAGTATTTGTACTAAAAAAGTCGACAATCTGTATCAGGCTGTCACTTTATTTTGAGATTCTGCTTTTACAGTGTTCTGTTCCAGAAAATTCGAATTATTTTTAAAGATGTCTTAGAAACTGCATTCATTTTTTCGTCATACTAATGGATTCAAACAATGAAAGTATTCTAGCTTGGTATTTTGATTTATGAATCTTGAAGGTATTGATTTTCGAATTTTGACTGTCTTGATTGATTGTTAATGGCATATTTATACTTATCCTGACCGAAATTTCGGAGGGGGATGATCCCCTCCCCCTACACACACACTGCCTACGGCCTTGTTTTCCAGTGATGCTTCAGCTGTCACATTTATTATATCCACCTATGCTAACATAAAATCAGACATTAAATGACTTTGAATAAAAGAAAAGAATTAAAAAAAACCACTGCCTTTTTACCACATTTATTTACGCGCCACAGCGGTCAAGAACTATAAATTGTCTTTCTAATTTCTAAATTACTTTTATGTTGAATTCTTCACACTTAGTAATACAGTACGTTTATAATATATACATCCAAAAAGCCTTCTTCTATATAAATCCCCCACAATCTAGATTAGATTAAAATTTGATTTATCAAAAGCTTTCACTGCACACTAATTGGGCTTCGTTCGCTATCGACGGGTGTGGTGGTCCAAACAAGCTTAATGGTGGAAGCCGCACTTAATTCGGCAGCCTAGACCCGGACTTTCTGCCCATGAGCCATTAATGTGGCGATCACTATTGCCTGGGAGCTTATTACTGGTCCTGTATACTTTGCTCGCATAAACCATTAATACTACTGTTACCATAACGGGGGTCTTTATTATAACGAATTCCTGTGCGCTTCGCACCGCTATATTCTGGTTATATACCCATGCCAATCCCACCAACACGATGATCCGTAACTAAATTCTAACTAAAAGTTTTAAATTTTAATTCTTCCTCGTCGTAGAAGTGAAATTAATATATAAACTGGATCCTGTGCGTTTCGCGCCCAAAAATACTGAATATGGCGATTAGTAAAAGCATCAAAATTGCGCATTTATCATTTAATATTTGATATATTCATGTGATGAAACAAACTTCTTTCATATTGTAAATATTACAGTTTGCTGAATGACATAAAAAGGAGAAAATTGTTTGCAGTTTGATATATATATATATATATATAAAAGAGTCAAGTGCGAGTATTACTCGCGCTCAGAGGGTTCCGTACAATAAATATATGAATTATTAACTGTATTATTAAAAACAATCGTTGCTAAAAGAATAATAAGACTTTGTAAAAAACTATACAACGTAGGGTTGGGTATAGCTGTATATACAAGAAAAGTACGAATAGGTATACCATAAAAGTTCAACGAGATATGAAGTCTAAATAATATCAAATATTGATATTCTGTATAACATTTTTTTTTTTAAATTTTATCCTAATATGTTTATGATAAACTTATTTCGGTACTTATCGTAAAAGTAGTGCATATTTAAACTTAATTTTGCATTTCATAAAATAAAATACAGCGTAGTAATAATGTTTTCTTTTTACAGTGTAGCTAAAACAAAACCCTTGTTCAAAGTTTAAACTTGACATTGTGCTAAGCGCGCTTCGAAAGGAGGATGCAAAGTTACAACGCCGCCTTGGTCCGTGCCGCGTTTTTCTAACAAGGAAGGTCTCCATACGGGCATACTCAGAAAAATCTGAAAAAATTACAGAATGTTCTTCTCATATGGATATATATGTTTATAAAAATTTTTTTGGCGGAACCCCGATACAGCGTCCGTAAAAAAATAACTAAATTTTCGCTTATTTGGCGATTTATCACCGGTTGGCGATGGAAAAAAAATACGCTTTTATGTAGGAAAATTTTTTTTATATTGAATTTGTTTATATAAGTTTAATTTAAATAACTTTAGTTTTGTCATTTTTAATTTGTTTTAACAACAGTTTCTCATATATATTTATATGAATTTATAATAAAATTTAAATATCATATTTTATGATTTAAAGCAAAATTTAAATTGATTTAAATTATTTCAAGCTCAAAAATGAGGCAGATAGAACACTGTCGGTTTGATTTTGTTGCTATGGAAACGACTTCGTCTTTGATATGGATTCAAATGTCAGCTGACTATAACTCAAAATAGATATTTGTAACTTGCAAAGCATAGAAAATATTTTTAGAGTTATAAAATTAAATAACTATAAGCAACATATATATGTAATATGTACAACAAGCAACATATATATGTAATAAAAAAAATGTATAATAACCTCTTTCATTGATTAAGTTTAGATTCATTAAAAACCGTGCATTCTATAAAACAATTAATAAACAATTTTCAGATGCATTAAAATCGTTTGCTTTTGGCGAGGAAAAATCCTGCTCGCCAAATCGCGTGTCACTTTCGTACTTTCGCGCCAAATATTCGAAAGTATTTTATTTTTTTACAGACTTTCTACTGAAATTCCGCCATTAAATTTGACTGATCCTTTATTACATACATAAGTAGTTTAATTGGGTATTTTTTTTCAAAATATTCTGAGTATGCCCAGTATGGAGACCTTCCTTGTAAGTACGTTTCTAATTAATTCTTAAAGACACGGGAAGTTTATTGAAAAATCCACTCAATGCAAACTTGTCGTGAATCCCATAGTATTTATGTGATTATTTCTAATTAAATTAGTCTGTTTTTAACAATTTGACGTTTATTGCTTTTATACTGCTATTGAGTATTACATTATACAAATATATCATTAAAAGTTGTTATCTAGGCGTTAAAATCCGATAGAGATAGAGTACGCGACCCTTGTCATTATGTCCAAACCGTACATGTCTTTAAGGGTTAATATCTCGGCTAATTACCGACGATTTTTTTCGAAAATAAAAATCAACAATGCTTTTATGCTTTTGTTACGATAGGTACCTCCAACGCTCCTCAACACCTTTGCTGATCGCCCGTAAATCGAAATTTGTGTGTAACGGAAAAATCCACTTTTCTCAAAAACTATGTGACCTAGGGTAATCGCTATAATTTTCCTGAAAGGTTTAAATTAACGTCTATTACCTCTAATTTTTTCATAATTTTAGTTTCAGTAGATTCGGAAATAGATTGGGGGGGGGGGGAGGACAGATTTTTGCACTACATTTTGGACGATATCTCTTAAAATATAATACCTAAAATTAAAGGAAATGTATTTTTCAGTTCAGTGTTACGAAACCTTTTACACGATACCCCACATGATATACAAAGAAAAGATTTTTTATTTCAAGTAACATAATTAGCCCCTCTACATTTTTCTTAAATATATTTGTGAATGTTTAATAATCTGTAAATATGGGGGTCAATAGTCTTTATTACATCCCCCAATTTGAACTTTCCTCGTTCCATTGTTTACGAGTAAAATGGCTGTGACAGACGGACAGACAGACACAGGAGTGATTTTATAATGGTTCCGTTTTTACTTTTTTAGTACGGAACCCTGAAAATCATAAAAAACAACAGAAGAATGTCTGAAACCATTTAAAAAAATCATTAACTTGGGTGGTTCTAATTATCCGATTTTACAGAAAAGTGTGACAATGGCAAGTCGGATTTGTTTTCTAATTTCTGTTATAAATAATAATTATCCAAGATTCTGTAGATAAGTAAACTTTGTAAGCTTCCACAAGTTGCACGGCAAAAAATAGTCTCACCTTCATTTCTCTTTTGCTTACTTTTTTATCACGAGTGGCAACAATCAATATGTTACGTCATTATCGCAGAGTTAATTTATGCAACCAGTGTTGAATTCAGGCACTTTTCTCCGGAAAGGATTTCTGTGGCCTGGGGGGGGGGGGGGGGGATTGAACTTTTTGACCATTGAAAACACAAAATCTCAAATCTTCTGGGGGGGGACATCTCATTGCTCCGGGGGGGGGGGGGAATGCCCCCCGGGCCACCCTCTGAATTCAACACTGTATGCAACAAAAACTAATATACACATGGCAAAATATTTGCCTTTCTGTCTCTCACCCCATACCAGACGAAAACCGAATTTCTTAATGACGGACAAAGAATAAAACTTTCAGAGAATTGTACTTTTTTCCTTCAAAATATGGCTATCAATGCATGTTTAAAGAAATGTTTGAGCTGCTGTTCTCCGCTTGTTTCTTTTTAATAAAGCCCTACATTTATTCAAGTGATAAATAAAAAATTCAAAGTACTGAAAAAAAAATCTGAATTACATTAAATCTTATCTTTTCCAATATAACGAATAAGTATATGGATTTTGTCAGCTACTCTTTATAACTTCAACGAGCGATCAATGATAAATGATTTATCCTTTCTAAAACTGAACCTGCAGGAGGCAAATTTCTGTTGTTAAACTTATTTAACATTAAATACAACAGCAAAGTATCAAATAAAGAAAAAATAGTTTATCGACCTCTTGCAATTGATGAAACACCTTAAATTTTGACTTTATTTTAACGCAAATCTCATTACATCTAACGAGAAAACAGAAGATGTTTTTTAAGCTTCCATATGTTGCACGGTGCATATGTGGATTTTGTGAGACACTCTTTATAACTTCAACGAGTGATCAGTGATAAATGATTTATAATTTCCCAAAAAGGAAGAGGCAAATTGAACCTGCAGGAGCAAGCTTCTATTGTTAAGCATATTTTAAAATTAACAACAATAACAAAGTATCAAATAAAGAAAAAATAGTTTATCGACCTCTTGCAATTGATGAAACACCTTAAATTTTGACTTTATTTTAACACAAATCTCATTACATCTAACAAGAAAATAGAAAACCTTTTTAAGCTCCCATATATTGCACAGCGCATACCCCCCCCCCCCCCTACCTATCTCTTGCTTACTCATTTATCACGAGTGGCAACTGCCAATATTTTACTTCATTCTCCCAGAGTAAATTTACACAACAAAAACCAATATACACTTGGCAGAATATTTGCTTCTCTGCCTCTCACCCCACACCAGACGAAAAGCGTATTTCTCAATCACGGCCAGGGAATAAAACTCTTTCAAGCTTCCGCTGAAATACTTGAGGGAGCAGGGGAAGTCTGACAGGGAATTGCAGTTCTTTGGTCCAAATGTGGCTATCAATGGATGCTTAGAGAAATCCTCGAACTGTTCTCCATTCCCAACACGAACCAGCAGCACCCGGGGGATGGCCTGCACCACCACCCCTCTTAAAAAGAGGGAAAAGGGAGATGAAGAGCTCAAGTGACGATACGTTGATTAACCTGTAAATCGATCTAACAGTGTATAAAAGTTCCGGAAAGGGAGTCGTTAATGGCTATTGCTTACGCCAAGTCAACGTCTGGACGTTTTATTCGGAAGATATTTATGTTGATGTAAATGACATTGGACTCTTCTGAATTTTGTATGCTTCCCATTTTTGTCCTTCTTACAAACGTAGATACCGCGTTTAATTTTTTCTTACTTTTTTGGTAATTTTCGTATTATAACTAGGAGTTATTGCCTAAAAATACGCGAGTTTTTTGTGAATATTAATGGAATTTTATCCAGCTTGGTTAAAAACATTGTGTAGCGAAAGAAATAGCGATCTGTAAAAAGATAATACTATTTTAATAAATAAATATCTAAGTGGATTAAAATTTCAGTAATTTTTAAGTGCTCAATTTAAATTTGGTGAAAGCCATCTTTTATATTTATTCACAAGAAGTCTTGAATGGGGCATGGGAAGGGGAAGGGGTTAATTAATTAAAATATTTCAGATTTTGCTATTTGTTTAGGGCTGAGTTATTACTTTTATTCTGAAATTATAACAACTTCAAAAGGCAGATAAAAATAAGTTATATGGAGCGATTCGGATAGAGGTATGTTTAGAATAGAGTGCGCCCCTGGTTGCGAAATGTGCAACTAACAGATTTTGCAAAAGGATAAAGTGTTTTGAAAGGAATATTAAACGAAACCCTCTGTGCGATGTGTGATCACGCTTACCCACTTATTTAATTATTGTATAAATATGTAAAAACAGCTTTTTCTCTTTGTTATTATTATTATTATTTAGATAGTTAGTTAATTTGGATTATATTTATATTCTAATTCCGTAGGACCACAAGTAACGGTTTGATATAACAAATTATCATATTATTAAAAAAAATAGTTTTCTATTTTAACACATTTTCCTTGATTTGGTTAAATGCAACTTACTTTCGAATTTTAAAGATGAAATAAATATTAATTCTACAGTACGACTAATTATAAACTTTTAATTAAATTTATATAATGCTTGTACAGAAGAGATTTTTCCTTATATATTTTTTAAAGTTGTTATTGACAGGAAGCAGATTTTTCGTCTATCGGATTCCCCTCTAACGGAAATTAACTGTATTTATTTATTTATTTATTTACTCATATTGTAAATTTCTTAAAAGACAATCTTGACCTCAATTACCTCCAAAAATATGCCTCCGCGCGAAAAAAGAAAAAAAAAAAGAGTTATCCATTTCCTTATAAATTAGTAAATTTTACAATTTTATAAATTTTGTTTTGTATAGTTAAAATTCGTTTACTTCAGTACTTTGTTCGTTTTATTGTAAAAAAAAAAAAAAAATGAAATTATTATAAGCTAATATGACTTACTTTTTAATCATTTGTTTGGATTTTTCCAGAGCTTTTAGAGAAGGCATTTCAAAGGCTTCTTTCTGTTCTTCCCCGGGTAGCCTTCTGAAATAGAAAAAAAAAATTAATGCATGTTTGTGATTTTTCCATATTAAAATCCATGTTATTTTTTGCATCGCAGCCAACAATAGTTTATTATTTTTAACTAAATTGAGTGAAGTTCTTTTTCAATAAAAGTAACGTAACATACATAGCTATTTTTTTGCACAGAAAATATAGGGTGTTTTTCTTTAATGAATAAGAAATTAAACAATATATACAGGGTGCCCCAAAAGTCCCTGACATATTTAAAAAATAAATATTCATCAAGTAATTTATTTATTTATGATTTTACCAATGTAAACAAAACGGAATACTCATAAATGACTTTTTGAAAAATGCCAGCAATCATTTTCTAAGTCCAAAAAATTGCATATTGAATTTTATAAAATATTACTCTTTTCATTGAAAAATATATTTAAATTCAATAAATATATTTTGAAATAAATAATATATTTTTTATAAAAATATTCATTAAATACACTGGTCTCCAAAAGTTAAGGTACAACACAGAACACGTTTCATGTACCAGACAGCAATGGGCTCTGTACTCTCCACATATGAGCCCAGATTCACACTGGAGAGCAGCTCAAGCCATCTGCTGATCTGGAGGAAACAACGCACTAGATACCATCAATCCAGCACTGTTGAAACACACAGGTACAGAGGTGATGGAATCATGGTTTGGGCAGGGATCTCACTCGGTGGTCACACTGGCATGTGTTCCATGGAGGAACTCTTACCGGTGTGAGATATCGGGATTACATCCTTGATCCATATGTCCGCCCATATGCCGAGACTATTGGTAACGATTTCATTCTGATGGATGATAATGCACGACCTCACCTAGCTGTGATTGTTGAGGACTATCTTGAGGGTCACGGTTTGGAGCGAATGGAAGGGCTCAGCTCCCTCTCCAGACCTGAATCCGATGGAACATCTTTGAAACTATCTTGGCAGACAAGTTGTTGGTTTAGGACCTCTTTCAAGGTCGTTAGATGAGCTGGAACAAGGCTTAGTCCATGTCTGGTCCTCGCTTCCCATTTCGGCGTCCGACAACTTAATTGACAGCATAGAAAGTCGATGCCGCCAATGTATTCAAGTCAGGGGTGGACACATTCCTTATTAGAACCCATTTTAGTAATGTTTCTATGACATTTTACCACATAATATTTCGATTTACTATTTTCACCAAGAATGAGCTTTTCCACCAAGAGTGCTTTTATTGGTGTAGATGATTTTTGCGTTTAACTTATGTAAATTTCTATGTTGCATTCAATAAATAACTGTTTAGTGTACATTTCCTCCAAATTTGTTGTTTCTACATTCATTCATTTGCAAATTAGATGCAAAAAAACCCGGTTGTACCTTAACAGAATAGCGATGAAATAGCGAATTAAATTGTTCATGGTACAATGACTTTCATTTTACTTTTAAAAAAATGCTCAGAAAGGGGGTAAACTATGAATAGCGAATTAAACCTTAAAAAGCTTCACAAAATATATGTATCAAATTTATAAATAGGAAAAATGTTTCCCATATTTTCTGTCCTGTCTATATGTTTATGAATAAATATACAAATGAATAAAAAAGTAAACAATACAGTTTTAATTTTTATCTTAGAAATAATATATATTTTTTACGTACCAATAAAAAAATTAGATGTTCAATTTTAAAAGAACATGTACTTATAATAAAATACTCAGTACCTAATTCAAATTTAAAAAGTTTCACAAACAGGATTTATATAAAAAAAAGCTTTACTGTTTTTTTTCCAAATGCATGTTTATGATGAAATACACAGATTATTAAAAAACTAAATAATACAGTTTTCATTTGCAGTTTAGAAAGGGCATAATTTGATTAAAAAAAAACTGATGAGAAAATGAACAAGTATTTAAAGGAAGAAAAATATATTTTATTAAACTATAGTAATAAAATATGTAGCACACAAATAAAAATTTTTTTTAATTTCATGAAACACATTAAAATTTATATAAAAAGACTGCTTCACGTTTTCTTTGAATGTTTGTTTATAGCAAAATTTTATAAATAAATAAATAAAAATAATAATCATATTACTTTAATTGATAGTTTATGAAGAATATTTTGTCTTTTTTTAATTAAAAAACTTAATAATAGCACAAGTTGATTAAACAAGCAATCCTTTTAATAAACAAAAATGTATTAACTGTAGTAATGAACAAATTTCATAGAACAGATTTATTCAAATGCATATAGAAGAAATGCTTTAATTTTTTTGTGGATATATGTTGATGAAGAAATATACAATTGAATAAAACAAAAGTTATATTATTTTAATTTACATTTTAGAAAGTATTATTTGTTTTGTTTTTTCAATTAAAAATAAACTAAATTAAAGGACCAGATGTTTAAAATAATAAATATTTAAAGAAATAAGAATCATATTGTATAAAATGTGGTGATTAAATCAATAGTACAGAATCCAAATTTTAAAAGTTCAGCGAAACAGGCTTATTAAGATATAGTACATAAAAGGGATGTTTTACGCTTTTCTCGAGTGAATGTTGATGAATAAATATATAAATGAATAAAAGAAAAGCTATATTGTTTTAATTTACACTTTAAAAAGTATTATTTGTTTTGTTTTGCTTTGTTTTCAATTAAAAAGAAACTGAATTAAAGGACCAGATGATTAAAATAACAAATATTTAAAGAAGTAAAAATCATATTGTATTAAATGATAGTAATTAAATGAATAGTATAGAATCAAAATTTAAAAATTTCAGCGGAACAGATTTATTAAAATATATATGAAAGGAATGCTGTACGCTTTTCTCGAGGGAATGTTGATGAAGGAATATACAAATGAATAAAATAAAAGTTGTTTTCTTTTAATTTACATTTTATAAAGTATTACTTGTTTTGTTTTTTCCATTAAAAAGAAACTAAATTAAAGGACCATATGATAAATATGACAAATATTTAAAGAAATAAAAAATCATATTGTATTAAATGATAGTAATTAAATCCATAGTACTGAATCAAAATTTTTAAAGTTCAGTGGAACAGGTTTATTAAGATATATAAAAAAGGAAGGTTTTACGCTTTTCTCGAATGAATGTTGATGAAGAAATATACAAATGAATAATTAAAAAAAAAAAAGTTATATTATTTTAAATTACATTTTAGATAGCATTAGTTGTTTTGTTTTTTTTTAATTAAAAAAAATAAATTAAAGGACCAAATGATTAAAATGACAAATATTTAAAGAAGTAAAAAATCATATTGTATTAAATGATAGTAATTAAATAAATAGTACAGAATCAGATTTTAAAAGTTCAGCGGAACAGGCCTATTAAGATATATACAAAAGGAATGTTTTACGCTTTTCTCGAGTGAATATTGATGAAGAATATACAAATGAATAAAAAAAACAGTTACGTTGTTTTGATTTGCATTTTAGAAAGTAATATTTGTTTTGTTTTCTCAGTTGAAAAGAAACTAAATTAAAAGACCATATGATTAAAATGACAAATATTTAAAGAAGTAAAAGTCTTATTGTATTAAATGATAGTAATTAAATCAATAGTACAGAATCAAAATTTTAAAAGTTCGGCGAAACAGGCTTATTAAGCTACAGTACATAAAAGAGATGTTTTACGCTTTTCTCGAGTAAATGTTGATGAATAAATATATAAATGAATAAAACAAAAGTTATATTGTTTTAATTTACATTTTAGAAAGTATTATTTGTTTTATTTTGTTTTGTTTTCAATTAAAAAGAAACTAAGTTAAAGGACCAGATGATTAAAATAACAAATATTTAAAGAAGTAAAAATCATATTGTATTAAATGAGAGTAATTAAATGAATAGTACACAATCAAAATTTAAAAAGTTCAGCGGAACAGGCTTATTAAGATATATACAAAAGGAATGTGTTACGCTTTTCTCGAGTGAATGTTGATGAAGAAATATACAAATGAATAAAAAAAAAGTGACATTGTTTTGATTTACATTTTAGAAAGTGTTATTTGCTTTGTTTTTTCAGTTAAAAAGAAACTAAATTAAAGGATCATATGATTAAAATGACAAATATTTAAAGAAGTAAAAGTCTTATTGTATTAAATGATAGTAATTAAATCAATAGTACAGAATCAAAATTTTAAAAGTGTACCGGAAAACGCTTATTAAGATATATATGAAAGGAATGTTGTACGCTTTTCTCGACTAAAAGTTGATGAAGGAATATACAAAAAATTAAAAATAAAAACTACAAAGCTTTAATTAATTTATAAATTGTAATTTTTAAATAAAAAATTAAGTTAGGCGAACAGCTTATGAAACGAACAAGCATTTAAAAAATAAAAACAAATTGTACTAACTATACCAATAAAATCAATAATATCCAATAATCATTTAAAAAGTTCCACAGATAATACATTGAAATACAAGATGAGTCTAAAATCATTGGGCAACTTTAAGAGGAGGTAGGAGAGGGGACATCACAAGGATTCAGATTTGCATAGCAACCCGTAGTCGGAAACGCTTTCCTGGTGCGGTAGTGACGACAAAAAACACAAGAAAGACAGGACACGAATAAAAGGAGAAAACATGTTTATTATTCTTAGTATAGCAAAGAAATAAGAAAAAAGAACACTAAAGAGACAGTGATAATCATCAGAGTAGGTGTTCGAAATTACGAACCCGGGCCGTGATGCATGGAAGCGCATCACCGGCGCATGGAATATCTAATGCTCTCGAAAATACCGGGAGTATCCCGGACTTCCCCAGCAACTGCCACAATGCGTGCAAAAAGTTCCTCAACACTTTCCAGCATTGTCCCAGCATTTTTGCAGCACTAAGAATAATAAACATGTTTTCTCTCCCTGTTCATGTCCTTTCTTAATTGTGTTTTGTGTCGTCACTACCGCGCCAGGAACGCATTTCCGACAATGGGTTGCTATGCAAATCTGAATCCTTGTGATGCCCCTACCTCCCCTTAAAATTTGTCCCATGATTTTAGACTCACCTTGTATATGTAAAAAGAATGCTTCATGTTTTTTCTGAAAGTATGTTGATGAAGAAATATGAAATTTATTTTATAAAAGAAAACCATAAAGTTTTAATTAGTATAAAAATGTAATATTTTGTTTTTTTTAATTAAAAGAAAACACACTAACCAATCTATTTCGCAGTTTTCACAAACTTATTCATTTCTAATCATTGCACAATTTCAGATTTTACACCGTCGAATAGGGGGATAAATATACTTTCAAATATAATTTATCGAAAAATGGTATTTGAATTTACTGTTTTTTTTTTAAATGTTTGAACCAACTTTCGAGTCTGATTTTTTTTTAAATCAATACCTGTCACGTTCAATTCGATTACAGAAGACTAAAACTTCATTAGTAAATAAATAAATCACAAATTTAACAGATATATAATCGAAGTATATGCTAAAACACAGAAAATCACAATCAAAATGTTTGCTATAAATATTGAATTTTTTTACGATTAACCGTTCGCATCCAGCTAATACAAAAGTACCAACAAAAGTAATATAAAAGTATTTTAATAAATTTCAAAACTTTATTTGAATATATAATTGATATTTTCCATATATTTTTCACTATTGGTGTTAGCGGAAAAACTAAAAAAATATATATTAACCCTTTAGTGCGCAGCTTTGCATATATGCAAACAACAGTGTTTTGAATTTAATAGATATTTTTATTCGTATATACCTAATTCACACCAGAAAATTAAAATAGCAGTATTTGCTTTAAATAATAACAGACTTTCTGTATTTAAATACAGCGAAATTAACCATTGAATCTTTCTGTGTAAAGTCAGATTCTCTGGACTAAGTTATTTCTAGAACGTATTCTATCATGGTAATTAAAGGTTAAAGGTTAAGCTTTATAAAAAAAAAAAATCATTATATAAAATAAGATATTACAGATACATACTTATTAAAATAGTTACTAATTTGCATTATTCTAGCGTAAAACATCTACAGGACAGTAGTTCTTATTTGTATTGAAGATGTGCAACAGAAGAAAAGACTGATGTATAATATGAAAAATGTATCTCTGATTTGTTTTCAATATTTTTCCTGTGTAATAAACCTTTCAGAGAATAATATATAATTTTTTCGAAACAAAATAAAAAATCCGCATTTAAGGGTTAAACGTAAAAAAAATATTAGAGTTTTCAATAAAAAATGACGTTCACCTATGTTCTGTACACCTAGGATTTACAGTTTAAATCACCTGTTTATTATTTTTTTTATTTATTCCTATTTATTTTTTAATTTTTTTAATGTAAAAAATAAATTAAAGAACAATTTGATCAAAAAGAAAAACAATTAAATAATAAAAAAATATTTTGATACATTAAAACTGCATCGAGATCTGCTGGTTCTTTTTTTTTTATATATATAAACTCATTTGAATCTTTTGCCACTTAAATAAAATTTATAATGAGAAAACTAAAAAAAACTTATTTATTCACTTGAGATCTATTAAGCAGCAATTAGAGCTGAATATACGAATCGCAGTTCACGAGATCAAAATTCCTAGAACATCATTAAAATTTCCCTCCTACTTCGTTGCTTATTTTTTATTATTTTACTTTATTTTGCGAGAAAACTTCATTCCGGGGAGTTGGCAGGGGCGTATCGAATTTCGTACATCGAATAAGAACATTCATTAGGGATTCGATACGCCCTAACAGGTCACCCAGTGGAATGTTGAATGAGCAAATTCGACCGAGAATGCGATAATTTGGTAAAGAGCAAAGAATGATTAATGAAATGCTGAATCGATTTATACATTTCAAAGGATCTTTTTTTTCTTCTATCGTGCCTGGCATTCTCCTAGAAATTTATAAAACAAATGTCATAGAACATTTATTAAAAAAGTTATAGCAAGTGAAAATATGTTATAATGGAAATGCAGTGTAATTAGTGTTGTTAACTGTAACAAAAAAGCGCGGGACAGGGAGTAAAAAAAGTGGGACAGTAATTTCGATATTGGGACATAAACTGCAATAAACCCCATGAAAACGGAATCTGTCTATATAGGAAAAGTGGTGTAATTAGTGTTGTCATATCCACTGTTACAAAAAAGCAGAACAGAAAGTCCAAAAAGCGGAACAGTGGTCTTTTATATCGAGACATAAACTGCAATTAAGCCTATAAAAATGAAATTTGTCTATAACGGAAATGCGGTGTAATTAGTGTTACCAGATCCACTGCTACAAAAAGTAGGACGGAGAGTCCAAAAAGCGGACATTGGCCTTTATATCGGGACATAAAATACAGTAAATTAAACTACAGTAAATACAGTATGAAAACGGAATCTGTCTATAACGGGCGTGTTGTATAATAGGTGTTACGAGATCTACTGTCACATACACAAAAAAAAGAAGAAGAAAAAAAAAAGTTGGAAATTGCTCGTCAAACGTGACAAATGTGGTGCGTTCGTACTATAACTAGATTTATAAATATTTTTTGCACCGCATATTGTATTGAATGTATATTTTAGTGCACTTCCTAAGTGCATATCAATTTCATTCTGTTCGAAAGGCTGAAACATCATTAAAATGTACTTGAAATATTTTTTTCCATTAGCCGTAATGTAACGGAAAACGTTTGACTGTTCCTGTAATTAAACTATACATCTGATTTTCATAAAATTTGAAATGACTCTACAAAATTTTGCAACAATTATATATTTAATATTTCAGACCATTCAGATGGATAGTTTTTGCTCTGTTATATGCGGGCAGACGGACAGGCAGACAGATGGACAGGCAGACAGACGGGCAGGCAGACAGGCGGACCGAACGACGACTATAGGTGCTACGTATTTATAGAATTACGAACGTACCTTTAAACGAAACAGAGAGTGAAAAGAGCGGGACAGTGACTTTTATATTGGGACATAAAATACAGTAAACCCTGTGAAAACGGAACCTGCCTATAAATTCTACCTTAAATGTAAAAAATCAATGATCCCGATGGAAGGAATATCATGCAGTTATACCTGATAAGACGCAAACCTATTTAAAACGGAATCTTTCTCTGGTCATTTGAGATTTCGTCTTAGTAGGTTTTGCTGTATTAAATAAACAAAATAATATTAGAGAGAAAAATCTGTGAAAGCGGAATCGCTAGTGACCGAAACACAATTCCGTAAAGGAGAGGTTTTCGAAAGAGCATTTATAACAGTAAGGTATTGATTACACAGGGACTATGACTATTTTATGTATAAGAAGGTATTTGTTACAAGTATGATCCTGTTTTACAGAATATACAGAACTAAGAACAGTAAAACCTGTAAAAACAAAAACACTAAGAAACGGAAAAATATTCCGTTTTATACAGGTATCCGTTTGAGTAGGTTGATTCTTCTTAGCGAGATCGTAAAAACATTCCGTTATAAACAGCTTGCCAAACAGTAAAAAACCTAAAGCTCGAATTCCTCGGGACTTTACCAAGTCCGAACTTCGGATTTTTCTGAACTTTAAGTCATCAAAAATATTGCCTTTCCAATAAAAAATAAATAAATTTCACCACTTAAAAAAGCATAATATGACGTTCATATATTAAAAATTGCATATAACAGCTATTAATACAAAATTAAACAATAATTTCCATTAAATAAATCATAACAAAACAAAAAGTAAAAAAAAAAAAAAAAACATTTATTTAAGGGAACATACAATTAATGAACAAATTGTAACTATTGAGCATTTCAGTTAATGTACGCTGCTTTATTAACTTAGGTTTATCAATAAGAAGTTTTTCTTTTATTCTGTAGATCGACATGAGTAAAGATTCAGTAATAAAGCTTCTTTGCTCTAGACCTTTTTTTCTTTGTTTGTTTCAACAATTTTGTTTCTTCCCTCCTTTCTTGAATATCTACTGCTGCTGGAAAGTCGAACTTGGGACAATTCCGAATTTTGGGTGTTCGAACTTTAGACTTTGTACTGTACCAACAGTTTTACTGCTTAAGGTGGCTGGTCACTCAGCTTCCGATTTCTCCTCACTCATGTAAAGTCTATGGGCATTTGATGCATTCGTATATTTAAAATATCTCCTCGGGAAATTAATATTTTAAACTTCTACTTTTAGTGTACACTTCCTAAAATATGTCTCTTTTTTTCTTAGTTCTCAAAATATTACTAAAGTATAGACTTAATTTTATAGGAAGTGTTAAAATCTTACTCACAGTTCGCCCACTTTTACTACGAATGCATAAAAAGTCCACAGACTTAACATTACGGAGGAGAATTCCGAAGCTGAGTGACCACAGTGACCAATATTATTATAAATATTGTGCACATTCCCATATTTAGTACGGTTACATTTTATGAAATAAATACAAAAAAAATAATAATAATTAGCTTTTTTTATAGTATTTTTCCAGTTCATTTTACAATATTTTAAGGGGTCTCAGGACTCTTAAAATTGGAAAAATCGAAAAAAAAAAAAAAGACCATTTTCAACATATAATATCTTAAAATGTAGTTGATTTTAAGACAAAATTTTATATTGCGATGAAAGATATATGTTCTTTCATTTCATGTATTTGAAAAATTACAAGATGAAGAATTGGAATTTACACTGGGCTAAAAAACGTCAGACATTTGACGAGCGGAAATTTGGCTTAACAGATTACGCGTACGATTACAAAATAAATTTTGCAAGTAGAAGGAAAATTTTGGGTCCTACTTATGCTTCACATTGTAATAATTACTCTGAATCTAAATAAATTTGTATTTAAAGCACATTTCTATTTTTAATACAGAGTTGTATTTAGTTAATGCAAAATTTAGAAATTTTCAACAGTATAATCACCTATAAAGAATATATTTCTGAACAATAAGAAGGAAATTTTAGGTTCAGTTTATACAAACTAACATGAAACATATGTTTTGAAAATTTTATAAAAAAAAATTCAGAAGTTTTTGAGATATCGTGCGCGTTATGCCCATAAACGTCATTTGGAGAAAATTGACTTCAAAGTTTCTGAAACGCCGCCGCCGCTTCAGCTATTGTATAATTCTAAAAGCCATAACTTCTGTTCTAATAGGAATTTCAAGGAAACATTTATACTAAAATGTTCAGAAACGATAGTAATTTAATATCTAAAAAAATTAAAATTTCGAAAATTTTAAAGCTTTAAGAGTCCTGAGACCCCTTAAAGCGATTTTACCAAAAAATTTAAGGAAACAAAAATTCAGGCATAAATGGGTTAAATAAATGAGAGTAATGATCTTAATTAATGAACGTTCATCCGAAATCCCCCTCTTAATGTTAATATGTTTTCTTTTGCTTAAAAAAAGGCGAAAGATTTTTCTAATTCAATTTTTCTCTAAAAACAGCTGTAGATACACTTCTTTAATCATTAGCGTTTTAACTTTGACTTCATAGCCTTTTAAATTTTGACCTTTGATCCCAGTTTGAGAACTTTGTTATACCCACGGTAAGTAAGTAGAACACTCGGTAGGGCCCACGCGCAGGTTTCGTTTCTCCCTCTGACGTCACTGGCACCCAAGTCCAGTCTTGGGAAACGCACTTTTCGCATTGTATAAAGCTTTCCGTTTCATAAAAAGAAGTTCAACATTTGTTTATTACCAGTGTATGATATTACTGAGGTGCGTGACACTTGGAACATCTACTAATTAAACATTTTTCAAATTCAAAGTTTATATACGTACATGTCTTTATTTTTTAGAGTTTTCTGAAGCGTAAATCTTCTGTTTTCATTTGGTTATTTGGAAGTATTAACTTTCGCCGCAATTATCATTATTTTATTTAAATACATATGTAAAAAAAGCAGTTTTCTTACCTGCTCTGTTGTATTTCAATATTTTAGACACCGTCTTTTCATAACATTTTTGCAATTTTGCTTCAATCCAAAATACTTTGAGAAAACTCGGAAAATGCTTGCTTCAATTCATAAAACTTTGGAAAAAATGCACTTATAATTATGTTGTATATTTTCAAATATATATATTATTCACTCATAAAGTTATATGCTATTAAAATTTATAATTTTATACATTTTTTTAAATCCCTATTTAATGTTCTAAAAACATAAAACGGATCTAATAATGTTTTTAAAAGTTACGAGTATAGCTCTGAAAAACTCTATAGTACTATGTATTTTAAAACACAGGCATTGAAAAATATTAATAGCATTTTCAGGGCAACTTTAGATAAATGTAAGAAAAGCTTTTTTGAATTGATACTTGGGATTTTTTCGAATTTATAAATATTTAAAAAAAATGTGTAATAACAAAACGAGTAAACAAAGTAACCAAAAAACTTCTTAAATAGCCATAATAGCTTAAATAACATTTTATAGATAATTTAAAAAAAAACTCTTTAAATTTTTTGTATACACTAATATAGAAATTTAAATTATAAAATTATTGAAAATATCAGAAGAATAGTCTTTCTAGATAGTCTTCTAGAGAACATATTGTTACGTCCACTCTTATGTGTTAAAGGGTAGCGCAATTTCAGAAAGAACAACTTTTGTTTTATAATCAATTTATTTTATTTACAAATAATTAGAAAATAAATTAAAATCGGTATCAAAATATTAATAAATATAGGTCCGTACAACTTTTAACTTTAGGAACAGAATAATCATCCCACACAAGATTCTGCGATTAACTAACACGATCTCAAGTCTAAGTTATAATCTAGGTTTTGGGCTTCCGGTTCAGTAAATATCAAACTGTCTAACTCTCAAAGTCAAACAAAAACTAGGTTGTATAACATTCAAAATTTGAAAAAAAAATTAATAGATGTCATATTACGATATTACGATTAAAAAATTTTAAACAATCAAATATTTTTTTATGATTAATATATATATACATTCTTAAATTTTTAGTACGCACTAAAGTATTATCAGGAAAAATTTAAATTACAAATTGTGAGTGGAATATTATTTTATATGGATTATCTCAATACCTTAAAATAAATAAAAACTATGGAATATATTTTCAAATAAATAATTAGTTTTTATTCTATTGCTATACCAACATTTTTTTCTGAGAATATGTATTTTTGAAACTTCTAGATCCATGCCTGTTTATTAATCTGATATAAGTTTTTGATTTAAGGTCCCATATTGCTTACAAACCCTTATATTTCATCGAAAAAAAAAACTACAGTGTTTATTTTATTTTTCTTTAGTTTTGAGTACATTTAACTATATAAGTACTCAAAACTAAAGCTAATTTCTATAAATTTCAGGAATTATAACACAGCGATTTCACTAGTCGAAGAATATTTAAGTTCACCTCTTACATACACCTCTTCTGAATATGCAACTTTATTTTTAAAATAGAATTTTGAGAAAATTGGAATTTATATTGTTTCATAATTTCTTTACAACGAGAATTTTCTGATTTTTTACGTACTACATCGCACAATTTTCCCCCTAACCAGCTGATATACATATATTTATTTATTTAATTTAGTTTAATTTTCTTATTTAATTTCATCTAATATCTGAATGATTTATCAGCGATATATGAGTGACTGTATTGTTCTTATTAAGAGAGAAGAAATAAATCAGGATTGGATTTATCTTGCTGATCACATTCATTTTTATTTAAGGAAAAGTTTATTTCCTTTTATGTATCTCGACAACTCATTCTTCTCTTTTTAATTTTTCAGCAATATCATTAGTGAAAAGTAATACTAAAGTAGTAGTAGAGCTGAAAATTTTTATGTGGAAACTGATTTATATCTTACAGTTTGGTTTGGTTTAAAATTAAGCTGTTTTGCTTTTAAATTCTTTTACAAATCTGTTTCTTTAAAGTAAATTGAAAATACTCTTGAATAATAAATGCAAAAATTATCTGATCTTTTGCATGCGTGCAGCAAATGGTTTTCATTCTATAGTATTTGTTTAAAAAGATGAAATGAAATTCCTTTGGAATATCTAGAAGAATTAATGCGTTGCTAATTATTTTAGTGTCAAATCCTTTTCAAAAACTAACATTAAAAATAAGACATAAAATGATTATATGAAAAAAAAAAATAATAATAACATTTATTGTCAGGAAAAGAGAAAGAGGAGAAAGCGAATAAATGGAAACACACAGGGAGATCTTGAACGATGGGTGCCAGTGACGTCACGAACTGGACGATCTACTGCGCATCTCGCTCGTGGACCTTTCCTTGTATTCTAAGTACCGTGGTTATACCTGTGGATTGTAATCCACAAGTATAACCGGTGCTACTTCGCGGTCCTGCGCATGTCGGACGTCCCTATCCCTTTTTAAACACTAGTCCGGGACCCTAACAGTAGGCCCGATTGCAGAAGATGTCACCGGAAAAATCTAAAAGTTAAATTTAATAAGTTTAATGCGTAAACCCGGTAGGAAAAGAAATAGTCGAATTGTGAAAAAAATTCTACGTTTGAAAGAAAAGTGAATGAGAGAAAGGCAGCTAATTTCCTATTGGTCGAGACCATGCAGACCCCTGCCACTCAGAATGACTCTGGAATAAGAAGAATATAAATGAGATAATCGATTAAAATTAATACAATAGAGACAAGGAAAATAAAATTTTCACATTTTTAGTCAAAAAGTTTTTTTGACCCCATTTTATTAATTTTTATCTACTACCTGATTTATTCTCTTCATTCTGCAGTCATTCTGGGTGGGAGGGCCCTACATGGCCTCGACCAATTGGAAATTAGCTGCCTTTCTCTCATTATCTTTTTCTTCCAGACGTAGAAATTTTTCTACAATTCGACTATTTCTCTTCCTATAGACTCATACATTCCAAAGACACTTCATCTTTCGACTGGGCGTGAAGTTGACTTCAACTGGGAATCCCATCAATTTATTCAGACTGTTAAGCACCGTTTACGGCGTCAGTTGCGGCTGGGACGTTTAATCAGACTGCCGCGTCGACTTCGATGCTGCCGGGATGGGCGAGTGATGCAGACCGCCTCTACTTTGCGGAAAAGGCGGTCGCGCGCTCATCGGACATCCCTGTAGCTTTTCAACTCTTGACTGGAACGGTAACGGCAGGCTTGATCATGGAAGATGTACATGAAAGATTCAAAAGCTAAATTCAATAAAAGCTAATGGGTCAGAAACTATTCTAATCTTAGATTAAAGTTTGAAACACATTTCCCGATTCCTGAATTTAGAAACTATTTCGATTGCTTAGTCTGAACTGAGTCAGAGGTCAGTAATGAATTCAAGAAGGCACGGAAGGGATATGATTAAGTAAATTGAATATTTAACAAAAGAGTAATTGGTAAGCCTATAAAATGATAGTAATTTTTTACATTGTGGATAGATAGAGTGACCCCAAAAGATATCTTAACTTTAAAATTGAAAAATTCATTAACAATAATAAACATAGTGATAAATAAATAAGGGATATTTTTATACTGCGCTTTTTATGCAAGTAAATTTTTTTTATACAGCAATTAAAAAAAATAATTGAAATTTTCGTCCGTAAGTGCTCCGCTGTTGCAATCTGTAAAATAATTTCCAATCAAGGATAAAAAGTTACTTAGTTTCTTATTTTTTTTTCTATTTCATTGTTGAAAAGTGAAAAAAACGCAAAAAGTTTTGCGTTTTGAAGTTATATTGAGCCTTTTTACCGGTTGAAACAGGAAATCGCCATCTTTTGACTAAAATGTCAACTGTTTTTAAAATTACTGTATGCAAAATTTGAGAGTCAAATTAGAAGCATGTCTTTATTTCATGTTTATATTTAATTATAGTTAATGAATTATTAAATTTTAAAATTCAAGCGTCCTGTCTGGACACTCTATACATGCATACTAGTAAATACACATACACACACAAAGAGAGAAGATGGATGTTTGCAGATGATCATCATGTCAGTGAGTATGCATGCGAAATTAAGTTTTATAAATAGCTGTAATAAAAATTGCATACATTTTAGTTATTCATTAAATTACCATCTCGAAGAATGGAGCTTTGTGAAGCATACAATACAATAAACATTCCATTCTAAACATTATCTGTCGAATGGGGGAATTCTTCAGGGAATATTTCATGAGTCTTTTGTAGGGAAACAAAAGAGCAAAAACGGATATATTTGAATCCCTTTTGGTCTTCAGGATATTGGATACTCGAGAAACATCCTTCTTATGGCTATCCTGCTGAACAATTTAAAGCCGGAAATGATGCAGTAAGCTTCCGAATCTCGCAACAAGAACTCCTAGTTCGGAAGTGACGTCATCGATACCACTCTGAGATTAGCTAAGAGGATGAGATTCTATTTTTCGGGTTTCACAACTGTACTTCGTTAACGTTAAAAGAAAGTGAGGACTTATTTTGATATACATTTCTTTGTTTTCTTTTAAACGATGACTGTACATAAGTGCAGTCGTTGAAAAAGAAGTAAACATCCCTAACTCTGCCAGTAATTGTAATAGAAGAAAGTTACTGGTACCAAACAATTCAAAATAAAGTCTACTTTTAAATAATGTATATAAAATTTGCTTAAGGGTGCATCTACTTGTCAAAACCAGGCCAAACTTTTTTTTTTCAAAGGCAACACCCCATTTGGACAATGTATTTTAAATCTTCGGTTTAAACTATGACTAGAAACGAAGTTTCAAGTCATTTGTACAAGTTTCTGAATTACAAACATTCAAAATGTAGAGCTTCTAGTGTTAAATTACATTTTTATATTTTTTTAATATCTCCTGAAAATACAATCCTAATGTGATAATTTTTTGTGCGATTATAACACCGATAAACCCAAGCATAAATACATTGAATTTGTAGTTAAAAAAAAATTATTGCATGAATTATGAATTATAAAATTAATATTCGAAAAAAAAAAAAAAAGGATTGCAACCTACAATTTTTTGATAGATTTATTTTTATTATGTCCTCCTTTATGGAAATTCTCAATTTCAATTTTTTTTCCATGTAGTTTTCGAATTATGATTTAAAAAACGTCAAAATGATGGTTTAAGGGGCCGTTTGTGATGTGCAGAAAAGCACAATTTAGAAAAAAAAATATGCTTTATTAATTTTATTGAAACATTTGAACTGGCAATAGTCGAAACACATTGAGTGAGTGAAATGATCATATAGGCAAGATACATTAATAGAAGTGACATGGTCATTATTCAGCATTTCAACAATCGAGTACCGAACTTCAGTTTGGATACAGTCCATAAAATATGCGCATTTTAAAATAATTACTTTTTCTGAAACAATGTTACGAATTTCATAAAAATTTTTATTTAATCTAATTGAAGGGTGCAGAATTTATTTATGGTGTCAAACTTGAGTATTGCTATTGAAGAAAACAAAGTTAGGGTTCGTTTTGATATGCTTGTTACTCATAAATGCCTGTTTAACAAAATATTAATTACCGCCCTGGAAAGTAGATATGATTTTCCTTTTTTGTTCGTTTTATTTTCAAGTTATTTTACTTCAATTACTATATTTTCATTCTTACTCTGAGGCTTGGTCTCTCCTATTCCCCTTCATTAACTGCATTGTTATCGTTTATTTCAATTTTAAATTGTTATATTCATTCATATTATGCCAATTTTAATTTAAAAAAAAGAATCAAACATTTTTCCACTTAAACTTTCAAGCTGTTTACCGTCAAATCTTGACGGGTACTATCTAGTTTGTTTAGCTAAGCAAATTGTAAGCAAATTCTAAGCAAATTCTAAGCAAAAATTTAAAGTTAAACAGTCCGTACAGAAAGGGATAGGGATGGTACTCGAGAGTGTTATTAAGTAACATGAGTATACATTATTGACTTCGGGAAGAGAGAGTTACTAGTTACTACCACAGTGACCATTACTAAAGAGTGATTTTCTAACGCTCATATTGACATCTCAAAATTGACGAAAGTATACGTATGAATTAAGAGGTCTCATCCGGGTTGAAATTATCAGTTACCCCTTTACGCAATTAAAAGAATTTTTAATTTCATGGCAGGGTTACCAAAATCGCGGTCCTAAAAAGTAAGCCATCAATAATTCGAACACCAAATGTACATTGAGAGCGATGTTTTGAGAACAATACCGTAAAAGAGACCAAACAGATCTCGTGTACTGGAAAATTGTATTATCTAACGAGGAAGTTAACTCCTTAAAGCATGATTTCTTATTTTGTTCGTAAAATATTATATTTGAGTACTTTTGTTAATTATCCGCCTAAAAAAATAGTGAAAAAATTTATTTATGCTTCTGTTGGACATAATGTCATAATGTCACTTCTGAGTTACATAACAAAAATTGCTCAAAACATGATAATTTAAGATTATCTACTTACTTTAAAGTGTTTTCACTGCACAATAACAACTATTCAACGATATAACAATTTTTATAATGCTTTTAATAGCTTGCAAAATTAATAATGACTACCTTATAAAGATAGAGAATAAACGCCAATCGAGTACAGTGAAGGCAGTACCAACAAAAGATGTTATAATCTTCCCGTGATAACAAATCAGAACGAAAACAGACTTCACGACTTTAAATGCATGTTACCACAAGCGTTGCTAGTGGGTTACTTTTTTCAAATTCAGATTTCTTGATTGCCACCAATTTTTAGGTGCGTTAGCAATTATATAAATACGTTGCACCTATAATCGTCGTTCGGTTCGTCTGTCTGTCCGTCTGCCCGCATATAAAAGAACAAAAACTACCCAACCGAATGGTCTGAAATTTTAAATATATAATTGTTGCAAAATTTTGTCGAGTCATTTCAAATTTTATGAAAATCGGATGTATAGTTTAATTACATGGACAGTCAAAAGTTTTCCGTTACATTACGGCCAATGGGAAAAAATATTTCAAGCGCATTTTAATGATGTTACAGCCTTTCGAACAGAATAAAACTGATATGCACTTATGAAGTGCACTAAAATATACATTCAGTACTACAATATGCGGTGCAAAACATATTTATAAAACTAATTACAGTACGAATGCACCTCATTTGCCACGTTTGACGAGCTATTTCAAACTTGTTTGAAATGGTAAAATTCGCCTTATTTAATGACATATTAATTAAGGGGAATTTTATCATTAAAAAAAAAGTGGTGCCAATCAAGCAGCCTGAATTTTAAAAAAGTAGCCCACTGGCAACACTGGTTATCACACTTAAGTAACACGTAGTGATTCACCAAAAGACCAATAGAAAGCGCCAAAAAAAGATCATATAACTCCTGAGTTACTAATATGGTTTAAGCCGTCTCATCTGAATGAAATTATCAGTTACCCCTTTTCACAATTAACCTCCTCACTGACAAGCCCATGTTAATACGTTCACTAAGCTCTAGGTTTCACTGCAATACAAACAATATTTAAAGTAATATAATTCTATTGATTTAATGTATTTTTAATACATTGAACAATGATTAATACTTCCAAGGATTGCATTCATATTCGTTATTAAGTTTTTTTTATAAAATGTTCAAAGAATAATTTTTTTTTAGCATATAAAACAAAATGCAAAGAAAACAACATTACAATTTTGCCCTTTCCGAAGACAGTCGGAGGGTTAAAAGAATTTTGCATTTCATGGCAGAGCTACCAAAATAGCAGTCCTAAAAGGTAATCCAGCAATAATTTGAACACCAAATGTACGTTGAGAGCAAAGTTTTGAGAAAATACAGTAAAAGTGACAAAGAAGATCTCGTGTACAGGAAAAGTTTATTATCTAACGAGGAAGTTAAACTCAAAAATTAACAAGACGAAAGATAAATATCTAAGTAACGTTCGACTGGATAAGAACAAAATGCAGACCGAATACAGATTTAATAGTTATCTCCTTTTTCTTTATATATATATCCAATGAGGATGATTGATTATATAAATGAATTCTAACTATTTGAGAGCCGTGTTAGTGATAAAGAGATATGTTAAATATGTTTTTTTAATGGAAAAAAAAATACGACGGGAAAAGAAAAAAAAAGTCCTCCCGGCCAGTGCCGGGAGGAAGAGGTAGCTTTCATATTCCTTATTTTAAAAAAGCCAACTTATATTATTCAAACACACGAAGCTCAATTAAGTGGAAACCGAATGTAGGAGATTCAATACTAATTTTTATCAATACTACATCATTATGAATGAGAATTTCGCGAAATTAGTCAGCTTTATCCAAGCTGCTTTTATTTAAAGTAACTTATATTTGGCTGCATAATTCGGCGATTTCTTAAAGTGCCTGCCATTTTAAGACAACATGGTGGATGAGGCTAACCAGTGAACTTGGTCGAGACCTTAGTAATTGCTGTGCACATGCTCACTCACATCGGAATCGGTTGATATATACGAGTGCTGTCGCAGGCAAAAAATCAGATTTTTGAAAATGTCACCCACGTTAGAAATTGAAACTGCTATATCTGAGCCATTTTTTAAGATAAATACAAACAAAAAATGCTCCTGAATCCTTATATCAAGGTCAAATACTTAAGAAAGAAACCTTTTTCAATTTCTAATTTTTTTGCACCTCACTTTAAATATATATATTTTTTAATTTAATGGCCGCCATTTTGAAACAAGTTGGCTGATGAAGCTGGCCAGCGAACTTGGTCGAGATATTGATGTATACTATCCACATGCCTTCTTCCATCGAAATAGGGGAATGCGTGTGGTATCGCCAGACAAATACAAGATCGTTTCAAAGTGTTATCCATAATAGAAATTCAAAGTGCTATAATTCAACCACTTTTTAAGATATAAACAAAAGAACAAATTTTCAGAAACAAAAACTGCTCCAGAATCTTTGTATCAAGGCCAAACACATAAAAAAAAATCTTTTTCATTTTCCAATTTTTTAATACCTCATTTTAAATTTTAAATTACATTTTTTTTAAATGGCAACCCTTTTGAAACAAGATGGCGAATGAAGCTGGCCAACGAACTCGGTCGAGACATTGGTATGTACTATGTACAGACCAAGTTACATTCAAATCGGTTCATAAATACGCCTGTTATCGCGTGACAAAAATCAGGTCGTTTTAAAATGTCAGCCACAATAGAAATTCAAAATGTTATAACTCAGCCATTTTTTTAGATATAGACGAAACAAAACCTGTTCCGGAGTCTTTGTATTAAGGTCAAACACATACGAAAAAACTCTTTTTCATTTTCCAATTTTTTGGTATCTCATTTTAAATTTAATTTTTTTTAATTTTTTAAATGGCCGCCATTTTGAAACAAGATGGCGGATGAAGCTGGCCAATGAACTCGGTTGAGTTATTTGTATGTACTATGTACACACCAAGGTACATCCAAATCGGTTCATAAATACGTCTGTTATCACGTGGCAAAAATCAGGGCGTTTCAAAATGCCAGCCACACTAGAAATTCAAAATGCTATAACTCAGCCATTTTTTAAGGTATAGACGAAACAAAAACTGCTCCCGAATCTTTTTATCGAGGTCAAACACATAAAAAAAAAATATATATTTTCAATTTTCAATTTTTTGGTACCACATTTCAAATTTAAATTTTTCTTAAAATTTTAAATGGCCGCCATTTTTAAACAAAATGGCGGATGAAGCTGGCCAACGAACTCGGTCGAGACATTGGTCTGTTCTATGTATAAACGAAGTTACATCCAAATCGGTTCATAAATACGCCTTTTATCGCGTGACAAAATTCAAGACGTTTCAAAATGTCAGCTTCGCCAGAAATTCAAAATGCTATAACTCAACCATTTTTTAAGATATAGACAAAATAAAAACTGCTACGGAGTCTTTGTATAAAGGTCAAATACATAAGAAAAAAATATTTTTCCATTTTCAATTTTTTGGTACCACATTTCAAATTTTAAGTTTTTTTTAAATTTTTAAATGGCCGCCATTTTGAAACAAAATGGCGGATGAAGCTGGCCAACGAACTCGGTCGAGACATTGGTATGTACTATGTACACACCGAATTACATCCAAATCGGTTCATAAATACGAGAGTTACAGTGTGACATAGGTCAGATATATATATATATATATATAACCAATAATTAAACATAACCTACCACCATCAAAAACGGTAATATTATGAATTAAAGCTGTAAGTATATATATATAAAAAAAAAGATTAAATTATTTATAAGAATTATTATGGAAGAAAAATAAGAAAGTGGACACCGACAAATAATGGAAATGCTTATATATTGAATTACGTTTTCAAGGGCACAGAATTCAATGATATAAGCAATATGGTACTTTTCTGTGGGAAAAATAAGCTAAAGCTAAAAGTTATTTTCCCCTGTGCCCTAACAACCATTAAAATCAAGTGAATTGATTAAAAATGAAAACAGAATAGAAACAAATAATATGAATTGGAAAAAACAATAAAACCTATTTAAATATTTATAGGATATAAAATGAAATAATAAACACCATACCGATTAATATTTTAGAATAAATCCACGCTCACATGGCACCCATATCGTAAAGATTAAGGTTAATAAAACAGTTAAGAAATCACAGTAATTGATACCATAGGATGCAGTTAATACATATTGAAATAAATGTTAAATAACTTTTAATATAATATAAAATAATATAAATAGAAAGTAATTACATAATTAAAATGCACTATTAAATTAATTAAAAACCGTTAAACAATATCGTCAAAATTTAGCTAAAAATTCCCCCTGGTGTAGTAAATTATAACTGAAATGTAGCTGGAAGAAGTAAATCTAGAACTTATCGAAAAAGAAAAACACAAATTGTGGTGCTGCCATCTAGTATTACATTTATGATTTAATTGTCAAAAGACTTGCTTCAGTTGTAAGCAATTGAATGTAACAATTGTTTTATTAACAGCAAAACCAAAAATATCCATATATATATTGATATATATATATATATATATATATATATCAATTTTGAACGGAGGGTGGTTTCGGGGTCTGGGGGTCATGATCGATGAAAATATACCAAAATTTTTTGAAATCGCTTTCCTCCGAACGGCTGCAATAGGTAGCTTTTTGTAAAGAAAGCTACCTAAAATTGGGATAGAATAAATAACTAATTAAAATTGGTTTTTCATTGAAATTTAGAAAAAGGATTTATTTAAGAAAAAGTATGTTGTAATTTTACATCACAACATTGCCTAATTCTACATTCATATTCGGAAAAAAATTATGGGTACAAAAATGTGTGTAGTTTTGTACCCATTTCAGCTTAGAATCCATCATATACCAGTAATTAAAAAGAAGAGTTGTTATAGAGGAAGAGTCTTCAATTTTATGTCTCTGGAGAGGTGAAAGTGGCTGTGAAGAAGTGGATACAACATTGCACAATCGAAATTGTTTCAAATATGTAAAGATAATTGTGTTCAACGTTGGTGCAAATGCATCCCTTGCGATAACGACTATATCGACTGTATTGCAATAACGACGAGTACTTTTATATCGATAAAGACTTGTTCTGCAAACATGTAAAACTAGCGCGACAAATTTTAATTAATAAAAGAGTTATGGTAATTTTTGTTACACTATATCAAATTTTGTAATCCCCAAATAAAGCATAAATAACAATTAATATCATAAAGTTCTTTCATCTGTATCAGTTAATCAAGAAATGTCAATCAGGTTTAACAAATGAATAAGAAAGTGAAGTATTTATTTATCTGATCTCCTCTTTGTGTTTCAAGGATGCTATAATTATCAATAATAACTTATAAAAACTTTTGAACATTCTTCACATAAGGACACTAATAACATATCATAAATCTCCTTAAATTTATTTCATACTTCCTGTTTTAAAAATGTTTTTTTTCATGTATAAACTATGTAAGTTAGTTGTTGTTAAAGTCTCAATAAGAAGCAAGCAGCCTTTTGCTGCTCTTGTTAAAAATAATTAATAAATATATTTCTTTATTCTCAAATCAGAATGATCAACGAAAGTTAAAAAAAAAAACACTTATTAATAAATATCCCACACCATAAAATCTACGTAAACAAAAATTAGGATTTCAGTGGATTTTCATACGTTTTCAACAGTGATGATGAATGCTAAATATGTTAATGAGTAGGAGACCAGAGAGATTGGATATCTTAGAAAAAGTAAGCAAATTTAACTTACATACATTATATAGTTATTGTGATTATATAAATATATTTTGAGGTATAGTCGTACTCATGCCTTAAGCATAAGTTTTGCTAACAATTTTTGCATTAGTTTCGATACAAACTTCGTATTATCCAAAGCACATTTACTCATTATTGTATTTGCGATAGCATATGTAAATATGCATATCGCATTAACTATCACATAATTCATGAACTTACAATTCACTAAATATTAAAACATAAATTATTGACTACGATGCTGCTTCAGAACAAGACATGGAATCCATATTCTAAGTATTTTCTAGTCTTTTGAATATATATATTTTTTCACTTTCTTCTTCTGAGACAAAGAATCAGACGATAATTTCTTTTCTGTTTTCGAAAGAAGGGAATAAAATTTCCCATGGGTATTTTATTTCTCATCTCGAGGCTAGAAACGTTATTTGAACTGAACTGTCTCTAGACAGGGTATCATTTTGTTTCAAAACGTATTTCAAGCAAGTATTTCATATTTGGATACTGATTGTTCAAATTTTATATTCACATAAATTCCAAAGAATTAAAGTATAAATTATAGACAGCAATATACCGCTTCAGAACAAAACCCTGAAAACACTACATAAAAATCTTTTGGATGTATGTTTCTTTATTTTCTTATTCAGAGACAAATAGACAGTCCAGAATTTCTTTTCAGCTACCGAAAGAACGGTGCAAAATTTCCTCGTAGATATTTTATTTCTAATCTCGATGCTCGAAACATTGCTTGTACTGAACTGTCTCTAGACAACATAGCATTTTGTTTTAAATTATAGAGAGCGATATACCACTTCAGAACAAAACCCTGAAAACACTGCATGAAACAGTTTCCATTCTCTTAAATGTACGTTTCTTCATTTTCTTATTGAGAGACAAAAAAGACAGTCCATGAATTCTTTTCAGCTCCCGAAGGAACGGAGTAAAATTTCTTCGTAGACATTTTATTTCTAATCTCGATGAAACGTTGTTTATACTGAACTGCCTCTAGACAGCATAGCATTTTGTTTCAAAACTTATTTCAAATAAATATTTCTTATTTGGATACTGATTATCTAAAATTTATATTCCCATAAATTTCAAAGAATTAGAGTATAAATTATAGAGAGCAATAATCCGCTACAGAACAAAAGCCTGAAAACCCTATATGAAATAGTTTCCGTTCTTTTGAATGTATGTTTCTTCAGTTTCATATTCCGAGACAAATAGACAGTCCATGATTTCTTTTCAGTTCCCGAAGGAAAGGAGTAGAATTTCCACGTTGATATTTTTATTCTCATCTAGAGACTCGAATTCTTGTTTGATCTGGACTAGAACCTTAATCTGGACTGTCTCCAGACAACATAGCATTTTATCTCCGCGGAAAATGCAGTGCATTTCATTAACTAGTGCCGTATTTCCATAGCTGTTTCATATTTCTCATTATATGCAGACAATTCATTCATATTTTCCTTAAGGTATATTTTAATACGACTGATTTTTGCGCGGTTTGTACAATTTAACGTTAAATGTGACAAAATACGCCTTGTTGGTACCTGAAATATCATTCAATACGAACGTAGCTATTGGGTAGGTATAACAGGAGATATTCTGTATATGGGGCATTCTTACAATCTTTTGACTTTTGGGAAAAAATATCTGACAAAATTAAACTTGCTAAAATAACATTTTAATCTGATAGACGAATGCCTTAATGATTCAAAATAAAGAAAAAATGGTCAGCAGCGGAATTTTTTTTATTTAACTGAGGTTTAAGTTAAACTTGCGAGTTTAATTTTCTTTACCATTTTACACCTATAACTTATTATTTTCTTCTAAATTTTCACTTATAATGAATTTGCATAGTACCCACAGGACATTCAAATAATAATTAATAGCAATGTAGTATTTTTAATACAGAATTTTTGTATAACATTGTCTTAAAGGAGTGTTAAAGAAGGGACGATATGGTAAAAAAAGGGAATGGTATTGGAAAAAAGGGACGGTAAGGATGGAACGGTAAGGAAAATTACCACCTATTTTTAGAAAAATCATGTTAAGACTAAGTGATAGCCACAATGTTCATTGATTTTTAGAAACAGTTGTTAACATTGGATTAAATTAATGTTTTTTTTTTTTTTTTTTTAATTTACCTCGAAAAGTGCAGGAATAAACCTCGGGGATAGTGAGACAACCAATAAAGCTACGATGCTAGAAATTGATATTTAAATTCTACAGTAAATTTTCTGCCAAATAATTTTAGACATTATTTCTCTAGCATACTTCTGCATGAGAAAAAACTTGAAAAAAAATTCTATGGCTACATCTGAAATGATTTCCTGTATAATTTTAGAAGAGGGATGGTCAGGAATCTAAAACCCAGGGGCAGAGTTTAAAAAATAATAACAGCCCTAAATATGTGTGCAGGTTAATTTTTAGCTACATATTTATATAAAACAATAGTTCCAGTTAAAAAAAAAAATTACATCGAATTACTTTTATTGAAAAATTTTATTCAGACAGCTCCAAACTTAAAAATCAGCATCAAGGACAAGGCACGGTATAGGAGTTTTCCTGGTATTTCGACCCCTAACATTGTCCAGAACTTATTTATCTCGTTAATATCGTTATGAAACCATGCAACCATGCAACCATGCAACCATGTTCCCCAGTATATGAAATTAAAAAATACACAAAAAAGTGTATTAAAATAAAATTATTATTCAAGGACATGAAAGTCAAAAGATTGTGAGAATGCCTCATATATATATATATATACGCAAATAAAAATAAACGTTCATTGAATTGAAAGACTTTCAGCTACAACACTAATAAAATAAAAGAGAAAAGTGCCCAGCTAAACTGATGGCATTGAGCTCACAGGCTATTCACACTAATTGTATATTATTGTATATTATACTCTTATTTTAAAGAATAATGCTTCTCAAAAGAATAAGTGAAGGGGAATTAGCCCCCGTTTCCCCCTTTATACTTAACCAGTGAACCTCCAAATCTAATCAGGGAAGCTCCTTATCATAATAAACCGGTATACCAAATTTGGAGCAAATCGAATAATCCTGCAAAAAAAAAAAAAAAAAAAACATTTATCTAAATTAAGGGGGTGGACTAGCCCCCCTTTATCCTTAACCAATGAATCGCCAAAACGAATCAGTGAAGCTCCTTAACATAATAAAACGGTATACCAAATTTGGAGCAAGCTAATAATTCTGCATGAAAAACCAGTTTATATAAATTAAGGGGGGTGGGCTAGCCCCCTTCCCCCTTTATCTTTAACCAATGAACCCCCAAAACTAATCAGGGAAGTTCCTTAACATAATAAACCGGTATACCAACTTCGGAGCAAATCGAATCATTCTGCATGAAAAACCCATTTATCTAAATTAAGGGGACGAGGGACCTTAAAAAACCTTAAAATTCAATTCTTTATTTTTTTGAAATTTTGACTTTAAATATTATTCAGGGTACATTATATGCATTATGACAAGCATTTATCAAAAAAAAATTTTTTTTTAATTATTTTTGAGAAAAAAAAGGAGTTTTACAGGGCATTGAGCTCTGTCTTAGTATTAGTCTAGTATTAGTAGTAGTATTAGTCTGTCTGTATTGTCTTAGAAATCTTCGAAATGCCCCATGCGCATTCCAAATCAATGAAAATCCCCAATATTTTTTACAAAAGTTTGGTTTATATATATAAATAAAACTGTGCATCGAATTTTATATATTTGAATATAAAGGTAAAAAAAAAAAAAAAATTAAAAATTTCAAAATTTTTTCGAAAAAATTTCAATTTTTTTTTTTTTTTTTTTTTTTTTTTTTTTACACCTTCATATTCAAATATATAAAATTCGATGCACAGAATTATTTATATATATAATCCAAACTTTTATAAAAAATATTGGGGATTTTCATTGATATGGAATGCGCAGGGGGCATTTCGAAGATTTCTACGACGACGCGTAAAATGCCATTTTTTTCTCAAAAATAAATTTTTTTTTATTTTTTTTTGTGATAAATGCATGCCACAATGCATATAATGTACCCTTGAGTAATATTTAAATTAAAATTTATAAAAAAAAGAAAAAAATTTAAAAAATTTAAAATTTTGAAATTTTTTCGAAATTTTTCATTTTTTTTTTCATTTTTTTCATTTTTTTTTTTTTATCTTTATATTCAAATATATAAAATTCGATGCACAGTTTTAATTATATATATAAACCAAACGTTTATAAAAAATATTGGTGATTTTTATTGAAATGGAATGCGCAGGGGGCATTTCGAAGATTTCTACAACGACACGTAAAATGCCATTTTTTTCTCAAAAATAATTTTTTTTTTAATTTTTTTTGTGATAAATGCATGCCGTAATGCATATAATGTACCCTTTAGTAATATTTAAAGTTAAATTTGCAAAAAAAAAATGAAAAAAAAAATGAAAAATTCTGAAATTTTGAAATTTTTTCGAAAAATTTCAAACTTTTTCAAAAAAATTTTTTTTTTAACCTTTATATTCAAATATATAAAATTCGATGCACAGATTTTCTTATATATATAAACCAAACTTTTATAAAAAATATTGGGGATTTTCATTGATATGGAACGCGCATGGGGCATTTCGGAGATTTCTAAAACAACGCGTAAAATTCCACTTTTTTCTCAAATATGACTTAAAAAAAAATTTTTTTTTGTAATAAATGCATACCATAATGCATATAATGTACCTTTGAGTAATATTTAAGGTGAAATTTACAAAAAATAAAAAATTTATTGTTAAGGTCCCTCGTCCCCTTAAGGGGTGGACTAGCCCCCTTTTCCCCCTTTATTCTTAACCAATGAACCCCCAAAACTAATCAGGGAAGTTCCTTAACATAATAAACCGGTATACCAAATTCGGAGCAAATCGAAGATTCTGCATGAAAAACCCATTTATATGAATTATAGGGGTGGACTAACCCCCCTTTTCCCCCTTTATCCTTAACCAATGAACCCCCAAAACGAATCAGGGAGGTTCCTTAACATAATAAACCGGTATACCAAATTTGGTGCAAATCGAATGATTCTGCATGAAAAACCCATTTATCTGAATTAAGGGGTGGACTAACCCCCCTTTTCCCCCTTTATCCTTAACCAATGAACCCTCAAAACTAATCAGGGATGTTCCTTAACATAATAAACCGGTATACCAAATTCGGAGCAAATCGAATGATTCTGCATGAAAAACCCATTTATCTGAATTAAGGGGGTGGACTAGGCCCCCTTTTCCCCCTTTATCCTTAACCAATGAATCCCCAAAACTAATAAGGAAGTTCCTTAACATAATAAACCGGTATACCAAATTCGGAGCAAATCGAATGATTCAGCGTGAAAAACCCATTTATCTGAATTAAGGGGGGGGGGTGGACTAACTCCGTTTTCCCCCCTTTATCCTTAACCAATGAACTCCCAAAACTAATCAGGGAAGTTCCTTAGCATAATAAACCGGTATACCAAATTCGGAGCAAATCGAATGATTCTGCATGAAAAACCCATTTATCTGAATTAAAAGGGGCGGGCTAACCTCCCTTTCCTCCTTTATCCTTAACCAATGAACCCCCAAAACTAATCAGAGAAGTTCCTTAATATAATAAACCGGTATACCAAATTCGGAGCAAATCGAATCATTCAGCGTGAAAAACCCATTTATCTGAATTAAGGGGGTGGACTAACCCCGTTTTTCCCCCTTTATCTTTAACCAATGAACTCCTAAAACTAATCAGGGAAGTTCCTTAAAATAATAAACCGGTATACCAAATTCGGTGCAAATCGAATGATTCTGCATGAAAAACCCATTTATCTGAATTAAGGGGGTGGACTAACACCCCTTTTCCCCCTTTATGCTTAACTAATGAACCCCCAAAACTAATCAAGGAAGTTCCTTAACATAATAAACCGGTATACCAAATTCGAAGCAAATCGAGCAAATTCTGCATGAAAAACCCATTTATCTGAATTAAGGGGGGTGGACTAACCCCGTTTCCCCCCCTTTATCCTTAACCAATGAACTCCCAAAACTAATCAGGGAAGCGCCTTATCAGAATGAACCTAGGGAAAAATTTTGAAGCAAATCGGATGTTTCTATCAAGAGTTATCGCGTTACGTACATACATACGTACGCACGTACATGCATACATTACATACAGAACGGGCGGGCACATTAGCTCTCAGGCTTTGATAGCCTGTGAGCTTTCATCAAAATTCTAAACAAAGTTTAGAATTTTTTTTATTCCGGTAACTTTTAAGAGTTTAATCTCCTTTGTGCCTTTTTAGGCTATGAATTTAACTGTGATGACAAATTAAGAATGATGGTGAAAAAACTCCTCTGTCCTATTCTGTAAGGAAACTCTCGAAGAAATAGATATATTAATGCAATCGTCATTATTTGTTCCCGTTAAAAAAAAAAAAAAAAAATGTATTTATTTACTGAACTTCGAAAGGACTTACCGGAACGGATAAAACCGTAAAATCAAAGCAAAAGTCAATGTATACATTTTTTTAAAGTCTGCAGTAATTAACTTATGTAATTAACTTTGTTTTTATACTTAAATTTTCATATTAATTTTCTAATGTGAAAAATAAATTTTAGAAACATTAATTGTTACCAATTAATTTTAACCATTTTAATTTTTCCAATAATTAAAATCTAGATTGAAACATGACCTCCATTAAAAGACCACCTCTCGGAGCGACCAATTTTTATTGGAACGGAACGTGGTCGCTTTAGGGAGGTTTTACCGTATTTCCAACTATCTATATTATAAAGGACAAGCACGTGTCTGTGCGTAAAGCTGACGTCATTTTGACGGTGGCAACAGCAGATGATTCAATTTGACTTTTACAGCGATTTTTAGGTGCGTTCGTAATTATATAAATACATAGCACCTATAGTCGTCGTCTGGTCCGTCCGTCTGTCTGTCCATCTGCCCGCATGTAACAGCGTAAAAACTAACCCAACCGAATGGTTTGAAATTTAAAATATAGAATCGTTTCAGAATTTTGTCGAGTCAGTTCAAATTGTATGAAAATCGAATTTGTATAACGTCGCAGGAACTGGGCTTATTTACACTTTTAATTGTATAAAGGAACTATTTTTCCAAATTGGCTTTATAGTCGATTAACACGTTTCAACCCAAAATAGAATAACAAAATTAATTTTCCTACTAGACTAATTTTTTTAACAGAAAGAAAAACAGTAAATCTTTGAAACACAAACTAGTTTTTTAAATTGTATTTAGTATTTGTAATAATGAATATCATTATAATCTGCCCTTTTTAAATAAAAAAAAGAATATCCTTATTAATTTTGTGTAAAAAATATTGTTAGCATAGCAAAAAGTAAAGAACATATAAAATAATTATCCAATCGCAGCCGGATTTGTTTAATCTTTAAGAGTTTCATTTTTTGTTGCCTATAATATAAATTGTAAAACACTCTAGTAATATAACGTACATTCGAAACCTTGCTACCAATTGGTATGATCATCTCTAATCATAATAATTCGTACGTCGTATCTGAGTAACCTGAATTCCTCTGTATCTCTTTACTGCAATAAAAACATACACGGATACAAAGAATGTTAGGAGGCGGGATCAAAGAAGAATTGCAGTTTGGGTAATTTAGCGTGTTTTTATTTTATTCAAATATCTATATCTACCACTATTTTCGATTGGTAATATCGCCTTAATTAATCTGTTATTAAATGAAATAAACAACAATATTCGGAAACAGTGTTTTTTATATCAATAAAAGAAGTCCCCTAAATTGATAAAACTCAAGCAGAGAGAAGGAATTCACATCTTGATCAATGAATTCGTGTCTTAAGCGTGATTTTTCCCTACAGAGACCGAAAATTTAGGACGTAAAGTAGAGCGCCGATTATCCGAACAAGTCGGGATCGACCCTAGTTCCGAAAACCAAAAGTTCGGATAAATGGGCAGACAATTTAAGGGATGTTTATGACTATATTAAAACCTTCACACGTTACCTAAGCTTAGAACTGGCAGCACTAGTTAGTGCTGGCATATTTAAAAATTGTTTTCTTTGTCTTTTAAATTTTTTTTTGTTGTTTTTTACATTTTTATCATTAAATTTTTCTCTCTCTTTTTATCATTGTCTGATCTCCAGAGACTATAATTTAAGCAAAAAAGCTTTTGATTGTTGCTTGCTTCAACGAAGACATTCTTTTTAATGCTGCCATAGCTTTAATTTTTCTTAAATACGTTAGTTGAATAGGATCAGCGTTCTTCTGGCGTTTGAACCATTTCATAGCTGTTTCCAAACATTCAAAGGCTTCGTTATGGGATGGACCTGGGTTATTTTCAGAGCATTCGTTTTCTTTTACTTCAATTTCTTTTTCATCATGAATCTCATCCACAATCTCATCATCATTTAAAATCTGATATCCAGGGTCATGTACTTCACTATTTAACCATTCGTTAATTTCATTTTCTTCATAGCTTATGATCTCCTTTATTGTTTCCTCATTTTCTGATCCATTATCCTTTTATTCTTTATTTAAAATTTTATTCCAAGCCAATCGATAATTGAGAGTTCGGTTAAAAAAATTTTGGGGGAGAAATAGGCTTTTCGAATAACTGGAAGTTCGGTTTAAAAAAATTTTTTTTTGAGAGAAATAGGCTGTTCGGATAATTGGAAGTTCGGTTAATTGGAGTTCCGATAATCGCCGCTCTACTGTATTAAGCGGGATCACGTAATAACCGTTCGCGTATTACACCAGCGCCTCCTAGATGTTAGAGAAATCCTTGACACGCGTCACGAAAACGTCACACAAAGCAGGCAAAACAAAGAAATAAGATCATTCATTGGATCTTGAATATCCACGAGCCAATGAATGATCTTTTTTCTTTGTTTTGCCTGCTTTGTGTGACGTTTTAGTGACGCGTGTCATTTCTTTCTCAAATATCTAGGGGGCGTTGATTAAACGTGATATTTTTGCCTTATGCGCGATTTTCAAGTGATCGGAAAAAATCCGCGTATTAACAGTGAGTGTCTTAATCGGGTTCGACTGTATGTTTATTCATTTTCTTACATATTTGCGACAACTTTGCATGGGAACATCCATACTCTGGACTTGAGGTTCTAATCTCAATATCGGCGAAATACAAAAATTTATTCTTTTTGATGCATTCATTCTAAAATATTTAGTTTTCTCAAAGACAAAACTCGTTTCCTTTTTACTATGATGTCATTTTCACTCACTGAAAAATTTAAGCATCCCCCTCACCTCTGAGATTAGCGGTTCAAACTACGTATCAGCAGAGGAAAAATGCTTGTTTTTTTTCTTTTCCAAACGTAGCACCAATTTCTGCTCACGTTAAAAGAAATTTATATACTTTTAATTGTAATGAGGTAATGGCATCAGTAAATATACAGGGTGTCCGGTCTCAACGGTGTCCAATGGCTAATTCCAAAACCGTTAGTCATAGACATATAGTTCCAGTTACAAAAATGTTTTAAATCAGGTAAAGAAATATTTTAAAAGCGATTTCGGTCAATAAAAACATTTCTTAAAAAATTGCGAAATTTAAATTTTTATACGGTCCCCCGGTCCTATAAGTTATATTTAGTAAAATTTTCCTATTACACTGAAAAGTAAGACAAAAAAGTCCCATTCAAACACTAAAATTGAACGAGTTATGAAAGTTTAAAAATGCATGACTTACGCCACTTTTCTGCTGTGAAAACAAATGAGTTCGGCTTGGCATTGAGGGGTCACATACAGAGTGCTTAAAGTATTCGAAGATCTTATTTCACGTGTATCTGCGCTTTGAAAAAAATCGTACAAGTATTACGATTAAGTTAACATTTATTAAGTTTCAGATTGGCTAAAATAACATATGTTTATTTTGTCAGGATTTAAGATTGTTTCTTTTACGATTTCTTTTAACAAAAATTATGTTATTTTTATAAGTTTTTATGTTACTTCAAAGATCGTATGTGTTTTTTTCCAGTTCAAAATTTGTACTTGAACTTTAACTCACTTTTAAATATCCGATCGAGATTAAATTTTACATACTGGCGGAAATCCCATAACAATCTAATATTATTATGATTTTCGGTGGTTACCATTTATACTTATTTTACAGGATAACACAAAAAATTTCGGATAGATTACCGCCAAGAAGTTTAAGAAAAAGTTTTAGATTAGATAATACAAGACTGCGTTTGTTGGTTTTTTTTAACTTTTATGCATTTTTTAGCACTGAATCAGAAAATTACATTAATTTTTGACCATCATGTCAGGATATTTCACAAATCATAAATTGTCAAATTTAAAGAATAATAAAAATCGGATACTATAAAGTAGAAGAGATGGTTGTGTTTTTTAACTTTTGATAATTGATTTTTACGTACTTTTTTGCACTGAATCTGAAATTGACCTTCATTTTTAACCATCACGTTAACTTTTTTTGCAAATCGTAAATGTGTAAGTTAAAATATAGCGAAATTGAATTGAGGCTGTTAATTTAGCATCATTTTATTTAACAAAAATTCTGTTTTTTCTTTCTTCTTAAATGTTTATTACAAATTGTATATTCTGCATTAATATGTCAGAATGATTAAAGATTTCAAATGTATATTGCAATGTTAATTTTGCTCTCAACCATTTTTTAATATATCTGGCGAAATTATATTTCGACTAAATTTGTGAATGACCCTCAATTTGCAGCAAAAAATATGCTCCAACTTTAAACAGCTATTACTGGGTCAATTTTAATCGTAGAATAACGGGACTTTTTGTGTATTACTTGTCAGTGTAAAAGGAAAATTTTACTAAATATAACTTATAGGACCGGGAGGCCGTATAAAAATTTAAATTTCGTAATTTTTTAAGAAATGTTTTATTGACCCAAATCACTTTTAAAATATTTCTTTACCTGATTTTAAACATTTTTGTAATTGCAACTATATGTCTAAAAAGTAGAGGGCCAACCTTGTTAATCACAGATTTTGATTATTTTAATATATGTTGTAGGGTAGAGACCCCTTAGTGTCAGGTTCAACGGATTTTATCCAACGCTCCTTAGTTCTTGAGAAACCGGGGGGTCTAATAATAGTACACAACTTAGCCCTTTGAGCTCTGCCGGGTGAATTTTCACCCACATAAAATCAAAATCTTTTAATTTCTTTCAAAAAGTCTCCATTTTAATTGCAAAAACTGGGTTTTGTAGATTTTACTTGTCTTCTTAAAATCTAGATGGCAGCGCTATTCTCTGCAAATATCTAGTAGGTTTTTAATGCGACCTTAAAAACACTCCAATTTTGAAGGTTTAGAAATTTTGTATTTTTCAAGCATTATAAAGAAATATTTTTCAAAGGAGATAACATTTTTTTCTCTTGGACACATCAAACATTTAATAATAATTACATGCAAATCACTAAACTGAAAATTTAAATAATTACAGGGGATAGAAATAAGTAATGGTAGAATTTTCTACCAGCAGAGCTCTAAGGACTACAAAAATGTGCTTTGTCACTAGATGGCAGCACTAAAATTACATACCAGACAGTGTTTCAGAACCAAAATTTAGATGCTTATAATTTAATTCCAAGGAATTTAAATTTGTGTTTAATTCAGCAGATTGACGAGTTTATTATGTTTTAAATATTTCTAAACAAAAATTAAATATTTTTAAAATCTGTTTCATCTATAAATTTGATTAGTTTGTATTTTTATATTATGATTTAAAAATTTTTAAATTTCGAATTTTCTCATTTAATAATTTTTTAAAATATTTGAATAGTCTTAGAATTTGTTTAAACCATGTAACTGCTTAAAATATGTTGAAATTTCAGCAATTATAGTAATTTTAGAATAACTTTGCGGTGTCATTTCTTGTATTTGCGTGTTGAAATGAATGCTCTAGAGCTCTGATGGTGGAAAAACTTCCCACGTCCCCCAGCCTAAAGGGGGTATTTAAAAAAAAAATTTAATCACATGGTTCAATTTCAGACAGTCCCCTAATCACATTTTAAGTGTTTTTCTAGCATATTTTTAAAATTTTAATAACCCGGAGCTCAAAGGGTTAAGTACTTACTTTACAATGATATGTTGGTCGTAGCTCAGTTGGTATGGTGTTTGCCGGCTGATTCGCGGGCCCGGGTTCGATACCTGAATGCGCTACATTTGTTTTTCTCATTTTTTGTTTTATAAATATAATTGCAAGTATAATTAATAATCTCACTGTCAATTAAAATTTATAATATTGTATATCAATTATAATGTTAACCTATTTAATTTTTTGCTTTTAACTAAATAGTTGTATAAAACATCATAAAACTGTTAATTTTTTAAAAATCACTTTTAAAATGAATTTCATATATTCTTTATCGATGCAATGATATTGAGCAATTGTGTCAATTCGTGATTTTAAAGAAACATCATTTACGCATTGCTTTAACAAAGGAAGTCAATGCGATAATACTATTATTCTGTTTTTAAAGTAACAAGCATAATTATATTAAAAATTAGCATCAGAATTAAATTACAACCGATTTTTAGCATATTAAAGATTTTTAAATTTGTAATACGTATGATTGCGCTTTCAATTCATTTGCTTTCATCTTTATCTTCTTTCTGCTTTTATTTTTATTTTATTTGAATATTCTTTTATTTTATCATAACTAGATGGCACCACAACAGATTTTGCCACGATTTTGGAATTTTTATCATTCAATAATATATCCAATTTCTTTTTAAACATCTTTAAAAGATGAGAAATAATAGTTAAAAATAAAAAAGGATGAATTTAAGTTTGTTAACATTATAATTAATGTATAATATTAAAATTTGTAATTGAAATTATTAAATTATAATTACAAGTATATTTATAAAACAAAAAATGAGAAAATCAAATGTAGCACGTTCGGGTACCGAACCCGGGCCCGCAGATCAGCAAGCGAACGCCTTACCAGCTGAGCTACGACCAACCTAGCATTGCGGTTGCAATGTAGGTATTTAAGTTGTGTACTATTATTAGACCCCCCGGTTTCTCAAGAACTAAGGAGCGTTGGATAAAATCCGTTGAACCTGACACTAAGGGATCTCTACCCTACAACATATATTAAAATAATCAAAATCTGTGATTAACAAGGTTGGCCCTCTCCTTGTAAGACTAACGCTTTAGGAATTAGCCATTGGACACCGTTGCGACGCGACACCTTGTATAGTAATTCCCATGATTTCCTTTTTCTTTGTAAGAATGGAAATAACGCAATTGCCATGATTGTGAAGAAATTTCATAAAAAACTTTTTAAATAAAAATTAAAATATAAAAACGGAATAATTTAAAAAATTACTATTATGAACACATCTACAAATAAACTGCTTTCATTAAAAAAATAACTATCAAAATTGGTTCCGTATCGCCATGTGGGCAGATGGCTATAAAAACAACCTAGACATCTCAAATCTAAATTAACCCTTAAATGCCTGATTTTTCTGAAATCCTTTTAATAATGTTTTTCGGCTTTCATTTTTTAAATAAATCATGGAAAAAATACTTTAAAAAATCATATTTTGTTTTAAGTATAGTTTACGGCTAAAAAAATGTTTTGTTACTAATCGGAAGTACTGGTCTTTAATTGAAAAAATAATTTTCCCTGATAAAATTGTATAATATTAAACACACAAGAATTTTAGGAGCTGGTATCATAGGAAATAAATTTTACTTGCTCACGGCAGAACAAAATAGAGTATTTCGCAAGCTTCCAAGCAAAACAAAAAGAACATGTAGCAACAATTGAAAAAATAAATCTACCCTTATTCTTAAACAGCACAAGAAGCTGCCATCTAGATGTTGAAAATCGATTTAATAATATTTTCGAAACGTATTTTATTGGCAACATTAGGCATTATACCTTCAATATTATTCTAATAGTATGTTATAAGCCTAAACTGGGTATGTTGCCAAAAGGCAACAGCCGGCATTTAAGGGTTAAGTTTAACATGGCTCTATCTTATCGCCGACTAGTAAGATGGCTTTGTTTGCCCCAGAATCGTTACACTGTGTTTTATTATATTTAGATTAGTCCCAGCAAAGAAAGAAACAGTGGGCCATCAGCTGGAAAAAAGATGGCAGCCAGCAGTGCTATCAGCGGTAAAGTGCAAGGGTGCCATTACTTAAGCCTGTCGAAAAATGTCCAAGCCGAATGCAGCTGGCCCATCAGTGATGGCCAACAGCAGGCCAGCATTGGTATGCCATCACATTACTTGAATCCGGCACTTTTCCTGCATTGCTGGCACATATCCCACTGCTATTCCTTTGCTGGCCCAGTACTTTCCCTTACAAAAATTTCTTATAGAGTTCTACATAAAAAAAGTATTATATAATTATGGCTCTTTTTTCTATAAGCTAGTTTCACCAAGAGCTATAGAAATATCTGTAGAAGTGTCTATAATAGAAATATTTGAACGGCATGTGGTCACCCTCCCAAGTACTGACCGCGCTCGATGCTGCTTGGTTTTCGTGATCGGACATGAACAAATGCTTTCAGCGTACGCTACGGCTGCTCGTAGCTTACAAACTCTCATTATACTATTTCAAGTTTGTTTCTTTTGTGATTTACGTTCCCAATCATTAAACTGGTATAGAAATTATTCTTTTGTATAGAAATCCTATGTATTTTATACGCTTTTTTTTTATTACTGATTCTGAACTGCGTAAATTATGAAAACCGAAATCCTTTGTAACCTAATAAAACCAGATTTAAGGAGAAAAGAAAGTTCATTCAAATAAAGAATTTATCTATTTATTCATTTACTTATCTGTTTTGTTGGTGGCAGTGGTGCTATATTTTTTACAGTTTCAAAAAAAAAATTAGCTTCACAGCTTAAATTGTGTTAAGATATTCATTTCAGATTTGTGTTCAAATAGTCAATGTCTTTGATATTCACAGCGCCACCTAGCGTAAGGGTTCCTAGCAATAATACTGCAAAAGTTCATGCACTTCCATGTAGTGGTGGGCCAGCGCATGAGATAAAATGGATGCCCACCAGAATTTTACCTGATGATTTCCAACAGCAAAGTTGACTGAAGCTGTCCAGCAGTGGTCATGCAGTGGTAGACCATCAGCCAGCACTTCTCCATCATTGCCAGCACCTATCTTGCTACGGGCCAGCAATTTCCTCTTTGCTGGGATGCCACCACATATAATTCCATCGCATGTAAATATCACAAAATGCATTAACGCTCGATTCTCAAAGTGTAAAAATATAAATTATTAAGTACAATACCGCTATAGAACAAAACCGTGAAAAGACTACACGAAATAGTTTCTATTCTTTTGAACAAATGTTTCTCCAATCTTTTATTCAAAGACAAAAAGTCAGTCTGTAATTTTATTTCACTTTCTGAAGTGTCGAAGTAAAATTTCCTCCTGGATATTTCATTTCTCCTCTCTACACATGGAAACGTTGTTTGTTGTGATGTTGTGAACTATCTCCAGACAGCGTAGCATTCATTTTAAGAACGTGAAAAGTGAATTCTATTTTATAAACTCGAGACGTATGTCGAATGCTGTGCCTGGTTATGTGTAAACAATTCATTCATACATATCCTTTAACGTAAAATTTAATAAAGTTGGTTTTTGCATGTTTCACCAAAAACAGTTTAACGTAAAATGGAGTAAAATATTTGTTGAGGATTTCATAAAATAGCTTTCATAAATTAATAAAATAACAAGTAAAAATTAAATATAAAAAATCAAAAAACCCGACTGCGTAAAAAGCGAACTAATTAATTATTTCTCATCAATGTGAAACTATTTTGTATATTACTTACCTATTTTTTTTTATTTACTTGTATTGATGACTTTTAAGTAGTGTTTAATTGTTAGTTCCTATCTATAAACACTGTTTTGATGAGGCCTATTGATGTCTATAAAAGTTACACTGTAAAAAAAAAAAGGACTAAAATACGGAAATACTTCTGGCAATCGAGACGCCAGTACTATTTCCATATTTTAACGGCACTTTTTCACAGTAAATTACAGGAAAATTTACGTTTTTTTGGCATTTACGGGGAAACTTCTTTTAAAATATGGAAATAGTACTGGGGTCTCAATTGCAAGTAGTATTTCGGTATTTTAGTCCTTTTATTTTACAGTGTAGAGTTGCAGTAAAGCTAAGATCCTATCAATACAATTTGCAGGTTGTGTAATATTCAAACGGAGCTTCTGACTATAAAACAGTTAATGAAACATCGCCTTCATTTTGAAAGACCTATTCAATGATATGTCACTCAATAGGGTGCGTAAACATTTTTTTTTCGTCTCTACCGCCATTTTGTATTTTACAGCCGTCATTTTGAATTTATAAAAACAAAACCTATCCTATAACCATCGGACGGTTAAGACGAATCGATAAAGACCTCATTCATTAAAATGCATTCTGACGTTGGGATGTTTCGAGGGTATAAAGAAATCCACATACCCAGATACGCCTGAAACACATAACCCTTCTTGGCAGTCGGGTAAAAATTAACATAAACACTAGAATTACCATGTTTCTTTTATATGTAGAACTACCGGTATGGGTCATAGCTGAGCTATGGGCTTCAATGATGATATTCTTGTTTTGTATGGGAGGTATAGGCACTCAATAAGATTTGGTTATTAATAAATTGTTTTTTTAAATTAATCAATAATACAATTTAAGTTCTACAATATTACGTAATATGAAATTTAGTGAATAGATACCATCAAAGAAAATTCAAATTTATAATGTCAGAATAGATACTTTAACATTTTGACAGCTCGCATAAAATGAAAAGCAAGAAATATTTTTCAAATAATGCATATTTTAATTATCACTTTAACTTTCGTAATAATGTTCCTACAAGATAGTAAGATATTAAAACACTGTAAAAATTAAATACATATAGATAGATGATGTTTTACTTACATTATGCTACTTCCCATCGAAACAACACCGATCTTTAGGTAAAAAAAATATTAGTTGGATTTCAACAAAGTTCTAGTTAGGGCATTATACTGAATATTTGGGAAAAATAAAAAAAATTCAAAGTTTTATTTTGGAAACAACAGTGATACGAGCGAAAAATTACGTTTTGGGGCATAGATGACCCGCCTCGGTAATTGTAGTGTTAAATGTAGTACCTGGTTATAAATGAACATAACTTTTTATTCATATACCACACAGTTAAAATCATGCATTTTACCAATGCATAAAAATGCCGCCTAGAACTCTATTTAAGAGAAAACATATCATATATATTTCACGAACATATGTTTTCTAATAATACAATCCTGTAGTTGACCGTTAAAAACAACGTTTTGTTTTTGCTATAAAATTAACTATTTTTTTTTTGCAGTGGAATATCGACTTTTATAAGTCGAGTAACTTTATAAGTAAAATGTCTACTTATAAATTATGATGTCATATTTGTTTTTTGAAAAAAAAAATGGCCATTTTTTTTCCATTCTGACCAGAAAGTCAGAGTTCTAACTTTTTACGGCTGCTCTTTCATCTTCAACTAACAATTCATTTATAATGGCTGTTTCATAATAATAGACGCCATCAGTCCATCAGAAGAAAATGATCCATTCCAAAGGTATAAGTTCGATTAACTCGGATAATCGGGACTCTACTGTATCTATGTTTATGTACATTTTTTTTCATCGGGGGCGACACTAAATTTTGAAAAAGGAGAATTCCTGTTCTCTAGTTATGATCCTGTTTTCAAAAACCATAAATATTATAATGAGAAGGCCAAAATCTCCTTTTCTCTTCAAAATTATTAAAAATTTCACCAAAATACGCAGTTCTTTTTAGATGATTTTTATCGAGAGGAATATCGAGAGGCCTTCTGTAATGCCCGTATTATACTTACATATTATACTGTACCATATCTTCAGGCATTATTACCACTAGGGAATCGTACCCGGTCTTCCCGGGTTAAAGAATATAAGTGAAAACATTTTTTTTTTTTCAATTGAAAACTAATAATTTTTTATATGCAATAAATTTTTTAGATTACCCACTTACATTTAAAAAAAAAAAACATTTTTCATATGAAAAATACGAATTATACAATTAAATAAATTAGTGAAATTTATCAAAAGCTCCATTTTCTTATTAGTCGCATGCTAAGAGTTATTTGACCAAGATTTTGATACTTACGGCAGGCATCCTTTTATATTCTGATAATTTCAAAGCTTATACATGTGTGTTAAATTTGTGTTTTACTTATATTATTTTATTTATTTATTCATAGGGAAGTTTTTCTTAATGGGTATTAGCCATAAGAAAATGGTGAACTCTTTATTTTGTCTTAAGGGCAAACGGATTAATCTTTCGTAATCGAGCTCCGCGCGATATAGATAAATTAAAAAATATTTCATGCTTTAAAATTGCTTTTAAAACCATAGACAATCAGTAAACTGATATGAAGTATGCAAACAAATTCCATAAAAAAAAAAATCCTATTTGTTAATCTAAAAATTTAAATTGTACAATTACAAATATGTTAGATTTGTATTTTTTTAATATTATTATGTTATTTGTTTATAAAAGAAGTATTAATATCGATAATTTGTCTTTCACAAATATGTTAGATTGGTGTTTTTTTTAATATTATTCTTTCATTTGTTTATAAAGGAGGTATTAATTTCGTTATGCTAAAATTGGCAGAAACAAATGCTAAACAATGTTTGTTGCTTTAGGTGCAAAATGTTTATTATTATTATGTATTGAAACCGGCACGTGATAAGATAAACTTCAAAATCATGCTTAAAAATTATTTTACAAAATATAATACATCAGTCATTTAAGGTACAGTTTTTAAACAAATTGCATTTGAAAGTAAATTTTTTCCCTGTGCAACGAAAATTGAAAATGTACGAATGTCAGAAGATTAAAAAATTGCAGTAGCGAATATTTCAAGACCGAAATTTGATCGTAAAATGTCGCCATTCGCAAAATTACGTCAGCGTTACGCAAAGATACGTTTGTTCTTTATAATATAGACACTTAATCAGTAAAATATAATAAAGATCAGTTATTAGGATGTGGTTATCAATTGAGGCTCTTATGTTTGGTATTCCGGAATGAAAAATAGCAATTTTCACATTCTCAAAATTTGCATACGCACTTCATATATCCATATTTACTATTTTTAAAAAATTTGTATTTTGTTTGAGCATTTAAAAATCATTTTAACTCAAAACTTGAAGTCACGATTGCCAGCAAATCTTTTATGTGAACATACGCGCTCTTTACTTGAGATTCTAATCTCAATTTCAGAGAGTAAAAATTTCCGTAATTTATGTTTTTTAGACGCATTTGTGTTAAAATGTTTAATTTTATCTCAGAAAATGACCGTTTTCTTTTAAATATGACTTCATTTTCACTTAAATAAGCATTTCACCTAGTGTCTGAAACTTAGTATCAGTACACATGCAGAAGGAAAAACAATATAGAAAATTTATGAGGAAAATGCTTGTTTTCCAAAGCATTATGCCATTTTCCGTTATTATGCCCCTAATATAATATTACGCTCCTAATGGGAATTGCTCCACTAAACCCTATAGAACAATTTTTATCCACAATTTTGAATTTTTATCAGAAAATAGCATGAATAAAGATAAAAATACCTCACTATTTCTCTCTTGTCTGCAATAATGAAAGCTATCCAATTTTCACCACCATTTTGAAGAAATTTCATAAAATGCTTTTAAAATTAAAATATAATAGTGCGGATATTAAAAAAAAAACATATAGTGCGACCACATCTACAAATGAACAGTTTTCAGTTTGAAAAAAATATTAGTAAAATTGGTTCAGCAGAAAGATCAGGACAGATGACTAAAAAACACACTGGTGTTTTAAATATATAGATTATATAAAATTAGGAAAAATTAAATTAAGCAAATTATGTTATTCTGATAAAATTATAGAAGAATGTCCTAATGAATAGCATTAAAATTTTATTATTCGAGAGAATTTCGGACAAAAACTTCAGGAACATGATATTATTTTAAGCCTCGAATTATGTGTTTGCTTGTCTAACCCGGCGAAGCAAATCCATCCAGGCGAGAATCATCAATTTCTGTAATATAAATCGCTATTATTTGCATGTCACCTCTCTTTTATAAAGACACTCTAAATTTTTGTAAAACATTGCGTTTTATAAGTGCGTGATTTCGATTACATTTTTTTCAAAAGTGAAGCATTTTCACCTTGAAGAATTTCAAAGCAGCTGGGCTGTGAAAATGACGCACTTCTACAAAACATAATTCAGGTTTAAGAATTAAAATACACGCTTTTTTATAAAATGACGTCATTTGCATCCGCTAAAGCAAACCACTTTTACAATCTAGTCTTAAACTTCGTCTATAGAAAAGTATGCATATGACGTCATTATCACGGATTATCATAATATTCTTGACATAGCCCATATTTTAATTCCAATTTTCTTTCAGGTTTTATGAGAAAATGGCAACAAAAAGATACAGTATCTCCTATTTTCGACTATTTTCCGTTTACTTTCAATAGAAATGGTATACTTTTGATGCCACAATTAGAAAAATGGTATTAAAAACTACAAAAAAATTAGTATCTCAAAAATAAATTGAGATACAGCTTTCAAACAAATTGCATTTAAAAGAGCATTTGTTTCCTTATACAACGGTGTAAAAATTTAAAATGTGCGATGTTTAGAAGTTTAAAAATTTTCAGTAGAGAAAATCGCAAAACCAAAATTTTATTTCAAATTTCAAAGTGTTGCCATTCGCAAAATGACGTATGCGTTACGCACAGATAGGTTTGTCTTTTATAATATAGATAGTAGAGAGTTATCACAGTATAGACATTTTTTCATTATATTTTATTCAATTTATTAAAAGCATGACACATTATTTTTTTCATTCAAAAAATTCCTTATTATCACAGTATAGACATTTTTTCATTATACGTTGTTCAAGTTATTATTACATGTCATGATAAGGAATTTTTTGAATGAAAAAATAATGTGTCATGTTTTTAATGACTTGAATAACATATAATGAAAAAATGTCTATACTGTGATAGCTCTCTCTACAATTGTAATAATGCCTGAAGATATGGTATAGTACAATACATACGCAGCTCTTTTTTACCCTAAACTTATGTCATTACATCATTTGTAGCTGTAGCTAGGGTTCTCGCTGCCGCTCGCCATTACGCCAAATCGCAACAAAATGCTTCATTTGGCGAGTAAACGAACAATCTAACTCATCAAATTACATGTGCTCAATTTCTGCATTTTTTGTGTGTTTGTGTATGTGTGGTGTGCCAATACAGTCGAGATTCTTATCCGCATTACTGAACGACTGATGTTGCTTTACATGTTCAATTACACCGTACCATTTACATTGCTCTATTTATAGAAATACTGACTCAACACCAATTCAGTTTAGCAACAGCCAAAGACACAGAAAGAATTATGCGATAGGTATTTCTCTATTGTGAGTTAATCACTATTTATGCGCCGGCGTAGCGCCGGTAAAAACACACAGAAAATTACTAGCATCAAGCGCGAAATACCGAAAAATTTTGCTGGAATGCGGTGTTGAGATTAACCATTTACCATACTATTTGTTAGTTGTATGCAAAGTATCATTGGCCGGTCAGATCTTTTCTATCGGTTAAGAGTCAAAATCTCATAGCAATTTTTAGTGTGTATTTTAACAACGGTAAATCAAAGATAGCTGTGTTTAATTTTTATTGAGACTGCTAAAGGAATATCTGAAACATTTACGCATTTAGAAAACTTTTAAAATGTACTTATTTTTAATAGTTTCTGTAGCGGATAGTCCAATTTCTGTTTTATAATCAATTATAAAAAATAGGTTATTTTAGAACATATTGAAAAAAAGTGATACAATAAGGGGTTAAAGATAAATTTTCCAGTGTTTCACACCGAATAAATTTTGCTAACGTTTCTTTTCATTTGGCTACTGTTTTTTATTTATTATTCGCCAAATCGCTGATGTTGATTAAAAGCTAGCGAGAAGGCTGGCTGTAGCTAAGTGGAAAAGTCTGTTTTGGGATTAGATAATCGCTCTGTGCTCTCTTGCACTACCTTACCCTACTTGTGGAAACACATGTATATCATTCCAAAACTAATACCACAAAATTCATTAAGGTACAATTTACGAAATACAGAACATAAATTATTAAGTGCAGTACCGCTTCAGGACGAAACCCTGAAAATCTTATATCTTAATAGTTTCCATTCTTTTGAATATATGTTTCGTTACTTTCTTATTTAGAGATGAATACTCAGTCCACGATTTCTTTTCAGTTCCCGAAGGAGAGAAACCCAATTTCAGGGTGGATATTTTATTTCTCTTCTGGAAATTCGAAACCTTGTTTGTTCTGGACTATCTCCAGAGAGCATAGCATTTTGATAGCGTGCGAAGTGAATTGCATTTTATTAACTAGCCGTGTGTATGTCGTCAGTCCTTGCCTTTTTATCTTTGTATGTAAAGAATCCATTCTTATTTCTTAAACGTATATTTTAATGTGAATTATATATTTTTGCTCTGTCCGTCACAAAATATACAGCTATATACGCTGTTGATTTCATTTTTTTTTCGGATTACTCGTAATAAACACTGAATATAGCATAAAAAATTAAATAAACGTAAACTATTATTTATGTACAACAACTACACTGACGAAATATCTGCTGATTTTACCAAAGATAATTGTCTGCTATAACAAACCTATGTTTTGCGGGGAAAAACTGCATTTTTATAAGAACTTTCTTTCTATAACTGCAAAGAACTGAACTTAATCATTAAAAAATATTAAACAGTTTTTTACTGATGTCTTCTCTGACAGTTTTTTCAGTTAAATTAACAGATTATGCTTTCTTATGGTTTATATTAAGCAGTGGAATTAAATATTATTTTCTTATTACAGGACGGCCATAACATTACTGCTCCTTACTCTACAGTCGTGGGGGGGAAAAAAGTAAACACCCCTTACTAACTCTGCAAAAATTTATCGTGATAGAAAGTTACTGGTACCACACGATTGGTAGTAAAGTCTACTTTTAAATGATGCATGTAAAATTTGCTTAGAGAGCCATCTACATATTAAAACGAACCATAACTTTGTTTTTTTTTTCCAATAGCAGTACGCAATTCTGACATTATAAATGAACTCTACACCCTTCAAGTAACCTAAAAACAAATTTTTATGCAAGTCGTACGATAAGTTTCAGAGAAATTAATTATTTTAAAACAAGCGTATTTTAGGGGCTGTATCCAAATTGAAGTTCGGTATTCGATTGTTGACCAAAAGAGCCCCCTTCTTGATCAAGGCATTTTAAGCGCCACTCAAGCAGTTATTGAAGACTATTAGATTACAAGATAGCATAAGAAGTTTCAAAATATCTAGTCACTTCTATCATAGACGGTCCCTTAAACCATCATTTTGCCGTTTTTTAAGCATAATTCGAAAACTACTTGGAAGAAGAATGTGAAATTTTGGATTTCCATAAAGCCAGACTTAATAAATCTAAATCCATCAAACAAATTGAAGGTTGCAATTCATAATTTTTTCGAATAATAATTTCATTATTCATAATTCATATCATAAAATTATAAAAATTGCAAATTCAACGTAGTTATGTTTGGGTATTTTAGTATTAGTGCTACACAAAAAATTAGCACATTAGGAGTATAAGTTCAGGAGATATTAATAAAAATATGAAAATTTAATTTAACATTAGAAGCACTAAATTATGAATGATTATAATTCAAAAACTTAACATTCAAATGACTTGAAATGTGGTGTCTAGGCATAATTCGAACCGAAGATTCGAAATATCTTGTTGAAATTGGGTACTGCCATTGAAAAAAAAAGTAAATTTTGGGTTCGTTTTAATATGTAGATGGCCCCTTAAGCAAATTTTATATACAGCATTTAAAAGTAGACTTTATTTCCAATTGTTCGATACCAGTAACTTTCTTCTACGATAATTTGTTGAGGAGTTAATAGGGGGTGTTTACTTTTTTTTTCTCCATGACTGTACCTGTGACACCACAGATAAATTTATGGCGAATGAATACCACAATATCCATTAACGCAGAATTTATAAAGCATTAGAATATAAATTATTGAGTACAATACCACTTCAGAACAAGCCCTTAAAACACTACACGGAATAGGCTCTATTCTTTTGAATATGTTTCTTCACTTCCTTATTTGGAGTCAAATGACAGTCCATGATTTCTTTTCAGCTCCCAAAGGAACGGAGCAGAATTTCTTCATGCATATTTTATTTCTCATCTGCAGACTCGAAAAGTTGTTTTTTTTTTTCTGGACTATCTCCTGACAGCGATGTGTAGCATTTTGAAAATGTGAGAAGCGAATTGCAATTGATTAACCAGCGTCGAAAGCTGTTTCTTTTTTCTGATTTGATCATCAAACAATTCATTCAGGTTTTCCTTTACGCATGCATGTTTAAATACTGTTAATGTTTTATTTATCCATCATGAAAACTCTGATGCAAAATGTTGTAAAATATGAAATATTGTTTTTATAAACATTTCAGATTATTCATGAAATAGTATTTTATAATATACGTAAAGTTATACATACATATATGCATGTGCGTGTATATTTTAAAATAGCTAAGATGCTCTATTAACCCATTCCGTCGCGGTGTAATTCTGTTAACCCATTTTAGGCCAAGCATAGAAATTTTATAAAATGTGGTATTATTTTCATTGAAATATCCTTAAATTACATTCATTAAGACAAAAAAAAAGTTTCGTGCATGAAAAATAATATTTTATTTGAGAAATAAAATGCATTCGGTCAATGGTGCGCTAACGCACCATCAAATTAAAAATTAATATATTTTCTAATTTTTTATGACATTTGTTTTATTATTATTTTATTTACAGAACTTATAACTTTAATCCATTAAATAACTTTAAATCCATAACTTTAATCCATTTAAAAATATATGATTAATCTCAAGTGGAATAATTATGCATTTTCAAAAAGTCGAATTTGTCAATAATCGTTTCAATTTCAAAAGACTAGCGTATTTTGAGAATTTCTCAACAGAAAGTGTTTACTCCAATTGAATTACTAATATTTTATAGATGTCTCCAGAACCCTTAAAAATAGCAGAAAAATAAAATTAGTGAAAAATATTCGTCACAGTGTTAATAAAAAAATCGTTATTGAAATGGTGCGCTTACGCACCTTTGGCCAAAAATGGGTTAATAAACTGATGAAATGATGGACTCAGGGGCGGCGCCAGAACTTGCCCGACGGCGGGGGGGGGGGGGGACAGTATCCCCGACAAGGGGGCCGAATTCAAAATATATATTAGAGGTTTCCACGAGCCCTGGCCTGTTCCGAAGCCCGAACTCGGTAAAAGTTTCTTTCATTAAACTCGGGCTTTCGTTAATTTTATCTGAAAACTCGGTACGGGCTCGGGCTAAATTTTAGCTTTTGAAAAGTTGGTCCAGGCCTGAACTTCATTATTCCCGGGATACGTCCGGGTCTTGCATTTTTGCTGTAGATTCGTGCCGGACTGGGACTGTATTTATATTTCAGAATTTTTTTGGAGCAAATGAACAATAAAACATTTCTTTGTTTCTTTTTCCCCCTTTTGTTAAATAACAGGTGGAATATGTTGATCAATCACGTGGAAAACATAAAATTTTCGCGTTCGGATTTGGCATATCCCGAAACGCGCAGATCTGTAACACTCACATTGCTATTTGCTATTTAAATTAGAGATAAATTGCAGAGGGCCAAACGATTTTTACTCGAAACATAAATTTCGAAGCTTGTCAAAGAATATTGTAGATAAATAAAGTGAAAAAAAAAGCTCTTAAGGTTATTTTTGAAACACCTCACTAATCACCTAATCTTTATAGGCGGATGAATCCACAACAGAAAGTGTTTCCACACTTTTGAGCATTACCCGAAAGGAAAAACTCTGCTTCGTACTCTTCTTCCATACAGCAACCTCCCAATAAGCGGTCATTCAATATTATAGATTTTACGTGCACATATATGGCATATACACTACACAGCAGTATGTGAAAGACAAAGTATGGAGCAGTTCTCCGGTTATGAGTTGAACCAAAGAGTCGCGCATCAGGAAAAGGTAGGTAACCAATTTTTTTCGGAACGCGGTTCATGTTCCGGCCGAGTTGAGCATGTATTTTAATGCCGAAGGTAACTGAAAATAATCAGTTGACAAATCCCTATCAAAAACGCATAAAGGGACCAAAAATTATTTTAAAATAAAATTATTTATATTTGTTAGTGAAAGTGTCATCGTGAAAACTAGCAGTTAAACGTTACACCTAACTAGGGTCCTTCCCGAGTAATAAATAAAATTTGAAGCCCTGTAAATTTTATTTAAAACAAAGCTGCAACCCGAACCGAACCCAACCAAAAATATTATGTCTACCCGAAACCCGATCGAACGCGAAATACTTAATTCCAATCCCTACCTGAAACCCGGAATCAAAGAAAATTGATCCACACTATAATGTAATTATAATATATAGTTTGCAATCATATCTCCAATATTAATGTTACCTTTTATGTGGAAAAATAAACATGCAAGGAGTCATTCATATTCAAATACGTAGTTTTTCATCTGAAATAGATTACTGCGCGGTTTGGGTCATACCCGACCCAAACGTTCAACTTAAAGTCAATCCGAAACCTAACGAAAAATTTCCGTTGACGCAAAACCCGACCTGAACCCGACAACAATTTTTCTATTGACCCTAAACCGAAACACTTCAACCCGAACACGACTCGACACAAAAAAGATCTATAATTTAATACAGTTATGAAAAAATAGTCAGCAATCATATCTGTAATATCAATTCTATCTTTTATGTAGAAAATAAACGCGTAAAGTGACTCATTCAAATTTAAATATATAATTTTTCATGTCAAACAATAACTTAGGCATTCTTTTTGTAAAATTGAGCTAATTCCAGCCTGGCTCGTAAGTAGTGTTGTCAGGTCAAACAGCGGGACAGAGAGAGAATTAAATTTAAAAAATCAAAAAACCTGACTTCGTAAAAAGCAAACTAATTAATTATTTCTCATCAATATTAAACTATTTTTTTTATATTACTTACCTATTATTTTTTATTCACTTGTGTTGGTGACTTTCACGTTGTGTTTGATTGTTAGTTCCTATCTATAAACACTGTTTTGATGAGGCCTATAGATGTCTATGATGGTTAGAGTTGCAGTAAAGCTAGAGATCAAACCTACACAACTTCCAGGTTGTGTCCTATTTAAACGGAGCTTCTGACTGTAAAATAGTCAATGAAACGTCGTCTTCATTTTGAAAGATCAATCGAATGATATGCCACTCAATATGGTGCGTAAATTTTTTTTCGTGTCTACCGCCATTTTGTAGTTTACGGTCGCCATTTAGAATTTTTAAAATCAAATCTAGCCTATAACCATCGGACGGTTAAAACGAATCGATAGAGACCTTATTCATTAAAATCCATCCAGCCGTTGGGGAGGTTTCGAGGGTATAAAGAAATCCACATACCCAGATACGCGTGAAACACATAAACCTTCTTGGTAGTCGGATAAAAAAAGCCGGACAGACGCTTGAAAATCGAGACATTTTAAGCACTACAATAAAACCTGTTAAAACGGAACCAGTGTAATGAAATAACGCTTTAAACTGAAAATTTTCGCAATATCGGCTAAAACAGGCTTAGATTGTCTAAATTGGAAAGTTCTTCCAATTCTTTGTCGTTCTATCTTAACAGGTCGGTGTATTAAATAGCTTCCTTTCATCGTATTGAATGTAAGTGAATTATACTTTATCCATAAATGAATGGTGTGAAATTAATTAGTCGAACTAGAGTTTTCTAAATAATTAACAGTAATTTTATGACAATAATGCTCACTTTACAAATACCGCGTTTTATTATTTTTTTCATCATTTTGCCTTTCAGCCGTTTAAGAAAAAGCGCAATTATTACATACACTCCAGAAAAAACATTTCGTCAAACGTAAAAAGCACAGGCAGCAAGTTTCCGGAACGCACCTGTGGTTGGAACAGATTTTTCTGTTATTTGAAGAAAATTCTGTGTTTTGACTGGAGAATTAAATAAACAATTAAATTTAAAAAATCAAAAAACCCGACTGCGTAAAAAGCGAACTAATTAATTATTTCTCATCAATGTGAAACAATTTTTTTTTCAATTCCTACTATTAGCTCACACTCTCGCTATATATATATATCTTGTTCAAATTTTCAATCGTTAATAAAATACTTATTATTCATCCAATCAAGCTCAAATAATTTTTTTAAAACTTGTACTGGATGACACTTGATGTTAGTCCAGTTTTTTTTAAATATTAATTCATTAATTAAATTAAATTAATTAATCTTCAATAATTGAGAGAGCCTTCTTCTTGATCAAGGTTTTTTAAGACCGAGAGAACCCTCTTCTTGATCAAGGCTTTTTAAGGGCCACTCAAAAGGAAAGAAGAATGGGAGAAAAAAAAATTCTCTTACTGACATAAGTAGAAATTGATTTAAAATATATTTTTTTATATTACTTGTTTATATTACTTACCTATTTTTTTTTTTATTTAATTGTATTGATGACTTTTAAGTTTTGTTTAACTGTTAGTTCCTATCTATAAACACTGTTTTGATGAGGTCTATAGATGTCTATGATGGTTAGAGTTGCAGTAAAGCTAGAGATCCACAATACATACACAACTTCCAGATTGTTTAATATTTTAACGGAGCTTCTGACTGTAAAATAGTCAATGAAACATCGTCTTCATTTTGAAAGACCTATCCAATGATAGGCCACTCAATAGGGTGCGTAATTTTTTTTTCGTCCCCACCGCCATTTTGTATTTTACGGCCGCCATTTTGAATTTATAAAAACAAAACCTAGCCTATAACCATCGAGCCGTTAAGACGAATCGATAGAGACCTCATTCATTAAAATCCGTCCATCCGTTGGGATGTTTCCAGGTTATAAAGAAATCCACATACACAGATACGCGTGAAGCACATAACCCTTCTTTTCAGTCGGGTAAAAAAAAAAAAAAATGAGCTTCAGTTCGCGAACTTTTCGTGTTTCGGAGGAAAAGAGACATGCGTAAAAAATCAGTTTCTGATACAAAAAAGTAGCATGCGGCACAGTTGCGGGAACACCCCTGTGATTTGACGAAAATGCAACTTCAGATAATTTTTACGTTAAGGCTGTTGTCAACTGCTCTACTGAACAAGCGCAAAACGTTTTGACACATTTACAAATTCATTTTTTAACGAAAAGATATAGAAGTGGAAAGCCTGACCAGGGAAGCGATTTAGAATCGAACTGTGTTTTCCATTTTTGGAGCCATTAATTACCTATTGAGTTAGAAGCGATTTGGATCACGTGACAAACACGTTTTTCATCCTTTCTTGACTAATTTTTCTCGTTTCGCACGGAAATTCGGTTCAAAACGCCCACTTTGACACTCATTTCTGAAAGATCTATTGCATTTGCAAAAAAAAAACGGGTAAAAGAGCTCGATGACATAGTTTCGGAACATCAACACCTGCTAGTTTCATGCATTTCCGAACAAAAATAAATTAAAACTTGTGTCAGAAAGTTGCCCTTTTGTATTTGAGAACAATGGTCAAATCAAAACAGGAATTTTCGAATTTTAATAATAACAATAAAAGCAATTGAAGGAACACCTTCAACTCACGTATTTTTTTTAGAATATTGATCGAAACCAGACAGCATGATCCTCTAACTTCTGATAAGATACAGAATTTAAATCTGAGATTAAAACTGAAATACAAAATTCTGAAGAAAAATGTAAGTTAAAGGAAAACTTGTAAGATAGCTTTAGAATGTAAAAGTTCATTATTATCAGCTCAATCATAAAAGTCTTATTGATGCTAAAAAAAAAATAAAAATCTTTAAATTCATGCTTACTTTGAAACAGTCAAAGTTTAGAGGTCTGCACGGGCCGGGCTCGGGCCTATTTTCATTCATGGCACTCGGGGGTCGGGCCTAACTTCTTTTTTTCGTACCGAGATAAGGCAGGTTTCATTCTTCCTAGGTCTTCATAAGCCGATATTTTTAGTCCCGTCTCGATCCAGCCTGTATGAAATCATTCTCTCGGTATGGCCTGGTCCGTGCAAAAATCAGTAAAATTTGGCCCAGGCCAAAAATTTTTGCAAAAAGTGTATATATTTTTAAATCGACATTATTCTACAATTAAACAAAATTTATCCGTTTTAAAGAATAGTAGATTTCTAGGCAATAATATTAAAATACAGTAAAACGTGTGAAAAAGAACCAGCCTATGACGTAATCCTGTCTTGTATGGAAAAATTTATTGATCCATGCAAAATGAATATAATAATACGTGAGAAAAGAATATAATACATTTACACCTGCTAAGAAGGGAACTTGTTTAAATCGAATTTTTTTTTTTTCTATGGGATGTCTTAGAAGATTTTACTGTATAGCTTTTTTCAGATTTTTAAGCCTCAAATACATAATTTTTTGATTAACGATATTAATTACAGCTGAAACATTAACATACAAACAGAGATTCATTAAAAAAATGTATATCGTAACCTTCTTTAAAAATGAAAATTATAAACATGAAAAAAAAGCTAAAATAAGTATTTTTGGTCCGAACTCCTTTTAACAAAATCGACGTAAAATTCCGTCGGACTTGGGCCGAGATTTTAAATTTTTTCCGGGCCGGTCTCGGACCGAACTTTTAATTTTTACACCGGGTCGGCCCATTACTGTTTTTTGTACGGCCGAACATTTCTTTCTACGAGTCGGGCTGAGCCCGAACCTGGAAATTTCGGCCCATACAGAACTCTACAAAGTATAACTAAGTTATTAATTAAAATTGTTCAGTCTAACAATACAATCAAGTTTAAATTATCAAGTAAGTCGATATTCTGTTTTACACGATTTTTTTTTTCATTTCTAAATACGAACCTACGACCCTAAACACGAATTGTTAATTACAACCCTGCACGATTCGAGTTATGCCCGCGACCCGAAATCGACAAAATATTTTTTTCAAACCTGCAACTTGATCCTAAGCTTGAAATGAAAAAAAAAATCAATCCTAAAAATAAAACAATTCTGGAAAATAGTTTGCAATCATATGTCTAAAATCAATTTTATATTTCAAAAAATGAATACATACATTTACTTATTCATATACAAGTATTTTTTTTTATCATTTGAAACAATAATCTGGACTTTTCTTTGGGTTGGGTTAATTTTTGTTGGCCGATTATCTACTCGAGGGATATAAGCCCGAGGGGGAAGTGCCCTTCGTGGGGGGGGGGTGTGCTTTCTAAGGGAACCTAATCTGTATTTACGCATGGAAATCCAATGTTCAAAGAATACCACGAAAACTCCGAACGATTGGGCCGATGGGCGCGATTGCGTTCGAACCCAGCACCTCCCGTCTACCAGCTTCGAGAGCACAGAACCTCTCGGCCACTGGTGGGGCGGACTTTTCTTTGGAAAAATTTGGCGTACTCGAATCGACTCCCAAGAAACAAAAACTCTAATCTGAGATAACCCGAAAATGGAAACACTAGTCAACCCGATCCACAGCAAAATTTTAGAGCCAATGGCCAACACGATCGGGTAGAATCGGGTTAACTGAACCGATGCAAGATTTTAGTATTTGTTATATACACATCTTCCCGTAGTTTACAGTGAAGTTATGTATGTATATAATTATTTTCTTATTTATACCTTCTATTTCTCTTTCATATATTAAATAGAGATTAATATCTATAAAATGAGACTCTACTCACTGTATATTGAAATTAATTAACAAAGAAGGAATTTTTAGTTTCATACTAAGTTTGCTTGAATAATTATTCAAAATTCTCTTTTTAATTACTCATTCATGTATAAAAAAGTACTTACCCTACGTTTTTTAATAAGAAGATCGGTGCGAGCAGATGAATTTAAACGTCCTGTCTCCTCTTGAAATCGTATTTCTTAGGCGCGTAAGTTTGCGGTCAATCGAATAAACCACAGAAGTGCACATGAATGAGCTCTAGACAAAATGTATAAAGTTTTCGGTAACATCCGGCCGTTGTGCGACAGCCTTTAACCGACATGTGGTTCAAGCCAATCCGATTTCCGAAGAAAAAAAAATCAGCGCCTTGCTATTCCGTGGGTCGCATTCTCTATAAACTAACCTAAGATATTTTTTTAATTAACTTGCACCCGACTCGGGTCGTGTGCAGGAAAAATCGGATTACCCGACCCGATGCAGGACTCAAGACTCAAGCCAAAAAATTTTCCCCGACGACGATTAAATTTGACCCCGACGTGGGGGCCAGGTGTACCCGACGGGGGAGCATATGCCCCCCCCCCCTGATCCCCCTCTGGCGCCGCCCTTGGATGGACTGACACCAGAATTTATAAACAAATTTATTAGAAAATATGAACTTGCTTATTTTCAAGTACGTTATAAAAGGAAAATTTTAATAAAATATTCTGGGTGCCAATCCTTTTTTAAGGACAACGCCCGGAAAAGGGTTAAATTCCCTCAAAATTGCGTGCTCACTTTCCTCTTTTATTTAAAGCCTTGGTTCTGTCTTTCCTCAATTTTTTAATTAATATATTTCTCTGCAGCTAAAATGGCGGCGAAAGTCTCCTTTTCGACATCAAGTGACTCAAATTCTCCTTTACTTCAAATCCCAATTAAAATCCCAAGTAGCCTGAATATAAATACCAATTAACCCGTATTTATGACTGTTTAAGTATACACATTCATAGCCATTTGTAACAGATAAAGTATAATCCAGTTATCCAAGACTTATTTTTGATCATCTGTCTAATATGAAAACACTATAACAGGTAACAGAGCTGCCACAGGCGACTACTTTTATATTTTATTCGTACCACTATTTAAAAAAAGTGAATTTTGTCGTATATTTCTCTTGCAAATGTTTTCAAACAGTATATCGTAGATTTTTGTTTAGAGAAAATGGTGCGAGGTAGAGTTAAAAAATAGTCGCCTGTAGCAGCTTTGTATAAAGATGTAAACACAACAAAACTCTCTATTCAAGAAGTGCCGATTCTTGTAGCCAGTTCTGAGACTCTTTCAGTCAGTCTTTTGCTAAATGCCGTTACAAACAAACCCAGTCAGGTTGTCGAGAAAGGATATAACTAGGGATTATCCACAAGTGTCAGCTCCGGAATTTGACTGGAGTGGTGTCATTTGAAAACTCTTGTCACAAGAATCAAGAAATGTATAGGAACTATACTCCCAAATCCAATAGTTCACGAGATATAGCCCCTTTTCTGTTTCGGAACAAGAGAAATAAAGAAAAAAACAAAGGCATGAGATTCCTTCTAAAGCTATTAAAGGAAGAAATTTTGTCATAATTAATCATGATAGTGGTTTTCGCGATAGTGTTCCATGAAAGTATGGTAATGAGAATGCTATCCTAGTACTGGGCAGATTAAGTGGCCAAACAGATGAAAATTTAAGCATGGAAAAACTAGGTTCTGCTATACAGTCTTTCATCATCCATCTGAATCGACAAAATCCCTTTATCCACTGTATGTCTACTTTTCCAAGACTACAAGTACTTGATAAGAAAAAAATAGGGGAATATTCAGAACCCCACCGAAGTATTTGCTGTGATGTTAACACTATTACTATAGAAATAGTGTTATCAATGTAAATAGTGTTGTGTACATCATTTAGTCTATAACCAGTTCTCTTCACCTACTTGTAGTCCAGTGAGTGAGTATGCTTTCGAAAAGGCTTTAATGCGAAACACGGATCCATTCTTTCCATCAGTAAAGCATGTATGCTTCACTCTTATGAAACAAAAATGCGCTGACTATCATAAAAAAATGCCCTTTATCGTTTGCGGCTGGTATTGGAAAAACTTGTGTTTTTAATACTTTTACGTAAAAAAATTGTATCATTTTTTTTGACAAAGAGGTACACATCCCTAAAAAGTCTCTTATATCAAACTTGTGTCAATACGTTACAAAAGTAGAAATTCATTTTACTCAAAAACTAGATGCGATATTAAGAAACAGATTGCATATTTGAAATCAGCATCTAGTCTAGAAAAACATTATGTCAATTCTGTGACAACTACTTTAAAGTTGATAGTAATATAACTATTACACCAGTGAAAAAATATGCAAATTAGGCTTAATAACTGACAGATAAATGTTAAGAATATGCAGATCGTGACATTTATCTGAAGCAAATAGTCTATTAGTCATTATCTAGAAAAGATAATCAATCTGACATTTATTGTATCTAAAATTTTCATAATACAGCACAAAAAAAGCTTAAATTTGCATAAACTTAAATATGAAATTTCTAAAAAACTGGACCACCTAGAGAAAAACGGAAAGCATATTCGGAATCAGCGTAAGAATCAACTAATATCAGTTCTGTGGCAGAACCATTGTTATCCAGTGTTATTCTATGACGCATCTTTAATAAGATAAGTCAAATTGCAGCTAGTGCTTGCAGCAAATAAAAATGTCATTAACTTTCAAGAATTGTAGAAGTAGAATAAATAACACAACAAGTTTGCAGTTGTTATGAGACTGTGTTATTTTGGCAGAAAATGTTCTACAACACATTTATCAGAAAAAAAGAAAAAAAAAACATTTCCACGGCATACATCGATAGATGATAGGTTAACATTTCTTTTAGGAGCAAGTAACTGGAGATTGCTGGTAAAACAAATATTAATATACCACTCAGAGAATCCCAGAGTATTCAAAAAGTCAGTGCCTCCAAAAAATTCTAGTGATTTGTAAAAATCTAACAACAAAGTCTGGGTCACAAAAATAAAATTTTGGAGCTGGATTAGCAAAATGTTTGAGCCATTTGTCAAAGTCTTTCTTGAATAAAATAGTCGGCCTATAAACACCATTCTAACCTCTGGTACTTGGCCATCCAACAGCATACAAGAAGAGATAATGAAAAATGATCAGTGTTAAAATGAATCTTAATACGCCACTCCGAGAATCCCCAAAAATTCAAAAAGTCAATGCTTCTAAATAAATCCTGGTTTTTTGTAGAACAGCAAAGTCTGGGTTACAAAAATAAAATTTTGGAGCTGGATTAGCAAAGTGTTTGAACCATTTGTCAAAGCCTTTCTTGACTAAAATATTCGGCCTATAAAAGCCATTCTAACCTCTGGTACTTGGCCATTCAAAGGCATACAGGAAGAGATAATAAAAAATGATGAATGTTAAAATGAATGTAGTAAAATGAATGATAATATACAACTCAGAGAATCCCCGACCATTGAAAAAAGTCAATGCTTCTAAATAAATCCTGGGGTTTTCGAGAAATCTAACAGCAAAGTCTGGGTCACAAAAATAAAATTTGGGACTGGATTAGCAAAGTGTTTGAATCATTAGTCAAAGCCTTTCCTGTATAAAATAGTCGGCCTCTAAAAGCCATTCTAACCTCTGGTACTTGGCCATCCAACGGCATAAGAAGATATAATAAAAAATGATGAATGTTAAAATGAATGTTAATATACCACTCAGAGACTCCCCGAGTACTGAAAAAAGTCAATGCTTCTAAATAAATCCTGGGGTTTTCTAGAAATATAACAGCAAAATCTGGGTCGCAAAAATAAAATTTTGGGACAGGATTAGCAAAGAGTTTGAACCATTTGTCAAAGCCTTTCTTGACTAAAATAGTCGGCCTATAAAAGCTATTCTAACCCCTGGTACTTGGCTATCCAACGGCATACAAGAAGAGATAATAAAAAATGAAGAATATTAAAATGAATATTAATGTACCACTCAGAGAATCCCCGAGCATTAAAAAAAAACAATTCTTCTAAATAAATCCTAGTGTTTTGTAGAAATCTAAACGCAAAGTCTGGGTCACAAAAATAAAATTTTGGGACTGGGTTAGCAAAGTGTTTGAACCATTTTTCAAAGCGTTTCTTGGCTAAAATAGTCGGCCTCTAAAAGCCATTCTAACCTCTGGTACTTGGCCATCCAACTGCATAAGAAGAGATAATAAAAAATGATGAATGTTAAATACCACTCAGAGAATCTCCGAGCACTGAAAAAAGTCAATGCTTCTAAATAAATCCTGGTGTTTTCTAGAAATATAACAGCAAAATGTGCGTCGAAAAATAAAATTTTGGGACAGGATTAGCAAAGAGTTTGAAACATTTGTCAAAGCCTTTCTTGGCTAAAATAGTCGGCCTATAAAAGCTATTCCCTCTGGTACTTGACCATCCAACGGCATACAAGAAGAGATAATTAAAAATGAAGAATATTAAAATGAATATTAATTTACCACTCAGAGAATCCCCGAGCATTCAAAAAAGTCAATTCTTCTAAATAAATCCTGGTGTTTTGTAGAAATCTAACAGCAATGTCTGGGTCACGAAAATAAAGTTTTGGGACTGGGTTAGCAAAGTGTTTGAACCATTTTTCAAATCCTTTCTTGGCTAAAATAGCCGGCCTATGAAAGCCATTATAATCTCTGGTACTTGGCCATTCAAAGGCATACAGGAAGAGATAATAAAAAATGATGAATGTTAAAATGAATGTAGTAAAGCGAACGCTAATATATCATTCAGAGAATCCCCGAGTATTGAAAAAAGTCAATGCTTCTAAATGAATCCTGGTGTTCTGTAGAAATTTAACAGCAAAGTCTGAGTTACAAAAATAAAATTTGGGACTGGGTTATCAAAGTGTTCGAACCATTTGTCAAAGCCTTTCTTGGCTAAAATAGCCGGCCTATAAAAGCCATTATAATCTCTGGTACGTGGCCATCCAAAGGCATACAGGAAGAGATAATAAAAAATGATGAATGTTAAAATGAATGTAGTAAATCGAACGCTAATATACCACTCAGAAAATTCCCGAGCATTGAAAAAAGCCAATGCTTCTAAATAAATCATGGTGTTTTGTAGAAATCTAACAGCAAAGTCTGGGTCACAAAAATAAAATTTGGGACTGGATTAGCAAAGTGTTTGAACCATTAGTCAAAGCCTTTCTTGTGTAAAATAGTCGGCCTCTAAAAGACATTCTAACCTCTGGTACTTGGCCATCCAACGGCATAAGAAGATATAATAAAAATTGATGAATGTTAAAATGAATGTTAATATACCACTCAGAGAATCCCCGAGCATTCAAAAAAGTCAATTCTTCTAAATAAATCCTGGTGTTTTGTAGAAATCTAACAGCAATGTCTGGGTCGCAAAAATAAAATTTTGGGACAGGATTAGCAAAGAGTTTGAACCATTTGTCAAAGCCCTTCTTGGCTAAAATAATCGGCCTATAAAAGCCATTCTAACCTCTGGTACTTGGCCATACAAAGGCATATAGGAAGAGATAAAAAATAATGATGAATGTTAAAATGAATGTAGTAAAATGAATGATAATATACCACTCAGAGAATCTCCGAGCTCTGAAAAATTTAATGCTTCTAAATAAATCCTGGGGTTTTCGAGAAATATAACAGCAAAATATAGGTCGCAAAAATAAAATTTTGGAACAGGATTAGCAAAGAGTTTGAACTATTTGTCAAAGCCTTTCTTGGCTAAAATAATCGGCCTATAAAAGCCATTCTAACCTCTGGTACTTGGCCATCCAACGTCATAAGAAGGTATAATAAAAATTATGAATGTTAAAATGAATATTTATATACCACTCCGAGAATCCCCGAGCATTTAAAAAAGTAAATGCTTCTACATAAATCCTAGGGTTTTCTAGAAATATAACAGCAAAATGTGGGTAGCAAAAGTAAAATTTTGGGACAGGATTAGCAAAGAGTTTGAATGATTTGTCAAAGCCGACTAAAACAGTCGGCCTATAAAAGCTATTCTAACCTCTGGTACTTGACCATCCAACGGCATACAAGAAGAGATAATAAAAAATGAAGAATATTAAAATGAATATTAATTTACCACTCAGAGAATCCCCGAGCATTCAAAAAAGTCAATTCTTCTAAATAAATCCTGGTGTTTTGTAGAAATCTAACAGCAATGTCTGGGTCACGAAAATAAAGTTTTGGGACTGGGTTAGCAAAGTGTTTGAACCATTTTTCAAATCCTTTCTTGGCTAAAATAGCCGGCCTATGAAAGCCATTATAATCTCTGGTACTTGGCCATTCAAAGGCATACAGGAAGAGATAATAAAAAATGATGAATGTTAAAATGAATGTAGTAAAGCGAACGCTAATATATCATTCAGAGAATTCCCGAGCATTGAAAAAAGCCAATGCTTCTAAATAAATCATGGTGTTTTGTAGAAATCTAACAGCAAAGTCTGGGTCACAAAAATAAAATTTGGGACTGGATTAGCAAAGTGTTTGAACCATTAGTCAAAGCCTTTCTTGTGTAAAATAGTCGGCCTCTAAAAGACATTCTAACCTCTGGTACTTGGCCATCCAACGGCATAAGAAGATATAATAAAAATTGATGAATGTTAAAATGAATGTTAATATACCACTCAGAGACTCTCCGAGTACTGAAAAAAGTCAATGCTTCTAAATAAATCCTGGGGTTTTCTAGAAATATAACAGCAAAATCTGGGTCGCAAAAATAAAATTTTGGGACAGGATTAGCAAAGAGTTTGAACCATTTGTCAAAGCCCTTCTTGGCTAAAATAATCGGCCTATAAAAGCCATTCTAACCTCTGGTACTTGGCCATACAAAGGCATATAGGAAGAGATAAAAAATAATGATGAATGTTAAAATGAATGTAGTAAAATGAATGATAATATACCACTCAGAGAATCTCCGAGCTCTGAAAAATTTAATGCTTCTAAATAAATCCTGGGGTTTTCGAGAAATATAACAGCAAAATATAGGTCGCAAAAATAAAATTTTGGAACAGGATTAGCAAAGAGTTTGAACTATTTGTCAAAGCCTTTCTTGGCTAAAATAATCGGCCTATAAAAGCCATTCTAACCTCTGGTACTTGGCCATCCAACGTCATAAGAAGGTATAATAAAAATTATGAATGTTAAAATGAATATTTATATACCACTCCGAGAATCCCCGAGCATTTAAAAAAGTAAATGCTTCTACATAAATCCTAGGGTTTTCTAGAAATATAACAGCAAAATGTGGGTAGCAAAAGTAAAATTTTGGGACAGGATTAGCAAAGAGTTTGAATCATTTGTCAAAGCCGACTAAAACAGTCGGCCTATAAAAGCTATTCTAACCTCTGGTATTTGGCCATACAACGGCATACAAGAAGAGATAATAAAAAATGAAGAATGTTAAAATGAATATTAATGTCCCACTCAGAGAATCCCCGAGCATTCAAAAAAGTCAGTTCTTCTAAATAAATCCCGGGGTTTTCTAGAAATATAACAGCAAATGGGTCGCAAAAGTAAAATTTTGGGACAGGATTAGCAAAGAGTTTGAACCATTTGACAAAGCCTTTCTTGGCTAAAATAGTCGGCCAATAAAAGCCATTCTAACCTCTGGTACTTGGCCATCCAACGTCATAAGAAGGTATAATAAAAATTATGAATGTTAAAATGAATATTTATATACCACTCCGAGAATCCCCGAGCATTTAAAAAAGTAAATGCTTCTACATAAATCCTAGGGTTTTCTAGAAATATAACAGCAAAATGTGGGTAGCAAAAGTAAAATTTTGGGACAGGATTAGCAAAGAGTTTGAATCATTTGTCAAAGCCGACTAAAACAGTCGGCCTATAAAAGCTATTCTAACCTCTGGTATTTGGCCATACAACGGCATACAAGAAGAGATAATAAAAAATGAAGAATGTTAAAATGAATATTAATGTCCCACTCAGAGAATCCCCGAGCATTCAAAAAAGTCAGTTCTTCTAAATAAATCCCGGGGTTTTCTAGAAATATAACAGCAAATGGGTTGCAAAAGTAAAATTTTGGGACAGGATTAGCAAAGAGTTTGAACCATTTGACAAAGCCTTTCTTGGCTAAAATAGTCGGCCAATAAAAGCCATTCTAACCTCTGGTACTTGGCCATCCAACGTCATAAGAAGGTATAATAAAAATTATGAATGTTAAAATGAATATTTATATACCACTCCGAGAATCCCCGAGCATTTAAAAAAGTAAATGCTTCTACATAAATCCTAGGGTTTTCTAGAAATATAACAGCAAAATGTGGGTAGCAAAAGTAAAATTTTGGGACAGGATTAGCAAAGAGTTTGAATCATTTGTCAAAGCCGACTAAAACAGTCGGCCTATAAAAGCTATTCTAACCTCTGGTATTTGGCCATACAACGGCATACAAGAAGAGATAATAAAAAATGAAGAATGTTAAAATGAATATTAATGTCCCACTCAGAGAATCCCCGAGCATTCAAAAAAGTCAGTTCTTCTAAATAAATCCCGGGGTTTTCTAGAAATATAACAGCAAATGGGTCGCAAAAGTAAAATTTTGGGACAGGATTAGCAAAGAGTTTGAACCATTTGACAAAGCCTTTCTTGGCTAAAATAGTCGGCCAATAAAAGCCATTCTAACCTCTGGTACTTGGCCATCCAACGTCATAAGAAGGTATAATAAAAATTATGAATGTTAAAATGAATATTTATATACCACTCCGAGAATCCCCGAGCATTTAAAAAAGTAAATGCTTCTACATAAATCCTAGGGTTTCTAGAAATATAACAGCAAAATGTGGGTAGCAAAAGTAAAATTTTGGGACAGGATTAGCAAAGAGTTTGAATCATTTGTCAAAGCCGACTAAAACAGTCGGCCTATAAAAGCTATTCTAACCTCTGGTATTTGGCCATACAACGGCATACAAGAAGAGATAATAAAAAATGAAGAATGTTAAAATGAATATTAATGTCCCACTCAGAGAATCCCCGAGCATTCAAAAAAGTCAGTTCTTCTAAATAAATCCCGGGGTTTTCTAGAAATATAACAGCAAATGGGTCGCAAAAGTAAAATTTTGGGACAGGATTAGCAAAGAGTTTGAACCATTTGACAAAGCCTTTCTTGGCTAAAATAGTCGGCCAATAAAAGCCATTTTAACCTCTGGTACTTGGCCATCCAAAGGCATACAGGAATAGATTATAAAAATGATGAATGTTAAAATGAAGGTAGTAAAATGAATGGTAATATACCACTCAGAGAATCACCGAGCAATGAAAAAAGTCAATGCTTCTAAATAAGTCCTGGTGTTTTCTAGAAATATAACAACAATGTCTAAGTCATAAAAATGAAATTTGCGACTGGATTTGCAAGGTGTTTGAACCATTTTTCAAAGCCTTTCTTAACTAAAATATTCGGCTCATAAAAGCCAGCATTGTAACCTTCGGCCTACAAGAAGAAATAATAGAACAATTAGATTTTATAAAGGTAATTTTAATTCATCCCAAAACTCTTTGATTCAACCTAAGGATCAACTGATAACTGCAAAATTAAAAATAATCTTTACACTATAGGACACTTTTTATCAGGTGTTTTTAAATATGTGACGCAACCAACATAATCCCAAGAAAATTTCGGGAGAAAGAATTATCATTGTAATAGCAATTAGGCTAATCATAAAGACTTTAACAAAAGTAACAATGAAAGAAATAACAATGGCTCAAAGTAACATGAAAGAAACTGTGCCAATCTTGTGTTATTGAAGAAACTTCAGATAAAGCACATAAATTGGTGGAGAATATTTTGACAAATATTCAAGATTTCAACTTGAAAGTAGAGCAAAAGGATGTTGAGGAATTATTGGAGATCTATGTTCGGCAACTTTTTACGAAGGAGATAAAAGAATTTTTCCATGAGAAATGTGAGAAAAGAATAAAGGAATTTCATATAAAAATAAAGAGAAAGAAAAAAACAAATTACGAATGCTTAGATTGTCGTTCTAGGAAGTTTGAAATGGTGCTGCAAAATGGAATCCAAACAAGTTGGAGGTTATGCAGACATTTATAACGAAAAGTTTATACAATTGTTCAGAAATATGCTTTTTTTAAAGAATCAGAAACAAACAATCCTAGACATATTTCTTATAGGTCTATTTTTTCAAAAACTCTGAAGTAAGCAGAATTATCTTTCTCGTGAAGATTGGTAATTAAGCATTATTTTCATGCATAGTTCATTTAATTAAAGTTATTTTTTTGGAGTAAATATATTAAATAAATGGCATTTATAACAATTTTAAGACAATTAAAATATGTTTTATCCTCTGTGGGATACTCTGTATTATTCATTAAAAACAATTGTTAAAAACATTCCTTTATTCTGAGACACCTATGTTTAGCTTCACCTATTCTAGTATACAACCTAGTCCATATTAAAACACCATCGACGTTCGTACCGGGTATTAAAGCCATTTTCACAGACTTCAATGCGGCCGCCCACTCAATCCGGCATAAATCTTCCGCACCCGATAACAGCGTCCCACTAATCCCGGAGGACTCCCTGAACCACCGAGAAAGCTTTTAAGCTTCTGCCGGGAACGAAATGGAAGTGGGGCCCCTACTGACTTAATGGAAGTCCACCCCTTTTGTTTGGGGGCCAAAAGGCGCCGACGGCTGCGAGAAAAAGCCTCTTGTCATGTTTAAAAGGGTTTGACGCGGCCGAATATTGGGTTTTTACGGGAGGTGGGTTTGTCTGTTGCGCTTTGTAACCAGTCCGGGAGGGTGAGAATGTGGGTTTAATCGGTGTGCGGGATCGAAAGATTGATTTTGTGATGCATAATAGTGTAGAGAGATCGAGATTATTTTCGTACGCTCAATGCGAGGCAATCACAACAGTATCGTGTGATGCACAATCAATGAATATTAAAATTGACTGATGTGTGGATTTTGTGACTCACAATCAATAAATATCTAAGCTTCGTTCGGAAATAATAAACAGTGATGGCTGATTAAAAATGATCGCTCTGATACAAATGAGAATAACTTTATTGTAAACAACGACAGGGAGAATAATCTGGACACAATACAGGGACATAACAAGGTTTTATTTGCTTATATTATATCTGTGCTTTGTGATTTTGACTGGTTGGTCATCCAGACACAATCCACACAGTTATGCATTTCAAGCCATATATAATGTAAAGAATGCATACGTAATTGAATTGCTGATCTGTATCACATTTTGGTATGAGCCATATCTGGACCATGTCCAAAAAATTGCTGCAGGTACCCAGATAGCATGAACATTAGCAGCAAGTGTGATTTTTTTTTTCTGATATTAGCTTGCCGTGACATATTTGAATTGAGAAATTCGCAGCAAATCTCCCGCAAGGTATATCATCACCCACTTGCATGAGTAGTTTGTTGTGAAACTGATGGCAAGACTGTCTTTAATTCACGAAAGTGACGAAAACAAAAAATCCATCTGTTGAGAGAATAGACAATCAGCACATACGCTGAAATTGCAGAAATTTTATTCGGTTGGCACCGCTTTTTTTAAACGCTATACTTATCAATAAACAAAAAAGGCTTGAATTGAAAAATACAAATATTACCTTAACTTGTTTATGGTGATAAGAACGATGCATGCACTTTCTGACGGTGCGTTCGCATCAATAGACCAGTTCAAATCTATGGGGCCCCTTCGAAGGTGTTAAACTAACATTTGTAAACAGATAGTGAGGCATGGAAAGATTACTACTTTGTAGTATTTTTGATTACTTGTTTACCGTTAATTTGCAATAAATTTGATACAGCATCAATTTAACTTGCATGACAAGTTAGTAGCAAGTTCAAAGTGTGGTGACTTCGGCATTTGCGTTATCTTGCTGCAGTCTTTTTATGAACTTTCAGTCTTGTCATGCTGAGCTTGCTGCAACTTTGCAGGTTTTCAAAGCAAAACTGCAGCAAATTTTCTGCAAACTAAAAATGCTATGTGGGTAACAATTGCCTCAAAGAAGGAAACAAGAACCGTGGAACTTTCCTTTCAAAATCGTGCAGAAACCACTGACCTGAGGTTCTTCCTGTGACCGAGGGGAGCTAGAATAGTTATAAAGTACACAAACAAAACTTCGAGCTTCCTTCTGTATTGTATCTAGGTTGTTTTTCTCTATTGTTGTTTGCAACTAAGTCATGTGTATTTTGCAAAGCTATTAATACTGGAATCTATTTAGAGATCTATTAACTCATCTGATTAATTATTTACTAATTATATATTAACTTGTGCTCTTCAGTTTATCTTACTCGGCTAAAAAAAAAAAAAAATGTGTAGTTCTATTTTGTATCCTTTTGCGTATTAAAAGACTAATTTTACTTTAAATTAACAATAACAGATAACGAATACAAATGCCAGATGATCCATCTGTCAATACATCTTAATCCAGATGATCCATCTTAAAAATTATTTATTCTTTCATATATGCGATCAAATTTTCTGCATACCAGATAAATCATAGGAGTTTTTCAAGATGTGTATTTTGCAATGCTATAAATTCTAGAATATCTTTATTGATCTATTAACTTGTTTAATTATATATTATTTACTAACTTGTACTTTGCAAATTATCTTACTCAAAAATAAAAATAAAATAAAATTGTCGAACTGTATTTTGTATCATTTTGATTGTTAAATGTTTAATTTCAACTTTAAATTTACAATAACTTATATTTTACATATTCAGATAATTCAACAGTCATTAGAAATTGCTTATTCTTTCGTGTATTGCATTTATTTAAAGACATTGAACTAAATTAGGGTATCCCAAAGTGTGGAAGGTGGAGTTAAGTGGCGGTTGTTCAAAACCAGCATATGACGTGGAGCAGCTAAATGAATCAGTAAAAAAAAATTATTACTCTCATTCACTATTTTAAAAACAAAATTCTAAAACTCACTAAATGTGAAAGATGATTTACAACTGGGCATTTCCACGAGCACTTGTCGTGCAAGTCACATACTATGATTTTTACTACCAGCATTTTAGAACGGTAAAATGTGACTTATTTTATCGGAGATATCTCAGTAATTGAAAACGGCGAAGTAAACTTTTATAAAATAACGGTGGCCAACATGCATAGCATGTGACTTACACGACAAGTGCTCGTGGAAATACCCAACTATACTTAAAAAAGTAAAACGTAATATGGAAGAAAAATGCAAGAATGAAAAAAGTGCACCCGTTACATTAAAAATTAGCTAACTAAAAAGCTTATATTAAATGTAGACTAAAAGTCATATTCATTTCTATACATTCGTGGTTTTCATTATTTCCATTTTTCTATTCATGATTCTCAAGTGTTAAAGTATAGGGGGTACGCCAAGCATGCGCATTTCTTCAAGGGGTATGCGAGGCATGAAAGTTTGGGAATCCTAATCGACCAACTCATTGGATGAAACGAGGAATGTCGTTTTACATATAATGAATGTCTATTTAATCCCCGGCAGAAATATATTCGGACTCGATCTGATTCTTCATGATTTTAGAGACCAAAATTTGCACATGCAAGATTATGTCATGGGATCTCTTAAAAAGCGGTTTTTTCAAAACAATGAACATGAAGGGCAGTAAGTTATACTTATCTAATTTCCTTCTTATTATCTTTTTAGGGTACCTTAAAAAGTAAAAACGGAACCATTATAAGATCCCTCCTCTGTCTGTCTGTCCGTCTATTACAGCCATTTTACTCGTCAACTATGGAAAGTGGAAAGTTCAAATTGGCTGAAGTAATAAAGGCTATTATCCCACATATTTATAAATTATTAACCATTCACAAATATGTTTAGAAAGAATGTGGAGGGGCGAATTATGTTACTTGAAAAAAATATATATTTTTTCTTTATATATCATATGGGACATCGTGTGAAAGCTTTCGTAACATCGAACTCAAAATTACATTTATTAATATATTTTAGGTATCATATTTTCAGAGATATCGTCGAAAATGTAATGCAAAAATATGTCGTCGTCGTCCCTTTCTATTTCAGAATCTACTGAAACTAAAATTATGAAAAAATTAGGGGTAGTAGAAGTTAAATTAAATCTTGCAGGAAAACTATAGAAGGTATCCTAGGTCACATAATTTTTGAGAAAATAACATTTTTCTGTTACGCACAAATTTCGATTTGTGAGCCCTCATCAAAGGAGTTGAGAAGCGCTGAAGGTACAGTCGTGGAAAAAAAAGTAAACACCCCCTACTAACTCCTCAACAAATTATTGTAGAAGAAAGGTACTGGCACCGAACGATTGGAAATAAAGTCTACTTTTAAATAATGTATATAAAATTTGCTTAGGGGGCCATCTACATATTAAAACGAATCCAAACGTCATTTGTTTCAATGACAATACCCAATTTTAACAAGATATTTCAATCTTCGGTTCAAACTATGCCTAGACACCAAATTTCAAGTCATTTGAATGATAAGTTTTTAAATTATAAACATTCAAAACTAAGTGCTTCTAATGTTAAATTACACTTTCATATTTTTATTAATATCTCCTGAAATTATACTCCTGATGCGCTAATTTTTTGTGCAGTTATAATACTAAAACACCCAAACATAAATACGTTGAATTTGCATTTTTTATAATTTTATATTATGAATTATGAAATTGATATTCGAAAAAATTATGAATTGCAATCTAAATTTTTTTTGATGGATTTAGATTTATTAAGTCCTGCTTTATGGAAATCCAAAGTTTCACATTTTTCTTCAGAGTAGTTTTCAAATTATGGTTAAAAAACGGCAAAATGATGGTTTAAGGGGCCGTCTATCATAGAAGTGACTAGATACTTTGAAATTTCTTATGCTATCCTGTAATCTAACAGTCTTCAATGACGACTGGAGCAGCACTTAAGATGCCTTGATCAAGAAGGTGGCTCTCTCGGTCAACAGTCGAGTACCGAACTTCAATTTGGATGCAGCTCCTAAAATAAGCTCGTTTTAAAATAATTAATTTCTCTGAAACTTGTCGTACGAATGGCATCGAAATTTGTTTTTATGCTGATTAAAAGGCGTAGAGTTCATTTATGCTGTCAGAATTGTATACTGCTATTGAAAAAAAAAAAACAAAGTTATGGTTCTTTTTAATATGTACATGCCCCCTAAGCAAATTTTATATGCATCATTTAAAAGTAGACTTTATTACCAATCGTGTAGTAACTTTCGTATAAGTAACTTTCTTCTATGATAATTTTTTGCAGAGTTAGTAAGGGGGTGTTTACTTTTTTTTTCCACGACTGTACCTATTGTCGCAGAAGTATAGAATTGTTGATAATGATTTTCCAAAAAAATTGCCGGTAATTAGCCGAGATATTAACGCTTAAAAACACGGACGGTTTGGACATCCATAAAGACTTGGGCGGCGTACTCTATGCGCCATGGGCTTTTAAAGCCTAGATAACAACTTTTAGTGATATATTTGTGTATTGCAATGCCCACTTACTAATTCATATGTTTATTGTACGGAACCTTCTGTACGCGAGCAATACTCGCACTTGTTTGGTTATTTAATGGATTGTGAAGATTCTATTTTATTTCCTTTTGTTTTAGTTTTTTTGTTGTTGTTGTTTCTCTTGGTGAATTTTTGGAGATTTTAGAGAGCAAAATTTGCGCATGTGAGATTATGTCATTGGATTTTTACCATAAGCGGATTTTGCAAAAGAATAAATATTTGACAGTAATTTATTAGGTAAGTAGACAGTAATTAGACAGTAATCAACTAATTTCCTTCCTCAAATAATAATAAAAATAATTGTGTAGATCTATTTTGTTTTATTTTTCTTGTTAAAAAGGCCAAGTTAGAATTTATAACAACACAAATGTCAAATAACCCATATCACACAAATAAAATTTATTTTTTCCTATATCTATTTAATTTTGTTAGAGATAAAAAGTTAAAAACATACATAGATTGTAAGAAGTTATTTACTAATTTAATTAACTTACAGTAGTCAATCCGGTGTATTATCAGACATTGAGCAGACGTTTGCAATAAAAATTGTTTGTTTAAAAAAAGTTTCGTTTCGTTGCATAACACTCACGAAAACGTATATTAAATAACTTTTATTTACTTCACTCTGACTCCATAAACTCTGGAGAAATGTTTAAAATTACTTAACCGCAAGACACTAATTTTTTTTTAATGGAAATTTTTTTCTCTTCTTCCGGCTAAATAATATATATTTTTTAAGAAAAAGGGGATTTGATTGGTCTAATGGTTCTTTCATTTTGCATACTGGTGAGAAAATATAAAGGAAGAGCTTTAAAAAGCCACTTTGTGTTAATTATATAAATTAAATTATGATAAAAGGCAGTAGGTCAGTAGCTCAAGGTCACATTTATCACATAGTTCAATGGTATTCACCTTTGCTATACACAAATATGTAAGTTCAAAAAAAAAAAATCCGCATATGGGATGCGGGGCATGTCGGTGAGAAATCATTCAGCAGATTGTGAGTAATGGTGTTTAATTGAGAGAATGGAAGCATGACAAGAAGATTCTGGAGCTGTAAAGCTTGCATTTCACTCAGATGTGTCCACAAGACTTGTAACATTTTTGTGCTTAATCTCTAAAAAATTGTAAAACGTAATATAATCTTTTACTTATCCCAATCTCATATCACATTTCTTACACTCAATTTATTTTTTTGCAGAAATAGGATATTCTTCCTTTTGAACATATGCCGGCATGATAAAACAAAATTCTTGTGTAAGATCCATATGTTTAGCTGCAAAATCATGCAACTTATATAAGTTTTTATACTGATTCCTGTAATTTCTTTCTCCATTATTCATAATTGCATATCTTAAAGATACTAATATTCAATAAATTTAAATGAGACCGAACTGCATTTGTATCTTAAGATGAAGCAGGGTTCATGCTCGATTAGTAAATATCAATTTTTATTTCATAGAGAATAAGTCTTTTTAGGACATATTCAAATTTACCAACAGGTTACATTTCAGGGACAGCGCATTTTTATTTTTTTTAACACTTCACAAACTCACTGTAACTTTGATTAAAGTTTGGTAAACGTCTTAAATTACTCTCGTACTATAAATTTAAGTATTACCGGTAAGTATAATGAAAACAATTATTAATAATGACAGATATGTATTTTAATTAAGATTTTCGAATTATTTAATTTGGAAAATAAGAAATATGAGAATTAATATTTTAATATTTAATATTTTCCAAATTTAGTAATTCCAATATTCTGTTAAAAATAACTCTTTCATTAGCAAAAAATAAGTATTTTCTTGATGCTAACATTTGGTGCCGTGACCAGGATAAATACAAACACAATTCCATATACTAACCGCAATATGATCACGGCTATTGTTAATAATCTTGATAGGTCATTTTTTATTAATTCATTACTCAGTTTTTATTCATAATATTCATAATTCAATATTTTAAATTTGAGAAATTTGTAATGAATACTGCTAAAATTTTTAGTGATATATCTATGTAATACATTTAATTTACCAATATCTTTAAATTATTTTATTTAACTTCATTTCTTGTCTGGCTGGTTCACATCTTGCAATCAATTTTTGGCCCACTTTCGAAGAGTCGATTTTTCTCGAATGTTGCACATGAGCGCATTCTTGATTTTAATGCCATATTCAAGTATTTTCAAGGACTTTTCGTTTCTGTCTTATTATGGGATGTTTAATAAATGTAGGAGTCGCATCACGTGATCTAGAGTCATCTCTCGAATCAGTTACCCTTTTCTGTTTTTTTGCCTGTAATAGTTTTAATAATTTGTTTGTTAATAATTTGTCGTCACTTAATTTCTTCACACATTTCAAAATCATTATCTATTAATAATTATTTTCCTTATACCAACATTTGGTGCCATGAACAAGGGTAATTACAAATACAATCACATGCACTAACCACAATATGACCACGACCATTAAGTATATTTTTAAAAAAATGGAACATTTTCGAAGTTGGATTTTTCTTCGAAGTTGAGTAATTCCGCCATCATCTGGTTACAATCTCCTACATTATATGTTTCTTGATGGTCAATAAATATTACGTGATAAAAGCGATTTATTATTTTTGCACCTTTAAGCCTTTCGCGATGAACGTCCAGTACACCTTTTTCCAATCTTTCGAAATAACTTTTTTATATTATATTTTTGACTTATTTAATTACTGAAACATTAAGATTAAATAAAGTGGAAATTTTTGTACTAATATATTTGTGTTAAAACTCGAGGTTTTACGCGCTCCTCGCCGCTTAGCGGTCAATACAATTCCACGTAATATAGATCACTAATGGTTCTCAGATGCGTAACATTGTAACTTTCACATTTATAAAAAATAAAATAAAAGCGATTTACAAAACTCAAGTAATGTCACTATTTCTTTTAAATTGAAGATATTAAATTTTTTAGTCGAATTAACCGATGTGATGAAAATGGAATTCGAATTAAACAACTAGTTTTAACATTAATCCTAAAGCTAATTTTATTGAGGACTTCACGATTAGTTCGAATTATCGCAAGTCCACAGTATGAATACTGTGTAATGTGATAATATGTAACGTAATGCATGTGGAGTAAGGTATTTAATAAAAAGACATAGTTATACGAGTCCAGTCAATGATTTTGTTAACATATTCTCAAAAAACTGCTTAAAAATATAGAAATCCCTTGAAATGTCGGACTTTCAGGAAATGAAAAATTGATTTTAAAAATACTTTATTTTTGTTACATAAAATCACTATCATTTCCAAAGTTTTTTTTTTTTTTTTTTTAATTTGATCACTGGTCACGTATCGTCCATCTGGCTAGCCTGATCCAAGGACGTTGATAGACATGGCTTACGATTATTACTCAAACTTACCTAAAAAATAGAGTCAACGGTTTTAAGGGTGTTATGAGAATTTGCTTTGGCAAAGCTGGTTTTAGTCTAACTATCAAAATGTTTGTTGTTAGTTTGTTAAAATTTCCTTTAAAATGTTGAAAAATAAAGTGTAACTTTTATTCTGTTTCCTTTTATTTTTACTTGTTTGTATGTTTGTTCATTTATTTATTTGCTGATACTTTTTTGTTATTGTTCATACATTGTATTTTCACTTACGCATTTCTAGAGACATTCAGATGCAAGTGGTAAACTTTGCATTAAATTAAAAGTCACGTTTTTAACACATTCTAACATAGTTGAAAAGTGCTTATGACTCCTGTTTGTCTGTCCGTCCGTGATCTAACACTTGTAAGTATACTCGGATTGTTCTGCAATTTTAATATGTTATTTTCATTTACTATAGCATGATCCCTATTGAAAATGAAGACTGTAGCACTTATAGTTCATCTACAGAGACATCCAAAAGTATCCCATTACATTACGGTTGCACCATTTCAAACATAATAAAATTCATACGCATTTATGAAGTGCACTAACACCTGCCTTTTGTGGAACATAGGGTGCAAAGCATTTATTATTTATTTATAGAGCCATACAAAAGAATTCCATTGCATAATGCTCTACGGAGTTAAACGGTTTGCTGAGTATTTTAATTATGTTAAATTGATATACATTACTACAGCAAGTATATTGCTGTAGGATATGATGTGCATATCATTTATCATTTCTTTTCAGAGATACCCAAAAGATTTCGGGTACAGTACTGTATTCGAAGTACTGTTTATTAGCTATAACTGCTGGAAATGCGTTTTCAGTTATGATATGCGTTTTTAAGTTTAACTACATTTTGCATATTACGGGGTATGTATAAATGCGATAGATCATATACAGGGCTACACAAAAGAATTTTTAAGCATTACTGAATATGAGTGGCAATTGCTCAAAGGCATATCTTAATTAAGTTATGTATTTTCAAGCTGAACTATATTTAGCATATTAAAAGAAGTTTGAAAATATAAATAAAATGGATGTGTCCTCTTATGAATGATAATTTGTAAAAGTGTGATTTCAGTAGTTTTAAGTATATTTTTTGACTCAATTAAAATTTTGCTTAATATGTAGTGGTATGTATAAGAATCTTTAGGTGATATACAGACTGTTCTAAATAATTCAAATATTTTTCCACAAAAAAGTTGAAGTACTTTTCAGTCTACGAATGGTAATTGCTCAATCCTGTTTTTCAAATAAGTTATACATTTTCTAAAACGATTTCTTAGGTATCTTATTTACCTTATTAAACAGCGAAGTATTGTTCAAGCATTCTGAAACTGTTGGAAAGTGTTTCAAAATCTATGCTTGACCCAGGATTTATCTTTCTTGTTAAAAACTGCTTTGATTCATAATTACCATATTGTTTTGTTTATTGGACGGAGCGAATGTGAGCACAGCGCTTTAAAGTAACCGTTTTACCAATCTTTAATTATTTTTAAGTTATCTATACCAAGTTAACATACAATATGTACACAATAAAAAAAATGTTTCTTAATTTACGAAAATGTTATATCAACACGGACGGAAATATACAATAATAACCTCTTCCGAGTTGTCTACGATTCTAAAAAGCGGTCTTTATCTTTATGAACCTCAGAAACTAAAATATTTTCGGAATTTAAAGAATCATTAATCAATACAAAGTTTCTTTAGCTGCCACTGGTTTTCGGAAACGTTTCCGAGTAAGTTTTTATAGTGAACGAATCTGTTTTCTATGCCCGGAATTTTCCGGATGCTATCCATTCTCAAGTAAATATTTTCATATTCAACAAACAGGTTTTACAGACAAACATGATAAATTAACAACATTAATGTTAATATTAACATTAAAATTAATATTATTTTGTAACTTTTATTTAATATATAAAAATGAAAATTTGTCTGTCTGTAATGCTATACAAATCCACAGTTTGGAGGCCGGAATTGTGAAATGTTATGTACATGTGTATTAAAACACAGCCAAGGCAACTAAAGGAATCCGGGGCCGAAATAATTTATGATTAACTTTTAATTAATAAAAAACACCAATTTAAAAGCAATTTCCCATCAAATTTAAACATTTTTCGTTACAGCAGCTACCAACAATTAAAAATTCACAATAAAATTCCTTTTTTTTTTTTTTAATGTTTAACCCGTAATCGCGCGAGTTCTTTAATTAATGTGAGATATGCATATTACGTACGCCACGCTGCAATACAAAAAAGCTCCAGCTGGTATTACGATAATTCTTTTACCTCATATGCAGATAATTAGAGATTATTTAATTACGCTTAATTATTACATTTTTTTTTTTAAATAAAGGCAAACATTTTATCACAAACATCAAGAAAACTTTTTATTCTATTTATTCTTTACTCCAAAGATATCGTTTTATCGTCTGCTGCCATAGTAACATGATAAATTAAATTTCATTAAAAAAAATGCGCAGTAGTAGAAAAATATTTTACTATATCGAATAGTTATTTTTAATTTTGATTTTAGAATTAAATTCCTGAACTCCCGTGCATAAACGGGTTAAACAGCTAGTATGTAATTAAATTTAATTACACTGCTGAAGATGTGTAATTAAAAATGGGTAGTATCCTAAAAACCGTTATTTCAGTTCGAGAAAACTGATTAATGCACTACAAAAACTACTCGGATACGCTTTTTAAAATGAGTAACAATAAACGAAACTTCGTTTTTATTTATTTATTTATTTATTAATCTCCAAAATATATTGTTTTCTGAGGTTTCTAAACATAAAGAACAATTTTTGGTACCATGGGTATCGCGGAAGTGATTATTGTATGTTTTCGATCATGATTACGTTATATTTCTGTAGATTAAGGCTGCTAGTCACTCAGTCTACTAACACCCCTCAGTAATTAATAAGTCTATGGGTGTAAAATGCATTCGTATATTTAAAATATATCTTCAGGAAATTAATGTTTTTAATTGGTTTTGCCTTCGTACTCTCCTTAAAAGATGTCTCTTTTTTCCTCAGTTCTCAAAATATTTCTAAAATCCACACTTAATTTAATATGAAGTGTTAAAAGCTGACGAATTGTGAATAAGATTTTAACAATTCATGTAAAATTAAGCATTTATTTTAGAAATATTTTGAGAACTAAGGAAAAAAGAGGCATCCCTTAAGAAGAGTATACAGAAACAAGAAGTTAAAATTGTTAATTTACCCGTGGAGATAATATTTTAAATACACAAATGCATCAAACATCCATAGACTTAGCATTAGTGAGGCGAATTCGGAAACTGGGTAACTAGCAGTCTTAAGAAACACTTGTCTTTCTTTTTTTTACAGTGTGCGATGCATATTGCAAGCATATGCTTTTTGCATAATTTAAGATCTATAGCATACTTTATTATAAAACAATGCATTGAAATGTTTTAGTAATAAAGTGGTAAAATGAGGATATAATGGCATAATTTCAATTAAAACATAGTTATAGTTGAGAGTAATACATTAAGAAAAAAAGAAAAAATAATAAGAATACTCATATTATGATAAATGAATGTTTTAAGTTACAAACATTATACTAGGTTGAGCAAAAAGTTCCGGGAAATTTGTGAAATTTGTGTTGTTATGAGCAAATTAACAACAAAACCAACAAGGACTATTCTTCAAAGTAGAGACCATCATAGTCCACGACTTACTGCCATCGTTCTGCCACATTACGGATTTTCTGGAAGTACGAAGTTTGTCGCCGTACTAGCACCTTTACCCTCATTTCATCGACGACTTTCAGAATCGTTTGACCTTTTCTCCAATATTGCCGGATCAACACACGCAAATCATACTGTTCAATAGGCATTTAGGAGCCGAAATTCCTGAACTCCTATACATATACCACTAGTACACCTATATACGATACAGAATCTGGCAACTATTAGATTAAAAATTTCCCAGAACTTTTAGCTCAACCTAATAAAATGCTGCTAAAATATCTTAGCTGAAATCTTAATTTTATATATTTTCCTTGAGTCCAAAAATATTTTTAAATCTAATTTTTGGTGATTAAAAAATTGATTTTTTTTTAAAGAAATTTCCCCAAGTGCATATATTAAAACTCACAATTCTCTAAATCAGGGCTAGCAAGCATTTACCATACGCAAGCAACATTTTTCAAGTAACATTTTACACGACTACATGATGTGAAAAAAAAAAACAACAAATAATTTAGTGAATAAATAAACAATGAAAGCAAATTATCTGAAGATTTTTTGTGAGGATTTTAAAAAACGTATATACATATATGAAGGTATTGTATACTGTAATAAATATAATAACAAATATATTTGAAAAAGTAATAAAAAATATATGCAAACTGAAATGAAGTAATGTGAAAAGTGATTTCTATCTTAGTTCATTTGCTTAAATAATAACCTGGAGACATAGACGGACAGAATTTCTTTTCAAATGGCAAATATTTTTTAAATATCTCTGGAAGTATTACATCATTGATATTTTTACTTAACAAGTCCTTCTTTTACGGTAGTTTCCAAATATTCATTGTTAAAAAAGACAAATGTTTTATAATCTACGAAAATATAAAATATACAATAACCTCTTCCAAGTTACCCATGATTTCGAAAAGTGTTCTTCATCTTTAGAAAACTCAGAATACAATAAATTTTGAAGATTTAAAGAAGAATTTATAAAAACAAAGTTTCGTTTATTGCCATTAATTCATGTAGTGGCTGGAGAAAGATTGAAAGTGTGAGCCTCGGAACACATAATTACTGAAATTGCAAATTTTTTCGCGATCGTTAGCACTCTGTAAGAATAGTGATAAAATATGTCTATTTTTAATGATCAGAAAACGTCAAAAAAGCAAAAAAACCACAGATCTTCGGAAAAACTAATGAATCTAATGAAAAAGATTTTAATAAACAGAAAATCATGCGGATCACGGACAAATCCGGATACTCGAAAAAATGCAAGACTCTACTTTAAAATATTTTCATTAATTACAAATAATAGAAAATAAAAGATATAATGTTAAAATATTACTAAAAATTGTTTTAGTTAAAATATTACTAAAACATGTAAAAACAGAATTTTTCATCAAAATAATGCATAAAAATATGAACTGAAAGTCGATAAATTTGGAGTTTTAGAATAAAACCTAATTTTTTTTTCAATCATATAAATATTGAGTCAATTTCAGGAAAACAATTTTGAAACAATGCAAGAAAAAGAAAATCAATCAAATGGCATAGTATTTAGCGAAACTTTATTTCGTTTGACATCTACATAATAAATAATAAATAAAAAACTTTTCCTTGGAAAAATGTGTTACGCAAAATATCTAATAAAAAATCAGCAATAGTCTTATCCCTGTAATCTTCCATAACCGGGTTTATAGCCGATGTTGGCGACGAAATCGCTGAAATACGTGTTTAGCCTATTTTTTTTCAGATTGGTTTAACTGCATTTTATGCTCCTACCTAAAAATGCAGCTGAGATATGGCGAAATGACTTAAAACATTAGACCCCCATTCAACCCCCTTTAGTGGTTGATTTTCTAAAATCCTTTCTTATTGCTTGCCTATGTCTACTGTCAGGATTTCGCTATCCTGACTTTAGTCGTTTCAGCTCTGTGTTTATGAGTCAGTCAGTCAGTCAGAAGTTCTCTCTTTATTACATTAGTATAGATATTCTTTCAATATTTTTTCCGAATTAAAATACCAATTATATAGGTGTTCTTTAGATATTGTGCGAAAAGGATATTATTTCCTGTATAGGTATTTAGATCATCGTTTCCTATTTTGTGATGAATTTGAATTTCTAATATAAACGCCGAATATATGAACAAGAAATGCAGTAAAATGACAACAGCATTGTTTATCCATTCTCTTCGCGTATGTAATTTTACATATTTATGCGTTTTCATAATCAAAATTTACCTGATCAAAAATTCTTCATGTTTTTTATTCTAAAATTCTTTTGGTTCATTGAACTTTTGATGTAAAAATACTGAGGGAAAAAACAAGAAATCCAAATCTTTTAAGTCCCAAGAGCTCGTCCCGATAAATCCAGCTTAAATAAATAAAAAAAATCGTTGGACTCCATACGTGCTTGGAATTAAAGAAACGCCCAAAGAAGTGTTTAAGCACAGATTCAGCCGTCTGCCGAAAACTTCAATAGGAATAGTTCTTTTTTTTTCATTATTATTACTTTTTATATGTAATTTTTATCTAAAAGTTTCAAATCTCGGTAAATGGTGGAAATATTTATATTACATCATCTTTAAATTATAGATTCGGTCAATTTTGTAATACGAACTTGTTGTTCTTGATTTCAAAGGTACTATATATATTTAATCAATATATAATAAAACCCTATGTGTACCCTATATATAAAATTCTAATGAAACGAATTTATGTTACTATATTATGAAACGACTAATTCGGATAGATTAAACGAATATATGAAATAACTGTCCAACTTTTGAATGCAAAGTGGTTTAAAATATCCTCCTGGTTTTCTTTTCAATTTCCATGGAAAATGATATCAATAAGGAGAAAATGAGGTCATTTACCTATTTTTCTCTGTCATCCGCAGCAATGAAAGAATTTTTATTATAAATTAAATAAAAAAAATTATTAATATGACAATAATGTTTCTTTTTTAATAATTTAAATTTGGAAATTTTAAAAGTTGTTATGAGACCTTTTGATCCATGCGAATACGTCACATAGACGTCACAATAGACATAGACGTAGATGCGACTTCAGCTGAAACAGGTTTATTTCACAGTAAAATATTTTTTGAAGTGATACATGCACTGTTAAAATTTTTGCAGCATTCTGGCAGGTCATTCGACCGTTTTTTGAAAAAACAGTTTCATAACCATAATTTAACTGTATTCTGACCATAAAATGGACAATAATATGGTCAGAATAGTGTTAAAATTACGGTTGTGTAACCGTTTTCGGAAAAAACAGTCAAATGACCTGCCAGAATGCTGCAAATTTTTAACAGTGTGGAGATTCGATATTGGTAAATAAAACAAAAACTTACCGTAGGAGAAAATGGTGTTATATTTATCAGCAATTTTTTAAAATTAAAAACTAAGCAAAGTAAAATAGGTTTTTTTTATTTATACAGGGTGATTCAAAAAAAGTTGAAAAAATGACATGGCAAATCAGGCATACAACAAGGATGAAAAATCACATAGGAACATAGTGTCGGTAATAACTTATTGAGACACAAATTCAGGATGTTTCATCCTAACTCAATTTGGATGGACGGTCATAACTTTCAGAAAACTGATGTATATTATAATAAAACATTTAGCAGATATTCTCACCTTTGTTGTAAATAGATAACACCCAACAAAAGTGGTAGAAGTTTGCATTACATGCGCCACCAGTATGCACTGGACGCACCACATTTTGGACTGTGATGATCAACTCATACGGAATCATCGATTGCTTGAGCAATGTGTTTTTCCTGAACTTTTCGTGATGTTATCACATTTCACACAAAACAAGGTCCATATCGTTGCCTTTTCATTGCAATGTTTCAATTTTTCTCGAAATTATGACCGTCGACCTGAGTTCAGTTAGGATGAAACACCCTGCATTTGTGGCTCAATAAGTGGCTTGTGACCCTATGTTCCTATGTGATTTTTTATCTATGCCCTATGCCTTGTTCCTATTTCATTTTGTCAACTTTTTTTTTTAATAACCCTGTATTTTATTTTATCTTAAAACGTGAGCCCCATGTTTACCAAAAATAAGCTGGATTTGTAAAAGTATAGAAATTTAATGCTCTGGTTCTATTACAAATGTTGTTTGGAAAGATGTATCATAAGTATATTTTAAAAAATAAATGAGTTTGCTTTCAATGTGTGTAGGTGTATTATGAAAAATAAAATATGATTACAATAAAAAAAGTGAGCGAAACGCAGGATTGCCATAAGACCGCGAAGCATCTATTGCTCCGGGGTTTGGCACTCGAAGGCGCAGAGGGCAGAGCTGGCTTCGTATATATATATTTATATGCATAATAAAGTTGAAATCACAAATATATGAACAAAATGGTAAAATTCTAAAGATGAACAAGATATGAACATAGGTAACCAGTATGTAAAATAAGAAACTATGAATAACCCGCAGAATCGTCAGAGGAGCTTGTAGGTTAATTCATAGTGGTAGTAGCTGTATGTACCAAGGTATCCATAGTAGGTGTAGGTTAATTCATTCATCATTCATAGGTTATATATATATATATATATATATATAGCACACTCCCTCTAATCCGTACAGGTCGGGACCAAGGGTTTTGCGTATTATAGAATTTTGCAGAATATAGGTCGTTTCTTTGTTTACATTCTGATATTTGGAATTTATCTACAAATATAGTCATCACATGGTAAATAAATAACACAGAAATTAAAGAAAATGTTTATTTTATATGTAAAAAATGTATTCAATATTAGAAATACATTTAAAAAATATAATAATACAAAATTAATAGAAAACATTTCTACTTATTTTTAAATCTATCAAACATTGCAGTGATAGTGGTTTGCTATATAACTTTAAATTATGCTTTGCAGTTTAATCTTGGAGCCTTTTAAGAGTCAGGATTTCTCCATCACTAACAAAAATTTGTTTTTCTAAAGAACAAAGATTTTCATCCTCAAGAGCTAACCCCTCTTTGAAAGAAATTTTATCTTTTATATAGCCAACAAATGCGTTCAGACTATGGCAGTTTAATAGTTATTTATAAGAAACACAAAACATTTTCTTTTATTGAAAGCAGAAATGGATTAAAATTTCCATCAGATCAGTCAAAATTTTAACTGTTTACATCTGAAATATAGTGCAGATTATAGAGTGGCGGATTACAGGGAGTGGACTATATATATATAATATCTTTGAAATCAAAACAATATCTAACATATTAGATGATTTGTTTACCAATTAGAATAATTGTGTTAATATTAATCTAATATCTAACATGTTCGTGTAACAAAAATGAACGAATCTCTATTTTAAAGATGGCATGCAATAATATTTTTTATCAGTTGTTGTACTAAAATATACAGGGTGTCCGGTCTCAACGGTGTCCAATGGCTAATTCCTAAACCGTTCGTCGTAGATATATAGTTCCAATTACAAAAATGTTTAAAATCAGGTAAAGAAATATTTTAAAAGCGATGTGGGTCAGTAAAAATATTTCTTAAAAAAATACGAAATTTAAATTTTTATACGGTTCCCCGGTCCTATAAGCTATATTTAGTAAAATTTTCCTTTTACACTGACAAGTAATGCACAAAAAGTCCCGTTATTCTATGATTAAAATTGATCGAGTAATAGCTGTTTAAAGTTGGAGCATATTTTTTGCTGCAAATTGGGGGTTATTCACAAATTTAGTCGAAATATAATTTCGTCGGATATATTAAAAAATGGTTGAGAGTAAACTTAACATTGCAATATAAATTTGAAATCTTTAATCATTCTGACATATTAATACAAAATATACAATTTGTAATAAACATTTAAGAAGAAAGAAAAAACAGAATTTTTGTTAAATAAAATGATGCTAAATTAACAGCCTCAATTCTTTACAAAATGATACCTATTTAAAAATATTATTAGATTACACTAGCCTGCAAAAGTTGGGTTATGTGATGTTTTTTAGCTTTTGATAATTGATTCTTATGTATTCTGTACCGCTGAATCTGAAATTGACTTTCATTTTTAACCATCACATCAGGATTTTTCGCAAACTAAAAAATTAAAAAGTTCAAAGTTGAAATTGAATCTCCTCCCTCATCTCATGGGACCACTCAGCTATTTAGCTGTAAGAATCCCAGGATAAGGAAAAATATCGAATAAATTATTGAATAAAATAAAATAAAATAAAACAAAAAAAGTTTTAAATATGTTTTATAGTATGAGATTTCCACTATATTTTAACTTACACATTTACGATTTGCAAAAAAATTCTAACGTGATGATTAAAAATGAAAGTCATTTTCAGATTCAGTGCTAAAAAATACGTAAAAATCAATTATCAAAAGTTAAAAAAACACAACCATCTCCTCTACTTTATAGTATTCGATTTTTGTTATTCTTTAAATTTGGTAATTTATGATTTGCTAAATATCCTGACATGATGGTTAAAAATTAATGTAATTTTCGGATTCAGTGCTAAAAAATACATAAAAGTTTAAAAAAACCAACAATCGCAGTCTTGTATTATCTAATCTAAAACTTTTTCTTAAACTTCTTTGCGGTAATCTATCCGAAATTTTTTGTGTTATCCTGTAAAATAAGTATAAATGATAACCACCGAAAATCATAATAATATTAGATTGTTATTGGATTTGCGCCAGTATGTAAAATGTAATCTCGATATATTTAAAAGTGAGTTAAATTTCGAGTACAAATTTTGAACTGGAAAAACATACATACGATCGTTGAAGTAACATAAAAACTTACAAAAATAACATAATTTTTGTTAAAAGAAATCATAAAAGAAACAGTCTTAAATCCTGACAAAATAAAACATATGTTATTTTAGCCATTATGAAACTTAATAAATGTTAACTTAATCGTAATACTTGTACGATTTTTTTTTCAAAGCGCAGATACACATAAAATAAGATCTTCGAATACGTTAAGCACTTTGTATGTGATCCCTCAATGCCAAGCCAAACTCATTTGTTTTCAGAGCAGAAAAGTAGCATAAGTCATGCATTTTTAAAGTTTCATAACTCGCTCAATTTTAGTGTTATATGAATGGGACTTTTTTTTGTCTTACTTATGTAATAGGAAAATTTTACTACACATAACTTATAGGACCGAAGGAACGTATAAAAATTTAAATTTTGTAATTTTTTAAGAAATGTTTTTATTGACCCAAATCGCTTTTAAAATATTTCTTTACCTCATTTAAAACATTTTTGTAATTGGAACTATATGTCTATGACTAACGGTTTAGGAATTAGCCATTGGACACCGTTGAGACCGGACACCCTGTATATTTATGGAAAAACATCTTAACAATATAACCTACCAGAAAATCTCATATTGATCCATTTGTGCCTGAATTTTTGTTTTCACAAATTTGTTGGTAAAATCCCTTTAAAACATCGCAAAATGAACTGGAAAAATACTAAAAAAATTACTCTAAAACTTTTTTGTATTTATTTGATAAAATGTAAGCGTACTAAATATGTCAACATGCGTAATATTTATAACAGTATACAATGCATAATTATATGTTTGTCTAAATTTATATAAAATAAGCTTTTAAATTGTATATGATATACTACATATAGTATTTTTATGAACTACTAAAAATATATATTTATTTCTTTACACAGACTAATAACATTATAAGTATTATAGTATAATCGCAATTGAGGCTTAAAAACAATTTATTTCATAATCATCTTCAAAAGGACTTTACATAAATAACTGTCCCCTAAATGGCTAATAAAAATGTGTACACATTCACGGGGAACCCTATATTTCGTAAGTTACAAAAATGCATAAAAATTAGATTTGAACAAATAATTTCACAATTTAAAAACATACGTATTTCAAAGAATTATACAAGCTAAGATTATAACTTATTTATTTGGATCTTTGACAGAAAAAATACAAATAAACTCACTTTTTACATTTTGCGATCTTGAAAAAGGGAAAATCTCTAAATACCGGAAAAAGCCTGCATTTAAGCACATAAATATCCATCTTATGCTGTCATCTCTCGGTAACAGATAAAGACATTTATAGATAATTATTTCATACAATTTTCATGTTATAAAGAAGAAGAAAATTACACAAATTTATTAAAATTCGAAGCGCGCCAAAAATGGGACGCCTAGGCATAAATGGGTTTAAAATCATAAATATTTTAAAAATAGATAATTCAATAAAAAAAAAAAAAAATAAGTAAAAAGTATTTTATTGCAAAATGGAACAAAAATGGAATAAAAAAATATGATGATGGAAAGTGAAAAACAAAGTGGCACGTGATCGTTTAATCGTCAGTTGGCTAGAGCATCCATGTGTCGCAAAAATTGATTTTTTTCATATAATAGGCTATCGAGCTAAGAAGTCCATCATTTGCCGCTAAAATGCATTGAATTAATGAAAAGAGAATTTTCGACTTTTTTTTTCGACTTTCACAGAAGTTGCTCTATACATTTAGCTAATACATTATGTACATACATGTATTTGTATGTAATATAATGTATAATGTATGTAATACAATTTTGTTTGTATTCGCGCATGAGCAATGAAACATCATTTAGTAAACCTATTCATTTTTCATCCAATTCTTATTATTTTTTAATTCTGATTGCAGGGTATTATGTAAAATGTTGTTTGTCATAATTCCTGAAAAGAAATTTTTTTAATATTATAAACTCTGCAAATTATAAGCAAAAAACTTGGCGAAATTAAGGACTGTTTTTATAAAAACCTTAATTTCTCAACAAGTATATCTGATATCCTCATAAAAATGAACACAATTTAACACAATAAGCCTTTTAATCATGTTCTACAGTTTGGATGCTTTTGCTATATTAGTTTTTACAGGATTATCCAAAAGATATTCGTCCTTTTTCAATTTGTTGATGGTCCCCTATGGGGTTTCGGGAAAAACTCTTCACGGAAATATATGACTATTTTGTTTACACAACTGGAGTTTCAGGATAATACCTCATTTATTTTTCTAAATATTTAAAAAAAGTCTAAAATCGCAAGTGACCATCATCATTGGCCATATAGTGTATATTACAATACAAAAAAGCAAAGGGCTTGAAAATACACACAAGCAGCTGCATACTGCCCCACATTATAAATAAGACAATCTAACAGTCTTGTAGTATTAAATAGTCAAGTATGGCACTGCTCTCTTTCCACGAATGAAATGTTTGCTGCCAATTATGAAATGAGGGGCTCGGCTTTGTACGCCCCTATTACTACTGCGTATTCATTACAAAGGAATTGGGGATAAGGTTTTCACTTTCGGTAATTTAGAAAAAATATATAATTAATAATATAAATATACATATATTTTTTTAATGTATGATAAAATTAGATTTAAATTCTTCTGAAAACCAAACGATTTCATGCTGTACAAAATGCAACAAATAGCGTAGCTCCTCTGATAGTATTAGAATTATGCTGTAAATAAAACATTAATCTAACCATACCTTGAGTAAACGTTAGTCGATCCCGCTGATAAAATAGTGATTTTATCAAAATAAATTATTCTGTTATACGAGATATTACATAACTGCGTTTGCACTTCGTAACCGAGTTTAACAATTATTATAATACCTTGTACATAGCTGTACTATAAATTTACTGATACTTGCACTAGATTTACTGATAAAGTGATTTATTGGGTTTGTTTAGTGCATTGAAATCACAGCTTACGTATGAGGACTAAATAGATTAGGACCTTTATTTGAAATAGAATTCGACAAACTGCGGTCATTTAAACTGAAACCAAGACTAGAAATCGGCACTGGAGCAGGATCTAGGGCAGGGTAGGTCAGTTTTCGGGTCGGGTCGTGTAAAATTTAAGCGTTTCAGGTTGTTTTTTAAATGAGTTTTGATTCTTTCGGGTTAGGTTCAGGTTGATCCAACATTTCGAAAAAAAAAGTCCTGAATATTTTTTAAGGAAAAACTTACATATTTGAATATTAATGAATATATATGATGTGTTCATTTTTATAGAAAAAATGACAAAATTTATATTATCAATATAATTGTACAGGGTTCGAACAAATCAAGGAATCCAGGGGATTTTAGGTGTTTCCGTACCAGAAATTTCATAGCGTACTGGTCACTATCTGAAGATAGATTTTTTTTGCATTAAGTAAGGCAAATGTATTTACAAGAATTCTGGTAAAATGTGCTTGAAAGTCCTTGAAGCATACGAACCCTGTTGTAGGCTATTCATAATTGTATGATTTTTTTTTTTTTTTTTTTTTTTTTTTTTTATTTTTTTTTTTTTTTTTACTTCGAGTTCTGGTTTTGGACGATTTCGGGTTGAAGTATGTCGGTTTCGGGTGGGGGTTTCAGTTGATGGTTTTTGTTGTTGTTGGATTCGGGTCGGATTTTGAGTTGACTTTAAGCAGAATTTTCGGTTTTGGGTCGGGTATAACCTCACCATTGCAGAACTACAATCGGCACTTCTTAACTAATAGTCAGCACTCTACTTGTTTTATACTTTGCTTCTGGCTGGTGTATTTTACCTACTGAATTTGGATATTTAATTATTTGTAGCATCATACATATTAAAACGTTAAGGTAATTCTATAAGATCAGTTCAGTATAAAATTGACAAATTTGCACATGCGTGAAATTAAATTTAGAGCCTCTGCAATTTAGAAGAAATTAGGACGACATCTGGTTAGCGTAGTGATCGAAAGCATCAGTTTAAAGCTCTGAATTTCTGTAGAGGAAGCAGCATCGACACCAAACGACCAATAAAATTATTTCTGTAATATTTTAGGCGATAATTCATTTCAAGAATGACATATTTTACTAGAAGAAGTTATATGATTTGTATTTTATTTTCTTATTATTATCTGAATGCTTTATAATTAACACGTTTAATTACAAGTCTGTTTTGTCTGTCTTTCCGTTTGGACCACGATATAATATTCTCGTTACACAATCTATAATTGACAGTCACCGATGACCGACGCGGCCTAAACAGAGTGTCAGTCATCGGTGACTGAAGTGGCACTCAAAGTGTTAAATAAAATTTAACACTCAACGATATTTTTTTTAAATAATAATTTTATATTTAAAATATTTAAGCTAAAATGTTTTGCATGTAATTACCAATTAAATAAATTTAGCTGATCTACAAGTTTTGTTATATTTTCTGACCATTATCAAGAATATATATCTGTGTGTGTGTCAGAAAAAAAAATGTTTTTCATTCTTTTTCGTCAAAAATGAAAAAGAAAACGGAAAGAAAGATAAATATGCATATAAAAACTATAAAAGAAATTACCTTGATATTTATAGTTTAATATTTAAAAAAACGTAAGAAAAATCGTAATTGAAATTCAAGTAATAAATATATATATATATTATATAAATCGTTAGCTGCATCAAGTTTAAAATTTAGGCTTTTAGAGAATGAGACTGATAAAAATAAAATCCATGGCAGCTTTTAATGGCCGTGTAGTTATTAAAAAAAAAAAAAAAAAAAAAAAACTAGTCGTTGGGAGCCACCGTAAAACTTACCCATCATGGATATAGATAATATAAAATATGAAAATAAAACGTGATATTTGCTAAGCATTGTACCCTGTTACTTTTATTCATAATTTAATTTATTTGGACTTGCTTAAATATAATTAATATAACCCCTTAAGCTAATATTACTTTTTGTTGCATTAAAATATCTCAATTTGTTGATTTTCTGTAAGCAAGTAAACGCTATTGGCTTACAATGGAAGTCTACGGGAATTTGGCGAAATATTAGAGATACCACAAATTTGGCGTCATTTTTGCCGACTCATTTTGGCCGCCAAATTTCGCGATATACCACCAAGTTGGCGACAAATTTGGCGGTGTTTGGCGACATAACAAGGTCCCTCCTATGGTAACACGCCTTATAGGTATGAAGATGCATTAAATACTTGACATTTACGATAAGCCATTATTGGCATTTAATCTTATAGTTTGGCGATAGTTTTTTGGTAAGCGGGATAACCGAGTAGTACCGAATTGCGTAAAAGAAACATCCTTTTAACTCGAAAAATTATAATCCTATTAATTAACAATTTACTGCGTCGGATTAAGCGTCTCATTTCCAATTAAAATATATCTTTGAATTGAAATTTGGATGAAATACAGGGTCATGAAAAATCGAAGAGTGTGAAAAATAGAATTACAAATATCTCGGCAACTAATTATCCGATCGAGTTCATTCATGATGCAAAATTTATGGTTTTTTATTGTCTTTTATATTCACTCCTTCAAATAAACAATTTCGAAAATTTTTATATACCTTTTATCAGAACGAATATTTCAAGAGTCCGAAAAAAATTGTTCCGGTTAATCGAGGTTACTGAAATTCAATAGGCTTCTTCTCATTATTACTCCCTAAGTACACACCGAATTTCTCTATCTCAATTTGTTCGGGAGATAGAGCGATTACAGACAGACGGACGGACAAATTTTTTTTCTAAAAATATGTTTTTCGGAATCTCCAGTGTCTGAAACGTGTAAATCCGTCAAAAAAAATTTTCTATTTTCAAAACGATTACAAGACTTACCCTATACAATGTATGATGGGTAAGTAATACTAAATATTGTTATTTTTTCAAAAAAAATTTGAGATCGTAGTAAGTAAAAATAAATGCGCTACCCAATATATTTAATTAACCCCTTAAAGATTGCTTAATATTTGGAAAAACCATCAAAAAAGTACGTATTTTTTATTACAGAAATTGAAGAATTATAAGATTTGTAAATAAAATATGGGATTAGATTTTCTTGAGGCGAAAAAAAAAAAAAAAAGATGTTACAGAACAAATACACTTTTGTAGAAAAGCCATCATGCGAGAAATCTGCGACTTCATGTTTGTTTTACACCATACAAATTAATGCGAATAAGACCTTTATTTTTCACATCTTAGATCTTTATTTATCATCCTCACACAAATTTTTACTAACAATATTTGAAATGATATATATATATTAAATTTTGATTACTAAAAACTTTTCTGAGTCTGATATATTTCAAAACGTGCAATACAAAGTCCAACATCACAATCACCACCAAAAACCAAACCCAAGCGGTAATATTAAAAGACTTCAAACGGAAATGCCAGTTAAATTTTTCTGTTTCAGAAGTTTTTCCAACAATTAAATCTTCATCCCGGAAATATGACGGGCACAAGAAATAACGAACGACACCTCAACACGTGATATTGACGTGAGCGAGAATTAAGGTGTTAAACTTCTGATAAAAAGCAAGCATGATTGGTTATAAATTATAAACTTAAAATTATTTCACTTCATTGAATAGGTTAAATGACAGCACCAACTATCGCTTTAAAGCAATTGAAATGGCTTCTACAATATAGAAATTTGATATGATTTGAATACCTAACTAATTTAAAAGCAACTAATTAAAAATTCAAGAATTTTTCTAATGAAACACTCAAGTTATTTACAATCAAATCTTGACGAGTGCTATCTAGCAACTAGACATTTATTCCAAGCACATCAAGACGGTTAATACTACTAAACATATAGTATCTGAAAGGAAATGTTAACAAGCACAAGTCTGTCGTATTTTTCCAATTTTAAATATCACAAACTTCTTCAGTTAAATAGCCATGCATAACACTCTTCTCTTTCATAAATGGCACATTTGCTCCCTATTGTGAAGTGAAGGGCGCGGTCCATTACGTGACCGGAACTACCAGGCGTTACAAATAAGTTCGTTCGGTATACGGAGCTTCGTAAGGCAATTTAAGGTGAATTTAAATAGTTATTTCTGAAAATCTCCTCTCCTTTTAACTGGCATCTCAAAAGAATTATTATTGATATTATAAATTTTATTTTCGTTATTTTAAATCAGTGCCAAAAATTAATTATTTAAAAAAATATTGATACGTTTAATATTTAGTGTGGATCCCCTTGTTTTTTATTAAAGATTCGATACGTCTTAGCATACTTTGTATGAGTTTTTGTTTTTGGCAATTAATTTGTATTTCGTTGTCATGATGCCCAATTTGGATGAGTCTTTCTATCAGACTATTCTTGTTTATGATGTTGCATTTCTTTAATTTTTAATTAAAGAAAACACTTCCATGGCCTGGGAACAGTCTAGGTATGAACCCCATAGAGAATATTTGGGCCATTGTAAAGAAAAAAATTAAAGAAATGCAACATCACAAACAAGAATGGTCTTATAGAAAGACTCATCTAAATTTGGCACCATGACAACGAAATGCAAATTAATTGCCAAAAACTCATACAAAGTATGCCAAGACGTATCGAATGTTTAATAAAAATCAAGGAGTTGCACACTAAATAATAAATGTATCAGTATTTTTTAAATAATGTATTATGTTTTAGTATAACAAGATTTTATTGTAAATTTCACAATTATTCTAATAATTTTCAAACCTCTGTATTTTGTAGTATTTAAAAGAATAATAATAATAATAATAATAATAATAATAATTTGTCACAATTTTTAAGCTATTGCTCTTACTTTATTTTTCAGGTTTTATCTATTCACTCTTTTAAGTATTATCATTAGTAATAAAAGTCAACAAATTTAAATATGGGATTTTTTGCCATTTGCCATATTCTATTGGTCTTTTGGTGGATCACTATGCGTTACTTATGTGTGATAACATGCATTTAAGGTGGTGAAGTCAGTTTTTATTCCAATTTGTTATCACGGAGAAAATATAACATCTTATGTTGATACTGCTTGCAATGTGCTCCACTGGCGTTTTTTTCTCTATCTTTATAAGGTAGTCATTATTAATTCTGAAAACTATTAAAAGCATTATAAAAATTATCATATCGTTGAATAGTTGTTATTGGGCAGTGTAAACACTTTAAAGTAAGTATATGATTTAAAATTATCATCATTTTTTGAGCAATTTTTGTTATGTAACTCGTGAGTGACATTATGGTGTTATGTCCAACAAAAACATAAATAATTTTTTTCACTATTTTTTTAGTGGATAATTACCAAAAATTAATATAATATAAAGCAAATATAATGTTTTTCGAACAAAATAAAAAACCACGCATTAAAGGGTTAACACGCTGAGCGCCGCATATTTCGACAACGTGACTTTTTTGGCAGACATTCACAAGGTGGTTTTAAGTATTTATCGAGTCGGTTTACAATTCCCAAACGCAGCAATGTTTAAGTTTTATACATTTTTAATTACAAATTTTAGTTATTCAGTTTTTAGTTATTTTTAAGCGTTGAACTCCTAAGCGTGGAATTCCTAAACATGCTTGGGGGTGCACCGTGTTCTTTTTTTAAATACATGGTAATAAATTATCATTAGTCCAGTTTCATAGCAATGAATTATCTTCAATGAAAATATTAATGGTACACGTATTCATGGGTATGGCATCCCGGAAAATATTTCTGCGCATATATTTGTGCGCCATGACAGTCAGTGTTGAGTAAAACAATTCAAAGTCCTAAAAAAACCAAGGAAAACTCGTCATATTTTTTTAAAGCATTTATAAGATATTTTAAATCTGATTATAAGTCTCTGATGTGCAATGCAATATTTAACTTTAAAATTTTCAAGCAATTTCCCAAATATTTGACAAAGTTTTACCTTTTTGAAAATAGAAAGAAATATGTGTTTACAGGTAGATGTATAAAACATTTTCATGTTTTAATTTTGGATATAACTCTGAATATATGTCATTAATACAGAAGCCTATTTCAGGTCTTAATTTATATATAACTCTGAATTTAGGCTATTAATACGGAATCCTATTTCATGACCTGATTTGCACGTAACTCTGAATATATTTTATTATTACAGAAGGCTACTTCATGTTCTAATTTGGATATAATTCTGAATATATGTCATTAATATATAAGCCTATTTCATGTTCTAATTTGGTTATAACTCTAAATATATGTCACAGAAGCCTATTTCATGTTCTAATTTATATATAACTCTCAATATATGTCACTAATATAGAAGCAGAAAGTTGCATTTTAACAGCAGTAACAGCATAACTTGTTTTATTAGGGGAAGCGTACGTATGATCACCATACATATTTAAGGTTAGACAAGCTTATTAATGATCGTATATATCTTTATCTATTAGAAATGCGTATTTAATTATTTCTCATGTAGCTAGTCATTTGTTTCAAGTACATGTAGGCTATTATTAATACAAAAAATTTGGTATCTCAAAAAAATTGTATATTTTGCTATATTCAATAACAGTAGAATTTTTTGAAAATAAATCTTTTCTGTTTTCTAATCATAAATGTGGCAGTTTAAATTTTTATTACCATATAGATATTATGGTCTTCCTCTGTTTCCATGAATGACACATTTGCTACCGATTACGAAATAAAACGCACGGTATATGTTATACGTGCCCAGAACTGCCAGACGTTACAAATGAGGGGCTCAGAGCCATAGTAGATGAAGTCCATTTTGAAAAAAAAAACGATATAGTCCATTTAGAAGGTGGATAAAATCTGTTTTACCAACTCCCACAGTGAACCAAGCCTGTTTTCACATACTTTTATGCATCTTCTAAATAGACTAATATATATATATATTTTCCAAAATGGACTTGGTCTACTATGGTTGTGAGCAGGGTTCTCGTTGGCTTTTGACGAACATTAGCGATTTGGCGAATAAGAGATAAAAAAAACAGTAGCCAAAAGAAAAAATATGTTAACAAAATAGATTCGGCGTGAAACATTGAAAAATCTATCTTTAACCCCTTATTGTATCCCTGTTTTTCAATATGTTCTAAAATAAAATAACATAATTCTTTGCAATTGCTTATAAAATAGAAATTCGACTATACGCTACAGAAATTATTAAAAATAAGTACATTCTAAATGTCTTCTAAAATTGTCCATGTTTCAGACATTCCTTCAGCAGTCTAAATAAAAATTCAAAACAGCGATCTTTGATTTACCGTCATGAAAACATACACAAAAAATTGCTATGAGATTTCGACTCTAAAGGATAGAAAAGATTGGCCGGCCAATGATACTTTTCATACAACTAATAAACAATATGGTAAAGGGCTAATTACAATGCCGTATTCCAGTAAAACCTTTCTCTATTTGGCGCCTGATGCGATTAATTTTGCTTGTGTTTTTACCGGCACGACGCCGGCGCATAGGTAGTGATCAACTGACAATAGAGAATACCTGTCACATAATCCTTTCTATGTGTTTGGCTGTTGCTAAACTGAATTGGTGTTGACTCCGTATTTCTATAAATAGAATGATGTAAATGGCACAGTGCGATTGAACATGAAAAGCGGCATCAATCGTTCAGTAATGGGGATAAGAATCTTTACTACACAAGCACACACATAAAAAGAGCAGAAATTGAGCACTCGCAATTTGGCGAGTCTGATTGTTCGTTTACTCGCGCCTTTTGTCGCGATTTGGGGCAATGGCGAGCGGCAGAAAGAACCCTGGTTGTGAGCCCCTTTGGGATACAGTGCTTCGTTTCGTAATAAGTTAGTCGCGTTCGCTTTTAACTATAGTGATCTTTCCAAGATAAATTATTCTAAATTACGGAGTATTACGTTTCATAAATAACAATTAAAGATATTTTAAAAATGAAAGGTACTTTAGATAGCACTACTAATACTTACACTGGATTTAATAATAGAGCGTAGCTTTATTTATTGGGTTGATCTTTTATACATAAGGCTGCCTAAACACACCGGAACCTTCGTTGCGCGCAGGGTCCATTCATTGCAAACATTCACGTACGAGTCACTTATTAAGCAATGGCCAGAGTCTTAAGGGAACCTTCTACATTAGGAGACCGAAAAAAGCACTTTTTATTATTTTTTTGTAAGAAAACTGCATGATGGATCTTTTTGAAATTTTAACAGTTTATTGTACATATCTTAAGGTATACACAAGAATTTTTTTTATTAGATTTTGTTGCTTCTACTCTCAGTTATAAACAAATATGTTCAACTGCTTTGAAAATTTTCGTCTGGACGGTGGGCATGATAGAGCCTTGTAGAATTATCTGAAACACAAAAATAATTTTTTTCGTAAACTTCGTGAGTATAGCTTCTAGTTAAATTAAAAGAACCAATAAATTTATTTTAAAAAAGTTATGTAATGGCTGATTTAAAAAAAAAATCTTTTGTTAAAAAAATTCGTTCTTATTTGTTAATAACTTTTTTTTAATAATTTTAGTAAAAACTTTAATTCCTATCGAAGGCAATTAAATAAGCTTTAATTTTTTTAAAAAATCAAGATGATCCATCGAGTAGCTTCTTTTTAAATCTTGGCCACCGTGTCAAAAAATGTGGTTGAACATATTTGTTTATAACTTAGATTAGAAGCAATAAAATCCAATAAAAAAAATTTTGTGCATACCTTAAGATATGTACAATAAACTGTTAAAATTTTAAAAAGATCCATCATGCAGTTTTCTTACAAAAAATCATAAAAAGTGCTTTTTTTCGGTCTCCTAATGTAGAAGGTCCCCTTAAGGCCTTTGGCCAGTGATATGTCAAAAGGTATGTATACGATCTATAGATTTACACATATACTACACAGTATACAAACATTTAGTTCAATTAGGATTAGTAAACGCATACCATGTTGAAAATTCCATTTCAGCAATTTCCGCCATTAAGCAGAAATCTACCCGAATTCTTTTGTGCAGCCCTGCATATAATCTGTAGGCTCTATACATACAAAGTAGTATACAAAAAATTAGTTACATTTAAAATGCATATTACAATTGAAAACGCAAGTCTGGATTTTATTGCTCATAGACAGTACTGTAACCGAATTATTTTGTGTGTCGTTGTAAATGAACAAAATATGCTATGAACACCATATTCAACCTACAGTAAACTTCTTTTAGCGCACCTCAGTGATATACATAATGTGTCGAAATTCTTTCAAGTGTCCCTGTAAGCGAGCTATAAATGCTACACAGTTCATTTTCAATAGCGAACATACCATAGTAAACTCAATAACATATATCAATTACCTCGCAATCCGAATATATTTACGCTACTTATGCTCGCATTCATCATCTACCTCAACATAGTAAATTTCTGTCGAACGCACAAATGGTATTCACCATTAATCCCATTTGGCTTCGTCTTGACCAGGTCCAATCAGGTTTATGGAGAACTTCATTTGGGCGTTCGACCGAGGTTTTCTAGGTTGAGGTAGATGGTGAATATGAGCATTAGAGAGCGGACAGACGTTAGACAAATCGAATTCATAACCAATTTCAATTATACTAGATTAATTTTACCGCAATTATTCCAATTGGTAAATAAATCATATCAGAGATAAATTTCCATCTGGGTGAAAAATGTCCCGGACGAATCTGGTGGATCTAATTCACCCAGCTAACTTACTGATTATAGCATCCGGTGTGATATCGCAGGTAATGGAATTCCAGAAAATGCTGGATACGTAATTACACTAGATTAATTTTAAAACAATTATTCCAACTGGTAAATAAATCATATGAGAGGTAAATATCCAACTGGGCGAAAAATGTCCGGACCAGGATTCGAAACAGAGATCTCTTGGCTGAAGCCGCCAATGCTCTAAATTGGCGATTTCAGCCAAGAGATACCTGGTTCGAATTCAGAACGGAACATCAGAACGGAACCCATTTAGAAAATTACATCTCATACTTTTCAATTATGTTATAGAAAGCGTAAAGAAGAAGCATTAAGGGTGTATTTGAAAAAAATGTTTTTCCATACCCTCAACAGCTCGAAATTTTCTGAGACATTTTCAGACTCATTTTTAAAAGTAAAAACATGAAACTTGCTGAGGTGATTTTTGAAGAGATGTATAAGAAGCCGTGGGATTTCATTTTTGGCTCAATTAATTAGAATTTGAGTTTTAAACAATTATTTTCCCCGTATGACCATTTTTTTCATTCCCGGATCTCCAGCTTCGGAAAATTCGGTTCAAAACGCCAACTTTGACAGTCTTTTTTACAATATTTTCTACATTTATCAAAAAATTGAGAAGCACGGCACATTATGTAGTTTCTAAATAAGAGAATTTCCCCGTTTGATGCGTTTGAGAGCAAAAATGAATTTAAAAATTAATCAGAAAATTAGCAGTTTGGATTAAAATACACCCTGAACACACACAAAATATGACAGATTTTCGAAATTTTAAATACGATAATATAAAATTCTACAGTTAAATGGCCATGCATGGCACTCTTCTCTTTCCATAAATGACACGTTTGTTGCCGATTATGAAGTGAGGGGCGCGGTCCTCTACGTGCCCAGAACTGCCAGGCATTACAAATAGGTTCGGGATACGGAGCTCACTCACTCTCGTAATTTAGGGCGCCGTTTAATTGGTTATCCCAGCACGACAGGATCACGTGACACGCCTTGTTCTTTGGTGCTGGCGGTAACTAATGATATAACTTGATATGACATTTTGTTTCAGCAGCGGAATAGATGAGATTTATATAGCTAAGGATATTGTTCGTCTTTTATAAAACTTTTTATAGGTGCAAATATTAAAATTGTAGCTTAAAGGCTGTCAAGTATGAAGAATGAAATAATGTTTTAAAATAAAAAAAAAGGAAAAATTACTTTATTTGCAGATCTTATTTTCGTGCTAGCATGTCGAGGATACCAAACTTTAATTTTTACTCTATTCTATTTATCTCAACCAAGTTTTTTGTATGTAAAGATGGGATTTTTAATCGATTTTTATTCCATTTATTGATACGTTAGAATTATAAAAATTACATTCACAGGTGCGTTTTCGATGACAAAACAACATTTTAATATTCTTAGAATTTAATAACAGAATAATACATTAATTTTAAAGCATTTTTTCGTTAGCCCGCCAAAGTTGTTAAATCACAAATTTTCTCTGTAAAACGTACAATTGCATGGGAGTTGAAATAACAAGGGATTAATGATGCGCTCGCCAAAATAAACCAAATGGAACTGAAGCAATGAAACATTTTATAGGCTAAAAAATAAAAATGAAGAGTATAATATTAAAAAGAAAATACTTTTATCTATTAATAGTTTAATATTAACCAATTTACGATTATATAATGAGAAATCAATTTAGAAATACTGAAAAAACTAATGAAAATATCATTTTTCTTTTTTCTGTTGCCCTATCTTAAAAAAAAAAAAAAAATATATATATATATATATATATATATATATATATATATATATATATATATATATATATATATATATTTATATATGTACTATATATTATATAAAATTATATATGTGCTATATATTTTTGAATAAATTCTCTGGCTTCCGCTTCCTACTAAGCGAAAAAAAACCAATGAATATTTCATAATTAAGATCTGTGCCCACGGGGCCAAATCAATGTATTATAATGGAAATTTTGGAGAAAAAACACGAGTTTCACTCAAAAAATAGGCGTGATTTTCGAGATGAAATTTGAATGCTTATAAAAGAGTGATTAAAAAAAAAAAATACTTTTATACTTATTTTTTCTCAAGTCAAACAAACATATATGAAACAGAAAAATTATTTAATGAAATTTATGTTGTTTCCTCGAGGTAGTTTTACTTATTACACTTATTAAGTAATATTACTGGTTCACAATAGGCCTATTTCACTTGGGAAAAAGTATAAAGGTTCGCAGCTGGACAAATCTTTATATATATATATATATATATATAAACTGCCATGTGCGAGTAGGACTTGCACCTTGAAGGTTCCGTACCATTATTTTGTAATACCTTGTCGAAATATTCCTTTACAATGCGTTAATTTGGCGTTAGTGCGGATAATGAAAAGTGATGAGTTTGTCAAGTAATAAATCAGCTTAGATTTATAAATGAATGGTTTTCTTATAATTCCTTTACATGTGCTAAAACGTCATTTCGTGCCAAATTTCATGGTACTGAGTCAACCGGAAGTACCCTATAGGTTTCTCTTTCGAAACCTATTGGGCATTTTCGGTTGACCTAGAACCTTGAAATTAGGTTTCTATGTATGGGGTAAAAAATGTAAAGGCAAAAATTATTGTCGATTTAGTACGTAATTTTCTAGAATCGGCTTTTCCATGGCGGGAGTGTAAGGGTACCTGTATAAGGGTACCCACTGTTGTGATACGGATCGTAAAAATAAATTTTGCACTCTAAAGTGAAGCCTGTTGATAAAGCATATTTTTATTGAGTGCAATTGAATTTGCTTTAGATTTCGCTTAAAATCCCATTAAATTGCTAACTTAAAATGTTGTCAGAACAATAAGTGGCATTTTTATTTTAACGCTTTGACAGTTTTCTGTAAAAAAGTAGCATTCTGACACTAATAACATTTTTTTTCCATTGCATTTCATGACGAATGTATTGAAAATATTGAATAAATATTATAAAACTACGGAATTTTTTGCTTCGCCCCTGAAAAGGTTATGCCGTTTTACAAATGCGACTCTAGCCTTCCTATTCTTAGTAGATAACAAATGCGTTTTTGCTGGTCTTCTGCCATGTAAACCATAAAGGTTTAGGCGTCGTTTGACTGATGAAACGTGTATGTCTATGCCGTAATTTTCTTTCAATTCATTTTTTATTATTTAAGCGGACTTACGACAATCACTTGTAGATATCATTTTTAGAATACAGTCAACATTGCAAGTTGTTTTTTTCGGATGGCCACTTTGAGGCTTATTTTCGATGCATTTCTGTTTATTAAAAACTTTATTCCGTGTAATAACAAGTTGTCGAGACCCGTTCAAAGAACGAGCTAATTCTGGTTGCAATCTACCTTTCTTAAGTGTATTGACACCGGCTTTTCTAGAATCACTTCAATATTTTTTACATTTCGGCATTTAAAAATAATCACAATAAGTCGATATAAACACTAATCGAAGCTATAGCGCTACTGACACCTTCAACAATTAAATGCAAACTAATTGTCAAAATACTTTTGAGCTAAGGAGGAGTCATATTTCTTCGGTGGAACCGAATGTAAACAAATAAGTTGAAACTTGATACATTTGAATAACTGCAGTCATAGTGTTCTCAATTATAGGGAATATATTTTCTTCTACATTTTTATATTAAATAAAATAAGAGAGAATATAAGGTTGTCAAAATACTTTTGAGCGCTACTGTACCTTTAATGTACACATATTTTCCGTTTTTATTTGTCTACTATTTCTCGAAACACTGAAATTTCCCTGATCTAAGCTAAACCTTGCACGAAATCCTAAAATCTAACCATATTTGCTATAAAATCACAGGAATTTTCTGCCAATTGTGCTAAAAGCACTTTAATATTTCAGAAATGAATTTTTTATGCATGTCTCTTTTCCCTCAAATCACAGAAACTTGGCGAATCTAAACTAAAAAATTTCTGAAATCATCCAGTCAAAAAATGCAAATTTCGTCAAAAAAACAGAAAAATTTCTTCAAATCACGAGAATGTTCCGTTAACTATGCTGCTAGTACTTTTTATGTTTTTTTTTTTTTTTTTTTTTTTTTTTTTTTTTTTTTTTTTTTAAACCAAAGAAACCTCCAAAAATATTTTTAATGTAATTACAAATAAATTTACTTTTGCTGTAAGGAAAAGGGAAAAGTATTCTTTTAATTTTGTAGAAGTTGTATATAAATATATGTGATTTATTTTGTAAGGGGGTATCTAAATATTAAAATTAACACAAGTCTTAAAATTTCAATACCATATTATAATTTTATTTGCATGTTTAAAATCAACAGGGTATAGAAACACAGAAATACAAATTTTCGTCAATTTGAATAATTAATTAGTGGCATATAAATTATTACAAAATGAACCAATCAATAAATTAGAAAACTTTGTTGAATATCACTATTAAAATAAATTAAATATACACAACAAAGTCGTCTCGGATCAGATAAAATTTATCTTTCATCAGCTGCAAAATAGAGTTCTGCATCGGGTCGAGTAACACTATTTTAACCGAACCCATGTCGGGTTGACGCTAATTTTTAATCGTTGCAGTTCGTGTTTGTATTATGTTGACTTTAAAGGTTCGGTTTCGAGTTGAGTTTTTATTCTTTCAAGCCGGTACCCAATTTTTCAAAAGAAAGTCCCGAATATCTTTCAATTAAAAAAAAATCTATATATTTGAATATTAATGAATGTATATATTTTCATGTTCATTTTTATAAAAAAAATACAATAAAACTGATACATTAAATTTATAATTTTAGGTTACTTTTCCATAATCGTATTGAAATGTGTTTTCAATCTCTTTTACTTCGAATTCGGGTTTCAATATTTCGGGTTCAGCTCGTGTTTGAGTTGGATTTTGGGTTGATTTTGTGCAGAATTTTTGGGTTCGAGCCAGTTACAATCTGTTTCGTGTAATACTCTAGTACAAAGCCACACGTTACCGTCCTGATCCGAAGAGGGGCTTTTGTGTTTATTATAATATTTTTTATTGTCATCTTTAATATAGTTTTCTACTTTATTTATCTGACGCTACTTCTCGGTTCTTTTTTACTGTTGAACCAATCAATGTTAAAGGACTTTTTAAACATATAAGTAGCACTATAAACTATTTTAAAACATTAAAAGCTTTAGGAGCGCATAAATTATGCATTTCATTACTTTCTATTTTATGTCATACTTTGTAAAAAAAAAAAAAAAAAAAAAAAAAAAAAGGTTATACTATGTATTACATCTTTTGAATTATAAAATATTAATTAATAACGAAATTATTCAAATTTAATAAAGAAAAATATCTATATTATAAATCTTTCATTGTATGTTACAAAAAAAAAAAAAAAAAAAAAAAAAAAAAATCATTCCAATCGGATGCATTTTTGAGGAAGATTTAAATTAAAATTAGTTACGTGGATGTAACATTAGCATCCTCAAATTTTGCCATTTCTTCCTCTATGAAAATTTTAAAAAATGTATGAACTATATTTTTTTAGACTTTTTTAATCCAACGAACTCAAATGAAATATTAAAAGGCGGGTTACAATTTTAAAAAGTGAAAGTTGATACAATTTTTATATGTAAACGACCACTTTTGCAAAAAAAATACACTCATGATTTGGAAAAAAAACAATGTATCGAATCAACTTACATCTTTGTATCTTTGTTAATCCTTCTAATTCTTTAAAAGATGTTACTATAGCTATAATATGCGGTGTCTGCATACAATAGCTGGGACCGATAATGCACTACGACGAAACTATTTTCAGCTTCGAAGTCTATGAACCTGTAGAATACGTTTTTCCTGCATAAGCCACTTACCGCCGAGAAGCAAGGATATGTAAAGATTTATAAATTTCGATTAAAAAAGTTGACTCATTTTTTATATACAGACGACCTCGTTTACAAAAAGATGTACTCATGTTATGATGACGTTATCCCGAGTCAAATTACACTTTTATTAATCCATCTAATTTTTTAAGAGATGTAAGTATAGCTATTAGCTATATGATGCAGTGCCTCCATCAGGGTTCGTACGGGTACCGTTATTTTCAAGGCCAAATATCAGTATATATATATGTATATATACATATATATATATGTATATATACATACATACCGGGTGAGCAAAAAGACCGTATAAACTTTAAAAATTCATAAAAACCGAAAACATAACCGAAATGAAAAACTGTTTGCAGAATTAGCATTTATAAGTCACGGAATTTTTTTTAAGACAGAAATAAAAAATAACTCAAAAAACAGCCGACAGATGGCGCTGGTTCGTGCGATTTTGGTGGAAATATGCAAATGAAACGGTTATAAGAACTTGCGCTCGTAATCCAGAAATTGTCCACGTAAAATAACTTCACCAACAAGGCTTTATCCTTCATACTCAGCATCCTTGATCAAGTACACGGCTCACAACGGTGAACTAGTTCTGGATTACGAGCGCAAGTTCTCATAACCGTTTCATTTGCATATTTCCACCAAAAATCGCACGAATTAGCGCCATCTGTCGGCTGTTTTTTGAGTTATTTTTATTGTTGTCTTAAAAAAAATCTCGTGACCTATAGATGCTAATTCTGCAAACAGTTTTTCATTTCGGTTATTTTTTCGGTTTTTATGAATTTTTAAAGTTTATACAGACTTTTTGCTCACCCGGTATATATATATATATATATGTTATAAAAAAATTTTACTTTTACTATTCATTTAACTTATTCTAAATTGCCGGCATATTCATTATTTCCTTTTTTAATGCGCTCTATTATTTATTCCTAGTTAAATTCCTATAATTTTAAAACGCGTATCTTAATAATAGTTTTATTCAAAAACGTAATCTAAACTTTTAATCCCTTCATTAATTTTTTCGTCTACCAAACTGTAAAGTTCTGAACGCAGTTACTTATTTTTCGAATGTTTATAAAAGCAATTTTTACATTTTTATTCTATTTCATCTCATTTTCCCGCCAGCTGGGCGACAGCTTCTTTTCATCGAAATCCTTCCATTAGCAGCGCCGGGATTCTTTTCTGTGACGTTTCTCGGTAGCTCTCCATTGGCTAAGTGACGGATCGCAGTTTCACTTCAAGTCTCGTTCGTGATTTTGTTTGGTTAGCCTGAAGTTTCCATTTCAATCGGATTTCCTCCGCGCATTCTAATAAATACCTCGAGCATGAGCTCAGAAGTAGATTTTTTGTGCTGTTTGATTGTTTCCTTAATCTGTTACCTGGTGTCCTAAGACAAATAGAATATTAATTCGTTATGTAACATCTCTTTCGCATGAATAAAAAGTTCGTGCTCAAGTGGGATGGCTCTGATTTCTCATCCTGTGGGAATTGTTTTATGTTGGTATATTTTGATGGAATAAACAGTTTCCTATGACTACGTTTCCATGTTTTTAATTGGGAAAACCCCAGATTTCTTCATAAGCCTTTTTTCACCACTCACGCGGCCTAATCTGCCTTGTCTTCCTCATGAATAAATGAGTGTTTGATTGGGCTCTACCAATATTATCATCTCTCCACAGCTGCTAAATTTCCACAGAGTTGACACCTCCACTAGCGATGCTTGCGCTAAGTGGTAAGACCAGGGCCCGCTTAAGACTTAGAAGCAGGGGAGGCCGACATCACACAGGGGGCCCCTATTACTCTATCAATTGCTTTCTATTTACTAAATCCATTTTCCGTATGCTTAAATAATTTGAAATTTTACTATCAAAATTTCGAGTAAATAACACTTTTAATATTAAACTATAACTACCTATATACATATGAAATTTATTTTATTATATACATAATTATACATAACCAATTCATTTTGTAAATGTCAAATACGGAACTACAGTTGAGAATATTTGAACTTCAAAATATCTTTTGTAACTTACAAATTGCAGCATAGTAAGACAAAAAAAAGTTTAGTAAGGAAAAAAATGCATTTTTTACTCTGATTGGATTTTTTTCTTCTAAAAATTACTTTTGAAAAGTAAATTTTGGGGCCCTTTTGTATTTCAGTGGGTAAGCACGGGCTTCACGGGCCTATTCGGTAAACAGACCCAGGTTATGACTGCTATACAACCTCACCAACGGCTGATTAACATGTGGTACTAATCCAGTAATATGTCGTAAAAAGCACGACGTGATTGTTCGACTTCATCCATCAATTTGTTTCGTTATATATATATATTTTTTTTTTTAATAGAAAAATAAATCTAGTTTAAAAGGACGAAATTTCGCCTTATTTAAGAAGAGACTTTCCATAAGAAAATACTGGTACCGAAGAATTTCCTAGTCTGGAAATTTAAGGTCCCGTACGAACCCTGTCCATGCAATAGACTGCGACTGATAACGTGCGACGACGAAATTAGCTTCAGCTGCGGAGTGCATGAACTTGTAGAACATGTTTGTCCTGCATGAGCTACTTGCTGCCGAGAATTTAGGACATGTAAATATTTACACATTTCTATAAAAATGTTCAAACAATTTTTACATGTCGAAGACCTATTTTGCGAAAAGATTCAATCGCGGTGTTAAAAAAGACATTATCCCGAATCAACTCACATCTTTGTTAATCCATGACATGACATCGCGGTGCTTAAGGGGGCTGGTCACTCAATTTCCGATTTCCCCTCACTATGGGCATTTGATGCATTCGTATATTTAAAATATCTCTTCGGAAAATTGGTATTTTTAACTTCTATTTTTTGTGTACACTTCCTAAAAGATGTCTCTTTTTTTCTTAGTTCTCGAAATATTTCTAAAGTAAAGACTTAATTTTATAGGAAGTGTTAAAATCTTACTCACAGTTCGCCCGCTTTTAACACATAAAATATTAAATTCAGCATAGATTTTAGAAATATTTTGAAAACTAGGGAAAAAAGAGACATCCTTTAAGAAGAGTACACAGAAAAAAGATGTTAAAATATGAATTTCCCCCGGAGATTTTTAAGAAATGTTACTGTAGCTGTATAAGATGCGGGGTCTGCATAAAATAGACTGAGATTGATAACGCGCGACGACGAAATTAGCTTCAGCTTCAGATTGCATGAACCTGTAGAACACCTATTTTTAACGTAAAACAACTCAAATAAACTCTATTTTTGGCATATTAATATGAGTGGATCCCAAATATATTTCATCGTTTGTCATTAAAAGCACGTTGAAATAAGAGGGTAAGTCAAAAATTATCCGCAATGTAGTTATAAGTTTTACTGCAATACAAATAGGAAACTAACATTAACATTATTTGTCAATATAGTCCCCTTGCTTTTCATCGCACCTGGTCCATCGTTGCACAAGCTTCCTAATGCCCTTAAAAAAGAAGGTTTTCGACTGAGCAGAGATCTACGCATGCACAGACATTATGAAACCCAAGTCTGGTGTGGAGGATTTCGTAGGCAGAGCCATGACTAATTTGCAGACGATGTGCCACTTCATCAATAGTCACTCGTCTGTCTAACAGAACCATGCCACGTGCACGCTCAATGTTGTTATCATTTGTGGCCGTACTCGGTCGTCCGGCTACTTCCTCATGTTAGACCTAACCTGTACTTGTGCAACCATTTTTGAATTTTTCAATCCATTTGTAGACAATCCTTGCGTCACTGTTCCCGTATTGTGCCAAAAGTCTTCGACAGATTGAGGCCCCTGATATACCTTCCGACCACAAAAATCAGATTACTGCTCGTTAGTCCTTTTTGGTGCAAACCTCTAATGGAGTGCCCATGATCTACCGGCAACAAAAGGAAGACAAATGGAAGAATCACGATCAAACTTTCAAAGCATGACCACAACAGTATAACAATAAAATAATCGAGGACAGAAGTCTGTATGAACAATATAAGAAGAGTCATGTCAAAATTGCGGATAATTTTGGACGTATCCTCGTATATATAAAAATGTACTGACTTAAAACATTTTTTTTTTTTTTTTTTTTTTTTTTTGTCGTTATAAAACGCAACGATCGTCGCTATGGGTTTCGCTTTTATCGCTCTTTTATCACTTCTAAACATAGAGCACATTTTCAATTTTTGCAGCGTCCAATAGTGAAAAAATGTACTTTTAAATGAAATTCGTTTCCAAAATGTAGCTCAATTTATTGACCTTTCTATGGCTTTTTAAATAACTGTCTTTTTTTTTTTTTAATCTCAACAATGAACATTTGCTTGCTATAATAATAAACACCATTTTGGTATATTAATGTGTTTGAATCACAAAAATATTTCCCCATCTGTGATTAAAATAACGTTTAAGTATATCTAAAAATGGACTAAATTAAAACTGTTTTGTCTTTTTTTTTTTTTTTTTTTCGCTGATGACATACAACACGATGACCAGCGCTATAACTTTTTGCTTTTATCGCTGTTACACCATTCTAAACATTGCATAATTAAAAAATTTCCATCATTAAATAGCAAAAAAATAACTTCAGAATAAAATTTGTTCGAAAACTGTAGTTCAATTTAGTGACTTTTTATATTGGGTTAATCGAAAAGTCGTGTCCTGTTGGGAAAATCAATTCATACCGGAAAATTCTGCCCGGTAATTATTAGACATTAGCTATCGGAATCAAGGTCTAATAATTAAATGATAGAATTTTCCGGTACGAATTTCCGATCGACCCAATAGCCACTTTAAATAACCTTCAAGCATGATTTAAAAAAAATATCTCAACAATGAATATTTGCTTGCTACAATAATGAAAAATGGGTACTACTTGATAGAGATCTGCACGGGCCGGCCCGTGGTCCGAAGCCCGGAACGGCCCGCGGGCCGGGCTCGTGCCGATTTTCATCCATGGCACTCAGGCCGGGCCGGGCCGGGCCGGGCGCGGGCCTTACTTTTTTCTGAAGGCTCGGGCCGAGCCAAGCCTAACTTATTTTTTCTGTACAGTGCCGGGACTGGTTTCATGCCTAATCTTCACGGCCCAAAATTTTCAGTCTTAGTTTTGACCCAGCCCGTATGAAAATCATTGTCTCAGAGTAGCCTAGCCCATTCAAAAGCCAGTTGAATTAGGCTTGGTCCAATAATTTTTTTTTTTAAATGCATACATTTTTAAATTGGCATTATTCTACATCTAAACATTATAATTTATTCTTTTTAAAGAATAGTAGATTTCAACGCTTATTAAAATGTAGCTAAATTAAAATATAGTAAAACGTGTGAAAAGGAACCTGCTTAAAGACGGAACCCTATTTTAAACTGAAAAATGTGTTGATCCATGCAAAATTATTATACCAATACGTAATAAAATAATATATAATACATTTACGCATTCTAAGAAGGGAATTTGTCTATAACGCATTTTTTTTCTTTTCTGTACAATTCCGTCTTAGAAGATTTTACTGTATAGCATTTTTCAGATTTTTAACACTTCAATACATGGAATATAGATTAACAATATTAATGATAACTGAAACATTTACATGCAAGAAATAGAGATTCATTAAATATATATATATATATATCGCAGTCTGCGGCACTTCTATAAAAGTGAAGATTATAATCATGAAAAAAAAGTTAAGATAAATGTTTTTGGTCGGAACTCCCCGTACGAAACAAATTTTTAACCTAATTGACGTAAAAATCATTGTTTTGTAGAAATTCATTCGGGCCGGACCGGGCTCGGGCCGAACTTTTAATTTTTGTATCGGGCCGGGCCGAATTTTTTTTCTACGAGTCGGGCCGGGCCCGGGCCTGGAAATTCCGGCCCGTGCAGACCTCTACTACTTGATTATTCCGTCGACCAAAAAACTCTTGCCAAACTATAAAATTAAATGCCAATAATAGTTGATCGTAAATGTCTCAATCTCTTAACATTAAACACTATAAACGTGTTTGTTACGTCATCAAGTGATTTTTAATTCGACTTTTTATTTGTATTTTTATAACTGTTTTACTAATTTATTTGTTCTTTCGTTAATTAAAATAAAAATTATGTCATTATTTCATTTTACTAATGTTTTACTAATTTATTTGTTCTTTCGTTAATTAAAATAAAAATTGTGAAATTATTCCTTGGTTTTTTTTTCCTTTTTTCCCTTTTTTTTTTAGATGCATTGAAATTTTATATCTATTTACTATTAAGCATCTTTAAATGGTCGATTTAAGAATTTTATATTAGATTTCAGTAATTGAAAATATGTTTTTGAATAAAAAATGATATCTATATTATATTTGGATCTATTCATTGCATTTTTAACAATAAATGTTTTTGGTACTTTTTTATCACTTTTTAGAAAACTTCGAAACTACCAATATTTTTATTCATTTATTTATATTAAAAATAAGATTTTAAACAAGCTAAGAGACATGTTCAAAGCTCATAAATATTTAACATTCTACCAAGAAAAAGAAACATTAAATATTCTCATTTTTGAAGATTTTAACTTACAAACAAAATTTATGCATTTTACGCGTATTTATTGTACAAAAGATTGTTTGCAATGAATATTTTTTTTCTTCGGGCATAATAATTTATAAGTGCACTAACCAATAAAAATTCCTTTAATATGTAAAGTTTTGTTAAGTTTTTAACTAAAAACTGATATATGTTAGTATAGATATGAAAAAACAATTTAAAAAAAAAATACTTTTCTTTGTCTGTACGTATTGTTATTGGACGATTGGTAATAAAGTCTACTTTTAAATGATGTATATAAACTTAAACTTACACTATGTGCAAAATTACTTAAAAGTTGACACAATATTTTAAAAAATGTTAAATTATTTTAATTTATTAACGCCTAATTTTCAAAATCCACATAATAGCATAATAATTTATAAGTGCACTAAGAAATAAAAATTTCCTTTAATATGTAAAGTTTGGTTAAGTTTTTAACTAAAAACTGATATATGTTAGTATAGATATGAAAAAACAATAAAAATTATTATAGTTACATCATTTAAAAGTAAGATTTTATTACCAATCGTCCAATAACAATACGTACAGACAAAGGAAAGAAATATTTTTGTTGTTGTTGTTTTTCATATCTATACTAACATATATCAGTTTTTAGCTTAAAACTTAACCAAACTTTACATATTAAAGGAAATTTTTATTTTGGTGGATTTTGAAAATTAAGTGTCAATAACTGTTGTATTTCTTATATTCCTCTGAAGAAGACTATGTTTTTATAGTTAAAAGTACTAAGGTATTAAAATAATTTAACATTTTTTAAATACTGTGTCATCTTTTAAGTAATTTTGCACATAGTGTAAGTTTAAGTTTAGCTTTTAAAGATGAATTAAGCATTTCTATTTATTTATTTACTGATGTATATAAAATTTGCTTAGCTACATATTAAAAGGAAATAAATGATGTATGATGTAACAGAATGATGGCGTTCATTGCATCATAGACCGTACAATTTCAGAATATTTATATTTATTTGTTTTGAAAGTGACTCTGGATGAGTTGAAACATGTCAACAGCCAAACAAAACTATTTTACTGTTTTTAATGTTTTAATCTTAAACACGTAAAAATAACATATGTAACGATACAGCATCATTCAACTTTCCATCTAATATTTTTTTAGAGGTAGCTACAGCTACAGAATGCGGTGTTTACGTACAGTAGAATGACTATGCGCTACTTCAAATGCGACAAGTTTTTGCCTGTAGAACAAGTTTTCCCTGCATAAGTCACTTATTGCAGGGAAGTCAGAACAGGTAAAGATTTATAAACGTTCGCACACTGTTTCAGTTTACATTCGAAGTGCAAAGAAAAACTATTTCTTTTATTATTTTTGTCGTAAAATATTCTTTTGATTATTTTCCAATGTAATTGGGTCTGGTAATAGTATTAGGTAATAAAAGAGACATTCCTTAGTCGCAATAATCAAACAACTAGTTACCGGATTTTGATTCAGTTCTATTTGAAAAAAAAAAAAAAGGTAAAGATTCTTTTGTATTTTCTTCAAATTAATTCTTTTATTCTTAAGTTAGAAATGCCACGCTTTTTAAAATTTGAAAGGAAACTCTGGTGATCTCTAAAGAATAGCATATAAAAATATCAATACGTAGAAATCTAGCACTTTTTTATGCAACAAAAAAGCAAAAAACAAAATACAAATTTACAATTTGGAAGACAATCAAATAAAAAAACACTATAAAAATATTAATTAACAATTTATTGATAAAATTTTTGTAGGACTTATATTAATAAATAATTTAAATATTAATTTCTGAATAAGCAACATAGTGACACAACGAACAACATTAATTACAGTTGAATGACATATCCTATTCTATTAACCAATGTTTGTTTACATTTATTATTATATGAAAAGGGAAGGGGGCGGCTACATATGAGGACGCGAGTTGCAAAACTCGCCTTATCCAAAATTTAAAAAACTGAGTTTTTTCTATCAGTCTATTCTAATGGTGAACCTATATCGAAAAAATACTACAATCTGGGAAAAAAAACTAGTTTCATCGTGTATTTCTAAACCTTGGATTGCAATGAAAACCAATGCACGCAATCAGAGGTTTTTCGCAATTTCCCAAAATTTGATTTTCTCGATAAGGCGAGTTTTGAAACTCATCGTCCTCATATCATGATTCTTTGGTGCTTCTTCAATGATAGAACTCTAAATACTAGACAGAATTCTAAAATGTTATGGACCATATTCTCCCCTTGGGTTCGAGGCTACAAAACTTCGTCTGCTTGGGAATAACATTCATAACCGCGCTATTGAAAAGCATTGTGTTTAGAAAATTTATGCTTATATTTTATTTTATACGGCGTTTTAGACATTTCAGGGGCAGGTATGCATTATACATGAATTCTTTTCTTTATTTTAAAGTAATAACATGTATATTTTTCATTTTATTTATAAAATAAAAATTTTAAATTTTAGTTAATACGTATATATGGATTTTAATTAATATGTATACAAGTATTGATCAAAAATAATTTGTACAAAATAAATCTGCAGTATTTTATGCATGCATTTACTTGTATTTCTGCTGCATCAAATGACGCAATAAGGTAAACAAACGCGCTAGCCGCTACACCACGTGATTCCCACTGTGACGCCAAGAGAATACTGTACATTGATTTCGCTCTAGATATTGAAACTTAACCACTGTTCATTGCAATGGTTTGGTTCAATTCTGTTTTGAAAATAATATAATAGCACTCGATATTTAATTTATTTAAAAAAATTATCATTTAATTGTTAATGAAATTTCTCCAATGCATTAAGATAACAGCTATTAAATTATTCCATCGTTACAAAAAAAAAGACACATGGAGAAAAGGTGAAATAAGGGAGATTATTGGATCTTTTTGGTGAATTTTTTATTAAAATTTAAATTAAAAAATTACAGATTAAGTAAAATAATGCTAAAAAGTGATAAAATATCTTTATTAAGATTGACGATCGTTTCGTCGCATCAAAGACGACATTTTCAAAATCATTTATGATAGAAAATATTTTCACAAAATTTAAAAACAATTAACATAGTAAACAATGTCACGAGACATGATGCATAATGAAAAATATTGCAAACCTAAAATTAAATTAAAATTAAATTAGCTATTTGTGAGCGTGGATTCATTTTCATATAATTTAACAAAACAATAAGATGGTAAACAATGTCACGAGACAACATGCATAATGAAAAAACATTGCAAAACATAAAATACAAATAAAATTATCTTGGCTATTTGCGAGTGTGGATTAATTTTGACTATTATTATTAAAATTACATAGCATCTCTTTCCAAATTTTAGGTAATTCTATGGACACTGAATCATTGCAAATATTCTTCTTGCGTAAAAATATCTCCATTGATTCTCGAATTATGGATGATAAATAAAATCTTATTACTGAAATTTCGGTTCACAAAATTTTAGGTTTGCAATATTTTTCATTATGCATCATGTCTCGTGACATTGTTTACTATGTTTATTGTTTTTAAATTTTGTGAAAATATTTTCTATCATAAATGATTTTGAAAATGTCACCGTTGATGCGACGAAACGATCGTCAATCTTAATAAAAATATTTTATCACTTTTTAGCATTATTTTACTTAATCTGTTTATAAGTGATTTTTATACATGTTTTTATAAAAAAAATTACTTTAATGATAATTGAAATAAATAAAAAGCCTAACATGATACAACACGACGGCCTAAGAAGTTCAATGATTTAACGGTGAAAATGAAATGAAAGACTGTTTTTTTTTTTTTAATTAATAAAACTGAAATATCTTTCGATATGTGTGTCAAAATGATGTCATTTTCATTTTACAACCATCGAAATCAGAGAACTAAATATTCAAAAGACAAAATAATTTTGAAAATATGCATTACCTTTGAAAAATGACATAAATGAAATCCAGGTTTTTCATTCAAAAATGTCATTTATTCAATCATTTCATTTTTATTTCTAACTGTGTTAAAATAAGGTAATATTGTCATGTAATGTTTGTAATTTTCATTCACATTATAAAAAGGATTTCCGAATTATTATAAATATTTAAAATTAAATGTTAATTTCCTGTAATGATACAGCCTTTTATAAAATTTATTCGCAAAATACTTTCAAAAATATTATATTTGATCTAATTAAAAATTATCTGTGATAGATGGTGATTTCAACGCCCAACTCTGTTTTTTTTTTGTTTTTTTTTTTAATGACTTTCTATTTCGTAGCATACACATTTTTCATTTTCCGATGTATTTTATTTGTGAATGTTTATTTTGCGTGCGTTTTATAGTTATTTTGTTTAACTTTATCTTTTCTGGGTCATTTTTGTTATTTTAAGAAATTACTTTACAATATTTTTTCAAAAAAAAAAAATTGTTTTATAAGATGTATTATTTAGCTTCGAAATAATTGCATGTTTGATTCAATGATATTTTCATTTCTTTTAACCAAAACTTTTTTTCTTAACATAATCTAATTTTTGTTTCTTTTTAAACACATGGTCTTTTACACTCTTAAATTAAATGCATTTTTAGATCTTTTCCTTTTTTTTTTAAAGAGGAAAATCCTTCGTGTCTGAATTTTGCTTTATTTAAATTTAATTTAATTTAGCTGTTGTTGTTGAATGTAGAATTTTAATGTAAGTATTAATTAAAATTTAACAAGTCGTACGATTTTGTTCTATAAATTTAGCTTATATATATATTTAGATGTATAATAAAAGTAGATTTTATTTGTCCAAATCGAAAGATCCCATGCGATACAAGCACAATGAATCGGGATAACTAGTTAATCTACCTAACTAGTTAATCAAATGTTATTTGACGTCCCAACATTTTTCTTAAATGTCCCGGTTTTTAAGGTAACCCCTAAACCAACCCAGTTTTAATGAACCCATTAAATTCCCTAGGTTTTCATAAATTCAACTAGACAAAAAAAAGGAATAAATTATGACTATTTGAAAATAATGGTACAAAAACATCTAATTCCTCCCTTCTGTTGGCAAATTTTACTCGGTGGAGAAAAAAAAAAGTTCAGCAGAAAATTACCCTTTAAAAAGTGTGAAATTTAAACTCAAATTTTCTTATTTATGCCTCATGAATAAACAGCAATATAATGAATAAATACAATGAATAAATAGTAAGTTTACAGAAACTGTTTTTGCAAATCCGTTATGCAAATTCCAATTTCTTTCAGCCTTCGAAAACTGAACCAACATAAGGGGTAAAATTCTGTATGTGCGGCCGTGGGTGAGTTGGTTTCAACATTTCCCCTTTCCATGTCGGATTTTCTTTCACTGATATCTGACGTTATAGATAACTAAAAAATGCCAATAATGTCTTAAAACTAAAATCTTTTTTGCTTTCTTCTTGTTGTTCTTTTGTGAGATTTTCTTTAACAATAACTCAAATTTCTTATTTTGGTCATCTATTTTGCACTGAAAGGAAGTTCTGGGATTGAATTAATATATATAGTTACTAATTTAATAGCGAAATGAAACTTTCAAATGAAAAAGAGTTTTAGATGAACTAACTGGCTTACAGACTTTTGCGATTCTTTGTATAAAATTGGATTTATACTAGCTTATAATAAACTGGGTAAATCATGAAGTTTAAGATAAAAATATTTTGTTCCTTATTTTATTATTTTGATTTTTCCCCCATGATAACAATGAAATTTAGAGCTTCTTCATACTAAATTTCTTCGTTTATTTATTTACTTTATTTTTTTTTTTAAGTTTTTGTGCTACAAAAGTATGTTTCATGATCCAAATTAAATTCACTCTGAAAAAATTAATAGAAAACAAAACTTACAAATGAAAAAAGTTTCAGATGTACAATTTGTAACTAATATGAAGGCTTCTACAATTCTCTGAAAAAAATTGGAGTCATACTAAAAACAAGTCTGAATAAATCAAGAAAGGTAAAGTCTAAGTATAAAATATATTTTATTCCCCTTTTTTAATCAAAATATTTTTTAGATTGTTTTTATTTTCAACGGTTTTTTTTTTAAGCCTTAAAATTCTGTTGTATTGTATAATTCTAATTAAATATACTATTAATAATGAAAGACCTGAAATTTCATTAACTAATATACAATCTTTTACACTAATTTGGACACATTTATACTTAAAACAGTTAAATGTTAATAAGTGAGAATCCATTAAACAGAAGTACGAACGCAAATCATGACATTATAACAGCTAAAAATGCCCGATAAACAACAACCAAAAATTGTGTTTTTAACGTTAAAGTAATCAACTAAACAACTAAATTGCACATTCATGCAAGGATAATAATAATTCAGTGGTTAAAATTGAATAAAATTTCAGTGGTTACGCTTAAAAAATTTTCTTAGACGTCGGTTCTAATTCTGGTGAAAGAAAATAGCTCAAAATATCACGGAAACTAACACAGTAAGTAATACAATACGTAATAATAATTAGAACTCAATGAGAAATTATAATTAAATTACATATAAAAGATATAATTTACAGTATCGCATTTTCTTAATACAATACGCTCGGATATATATGTTCTTTCCGTAAAATAATGATTCATTGATCATATATTTACACTTACTTCAACATTTATATTGGAAAAAGTAGAAACATTTATTTTAAAAAATTTTGTTCAACCAGTGATACTACTACTACTACTACTACTAATAATAATAATAATAATAATAATAATAAACAAGTATGATTGGGGCTCTTACAAAATTTTCTTCTATATAATTCTAATTTGCTAATATCAATAGCATTGTTACACACTAACAAATATGAACTGCATTGCATTTCTTTGAACTTGGATGACAGTAAACAGTAAATAAAAAAAGGCACATTTCAACAGCACCCTCTGTTGGGTATTTGAATACAAAATTAGACCAAAATACATATTTTTAATTAATCACTTCTAACATAAAATGTGGTGCATTTCTACCCATGAGGTACTGCGATACTGCTAATGTAATGAAATGCCAATTAGAATTTATCAAAAGATAACAATCGGTGTGCAGATTTAAGTTTATACATATCACATATTGACATAAACTCTTATTACTATATTCCTGAAATTCTAATATTTACAAAAGAGCGTAGTTAAAACAAACAGTAACTAAATATTTAATCTCAAAAGTCTTTGGAAATATTCAAAGATATATATTTCATCTCCGGAAAGATAATATATCACAGACGCCATAAATCAGAAACTCCGTTTCTTTTAAACTATCCAATTTGGAAGCATTTTTACGCCTTATATTTGCACATCGACTCTACTTTTCAACTTTCCGGCTAAAATATCGAACAAAATATCAGACGGAGAGTTAAAAAAAATGTTAAATAAAAATAAAAAATGAAACACCCTTCTTGCATTCGATCGATGAAGTTCCATACAAAAGGGAAAGTACATGGGGAGGTAAGAAATGTAAAAATTTGAAACCCGTGGAATGGCAGCGAAGTCTTGGAGCGATCACGATGAAAGCAATAAAACGACATCGGAATATCGATTCTTTCTCCGTGGGCGGTCTTCTTGATTCACTCATCCTATCAAATTCTAAGAAATGCAGCCACGTGATCAGAATAATCCAATAGGATAAGGCATCTGTTCCGGATTCCGAAACAGCCAAAAAGTTGAGAAGAAGGAGAGATAATAAGATACCAAATCATTAGAATGAAAATAGACTGAATACCTTCCTTAGATTTGCATTTAATGTCTCAATGGGATTTTGAGATGTATATATGAATTTTATATATGTTTTGTGTGCATATATTTTTTGTTATTTATGTCGAATAAAAGCTTATTGAAACAGTTATTCACACTTCGTTGCCGAAAAGAAGAAGAGAAATATTTTCAGAAAACAAATCGCGATAAGTAATAAAATTATAAATTGCTCCATGATTGGATTTCTTTGAAATGAATATTGCATACAAATTTTCGGGAGCACTTTTTGCTCTATTCTATAACTAAATATTTAAAGAAAGATGTTCATTGATATCCTCTGAGAATTAAAAATACTGGAAGAAAAATCCCTTTTTCTATTAAACTTTACTGAAAAATTTCTCCTAAAATTACAATTATTTTTATATTGGATTATATAACACACCAGTGGCCACTAATGCAAATATTCTTTAATCATTGCGTATATTGTAAGTATTAACTGTTTAGAAAAATTTGTGTCTGAAATAAGAATCTGAAGCTACTCTCTCGTTTTTTTTTTTTTTTTTTTTTTTTTTTTTTTAAGTACATTTCTATCATAAATGAATACATGACATGTTCACATGTAAGTAAACATACTTAAAAATAATCTTATGTATAAATTACTTTTTGTTGTTTTTTTAAACTAACAATAGATCACAAACGAGTGTATGATATGCTGAAATAACAGCAATCATAGTTAAAGATAATACTGTCAATAAATAACTCGTTTTCTTTTAAGTAAAAGTACATTACAAACGAGTGCATGATATCCTCAAACATAAAAGATAACTTGATAACTAACTTTTGCTTATCTTAAAAAATAGCTCTGCACAAAAATACTTTTTTATTTTTAAACAAAATTGTATCATAAATGAAATCATGGCACCCTCGAATATAAATAACCATGCTTAAAAATAACCCTGTATAAAAATTACTCGTTTATTTGAAGTAGAATTGTATCATAAACAAGTACGTGATATGCTCAAATATAAGTAACCTTGTTTAAAAATAACTCTGTAAAAAAAAAAAAAAAAAAAAAAAAAATCATTTGTTTAATTTTGAATAAAATTGTACCATAAACGAATTCATAGTATACTACAATATACAACCATGTTTAAAAAAAAATCCTGTTCAAAAATTACTCGTTTATTTGAAGTAAAATTGTACCATAAACGAGTGCTTTGTTTTCTCAAACATAAGTAAACACACTTATGATAATCTTGTAAATAAATTACTTGTTTATTTTAAAGTACTATTGAACTATAAACGTATTCTTGATATTCCCAAATGTAAGTAACCGTAGTTTAGGATTATCCCGTCGATAAATTACTTGTTTACTTTTAAGTAAATTGCAATAAATGAGTGCATGGTATTCCCAAATATATATGTATATACCTTAAGTAATATACTAAACAGCTTTGGTTTTCCAGAAGCTCCGTTGTTGTGTAAGCTATCTAGAAAAATAATTTTGGTGTGTAATTATGGTAAATAATATTTTTACAATAATCTATTAAGAAAGTTTATTTTATATTCGATACACCCTCGCATTACTAACTACTGCCTTGGTCAAATATACTGAGCACTCTATATTTTAAACACACCATTAAAAATGATAGCCGGATACAAATATTTAATTTTAAAGAAAAATCTTTAAAAAGATTACTAAACTGTTTCGGTTTTCTAGAAGTTCCTTTGTTGTGTTATACGAGTTAATAGGCAATCAAGAAAATTAAAATAATTTTTACAGAGAATGTCAAAATATAAATACAGTCGGGCCTCTATTTAAAGAAGTCGCTAAATCCCGAAAAAAAGTTCGTTACATGGAAAATTCGTTAAATAGAGGGTCACCCTTTAAAATACTTTAAACTACATAAAACATATTTTAAGTCCATAAACACTAAATATAATTAAAAAAAGTAATTAGTCACACTTTTTTTATAAATTATATCTATTTGTTTTACTTATTTTACCCATCAAAAAGAAATCTGCAAGGGAAATAAGAATGAAACAAAACATTGTCTAGAAATACGTTGTATTTTCAGTTAAAAAAATAATTTTACACTAAAATCACGATTTTTTTTATTATGGTTGATAAGCTGTTTGAATTTTCTTCATGCCTCATCAAGAATTTTTTTTTCTTTGATGCTCAAGCACTTTCGCTTTGACATTTTTGACCTACAAGAACCGAAATTACCAACACGATTGATCATGATCAACAATCTAGAAAACGGTAAACTATAGTTTAAGGACACGGGGCAGCTTCATTGAGGGTTAAAAGGGGATATTGAAAGTTTGCTCTTCTTGGGTGGAAAGCAAAAAATCACAAAGGTCTTACTGCTCTCGGTGAGTTAGGTGCCTGGTAAGATCTGTTTATGGTCATTGATCATCATAAAATGTATTAAAAGAAAGAATAAGTTTGAACTGTCCAGTAATATTTTAAGAAATAGGGAGAAAAAAAATTTAGATCCCAAGGAAAAGTTCGTTAAATAGAGAATACACTTCGCTATTTGGAGGTTATTTTATTAGAGGTTATATTATAAGAAATTTGCAAAATGTTCTTGGTTCCAAGTAAATTTCGCAAAATAGAGGTTCGTTAAATAGAGGTCCGACTGTAACTTAATTTTTAGCAACGAAAATTATGAGAATTTATTTTAAATTTGCATGTCTAATTTATAAATCTATATACGCATAAATCTAAGACGATTTATCTAAGTAGAAAATAACTTAATTGAAAGTGCGAGAATTAAAAAAAGTTATATAGTTAAACTAAAAAAAAATGTAAGTTTTTGACATCATAGCGGGATTTCTGTTACGTTAGAGAATAGAATCATAGAATGTTTCAAAAAATTGAAAACAACAACAACAAATTAGCTTACTAAATTATCAACATTAAGTCAACTCTAAAAATGTATATTAGGTAACATTTTGAATGCCCTAAAGTATAAAAAATGTTCCACATGAAAATGTTCAAGTTACTAAATAAATTATGTTTACTAACAAAAGTATTTAGATTTTCTCAATTTTCTCAACATGCCAATTTTTATTACAAAACAGTTTTATTTAAAAAAAATCTTGAAAATTTCTATGCTTACGCCTGTTAACTATGTCTGAAATAATAATTATAAGATTATTATGAGAAAATATGTAATAGAAATTTTAATTGCTGAATTTATTATTATTATTATTATTATTAGACTTGTCTTTGAGGCGTAAAACCAACAGAGTGAAAAAGTACCTAAGCCTTGTTTTACGCTCCTAAGCAGTGTTGAATTATAAAAAAAAGAAATGCAGCAATTAAAATTTCAAAATTTACAAAATTATATATATGTATGTAATAATAAAAATTTTCGCCCTTTTATCTTAATTAAACTATTCCAAATTATTATAATATCTACCTTTTTTACTTAGCTTTAATACTATCTTAAATATCTTTATCTTTTTTCCATGCTTTAAATGCGTATTCCTTTATTATTCTAAAAACCTTAAATCCATTCGTCTAATCTTATAAAACCCATTAAATTACCTTTTTTTCATTTTATTCTGAAACTAAATTCTTTTTGTTTCGAATGCATTTAATATCCTTTATTCTCTGATGTTCCACATCCCATAATTCCTTGCCAAACCCGCCAAGATTTGTTTACGTTATAAAACTGACGCCAAGACTAAAGAGTTCATCATCGACGTCACGCGTACTCCCCCCTTCCCCCGGAGCTAAGTCCTATCGTAGCCTGACTCTGGTCGCGTCCTTCCGACTATTTTTACGGGATTGGTTCTTTCACTTGTAATGTATTCGTACGCATGCCTTTTTCGCAAGTATTTAACCTGTTGAATTGGCTGGGAGAGAAAGAATATTACGATTATTGATTTGCTTAAATAACCCATGTCACCTGGAGAGCTTTGTTTACTGTTTCTTCGTCTTTACTGTTCTAGTATTTAACATCTAGCGGTTTCTATTTACGACGTAACAACGGCCCGAACATGGATAGCATATTGCTAGTGGAGTTTGGTGCATTTTATGATCATCTAATAAATATTTGATGAATCTAAAGGCTTCAGTTATTATTTCCGGGAAACTACCAGTAGACGTCGCCCTGATCTTCGACTCTTAACCATAATTTTAAGACTTCAAAACTTTGATTTCTCGGTTGAGTTAGATAACGAGTGTATGGCTGCTGCTTAAGACCGATATGTTTATATCACACTAGTGAATACGTATCAATCAGTCGACAGGATTCGAACCTGTGTGGGGAAACCCCAATGGATTTCGAGTCCAATGATTGAATTTTTATTATTACATGTACAATCTAATAGAATTTTGAAAGATTTTTGATATTTTATATTCAACAATTTAAATTTTTTCTCCTAATTGACTAAACTCTTTATATTATTTTTTATTAAATTACTAAAATACCTTAAAAAGTTCCATATTGGTATTGCGGATGAAAAAAAAAAATATTTTTAAAATTTTCACTCGCAAAAAAAGTTCCAAAATAACATGCTAATTATAAAATACATTTGATAAACAGTATATAATACTGCATAAAATACATTTGATGCTAAAATCCCATGTTTATAAAATCCCTCTGCTATAAAAATCTATTTGATGCTAAATCCTTTTAAGTTTTATCATAACAAAATATTTAAAAAATTCATATTTTGACATTTTGCATGTGTTTGTGTACACTCTGAAATAAAGTCTCAGTTATAATTGAGAATTTAAGCGAGATATGAAGAATTATAATTTAACCACTCTTACAAACTAACTCAACCAAATAATTAATTTTAATTATTTCAAATTTTAATTATTAATTTATTAATTTATTAATAAATTGATTACTCGTATTTATCATTATATATTATATTATCATTATATTATATTATCATTATATAAATATGTAATTATTTATTCGTGTATTAATATCGTAATTAATTTTCTTGAATATAAAGTATTGAGTAGATATAAATAGAATAATATTGAATGAATTGAAGTTATTAAAAATATGGAGATAAGAAAGAAATATTTAAAAAGTTTGAAATACAAATGGAGAAATTCGAAAAGAACGACTACATTGATTTAATATTAATTTTCAAACAGGAAGTCCCTCGTACGCTAATGTTAAATCTATGGAGGCGTTCTTTTCAAATTTCTCGCTTGCATTTCAATATTTTATTTATTTATTATTATTATTATTATTATTTATTATTATTACTGATTTTTTTATTTATTTATTTTTTTATTGATTTATTTCTTTCACTGATAGTATTGATTTCTGACCGGCTTAGTTTTTACTTTTTCGATTTTCTGCAGATTTATATATACATAAAATTGTTTTCACTTTCAGAACCGGCTCGAAAAATAAAATTAGCTTCATAAAAAAAAAAAAAAAAGCTACTAAAATCCAAAAAGTAGAAACTAACAAAGTTAGAGATCGACTTCAGCTATCATATGCCAATACAGAGCTGGTCTACATGAATCGCTTGTGCCATTTACAAATTGATGGAGATGGGCACAGGAAAGTCGTGGAGACGATCTCATTATTGGATAAAGCAGGAAGTGGACAGTAAAGAGTATCAATCGCGGATGATTATTGACTTAACATGCTTCTTGCAACCAATGGTGAACATACAGAAGTTTAGCAATCGTTGCAATAAAAAAACCTTCAATATATACTTCTAATGTTATACTATTTTCCATACATGTATCTGTTCAGTTGTTTTTGTAATAAAACTGCGTTTATTTAGCATTTTCGACAACATTCGACAAAAAGTCGTAAGTTATTTTCCTGGACTTCCTTTTTCAAAGGTTCTATTCGCCAACAAAAGAATGGGGAGTCTCGGCAAAAAATGAGGCGGTGATAAACATGTCAGGGATATCGTCCGTTGACCTCTGATCTCTGGACGAGCTTCAGAAGACTGACCACATCAAAGAGAGTGGATGATCACATCAGAGGTTTCGCTGAGGCAAAACACAATCTGATCGAACCTTAGTGCATTTAAATGCTTTTTTCAAAATTCCCCAAGGAAAGTTGTGGATCACCCTCCTGACTTTTCTCTTCCAAACGTTCTGTGGCCATCATCAAAAGGATGGGGAGAAGAAAGAAGCAGTGATAAACATTACAGAAATCTCCTCCGTTGACCTCTGACCTCTAGACGAGCTTCAGAAGACTAACTCCATCAAAGAGATTGAATGACCACATTAGAGGTTTCGCTGTAGCAAAACGCAATCTGATCGAACGTTGTTGCGTTTATTTTGATTTTTTTCAAAAATCCCAGACGGAAAATGTAAATCCCTCTCCTGGCCTTTCTTTTTCAAACGTTCTGTGGCCATGAAAAAAAGAATGGGGAGTCTTAACAAAAGAAAGAGGCGGTGATAAACATATCAGGGATATCCCTCGCTGACTTATGAACTGTAGAAGATCATCAAATGACTGACCACATCAAAGAAAACGAATGGGCACATCAGAGATTTAGCTTAAGCAAAACGCAATCTAATCGTTCCTTGGTGCGTTTATATGCTTTTTTTCAAAAATCCACAGCGAAGTTTGTGAAACACTCACCTGGCCTTTCTTTTCCAAACATACTGTCGCCATCAACAAAAGAATGGGGAGACTCAACAAAAGAAGGAGGCGGTGATAAACCTTACAGGAAACTTCTCCGTTGGTCTCTGACCTATAGACGAGTTTCAGAAGACAGGCCACATCAAAGAGAGCTAATGGCCAAATCAGAGGTTCCGCTGAAGCAAAACGCAATCCAACTGAACCTTGATGTGCTCATATGCTTTTCCAAAAATCTTCAACAAAAGTTTCAAATCACTTTCCTGGACTTTGTCGTTGCAAATCGCTCTCCTGGACATTGTTTTCCAAACGTTCTGTGGTGATCAACAAAAAAAGGGAAGTCTCAACAAAAGAAAGAGGCAGAGAAAAACATGTTAACGACGTCCACCGCTGACCTGTGACCTACAGACTCCCGACAGAAACCATAAAACATGAAAGGGAGCGCCTGACCACATCAAACGTTGCGACGAAGGGAAATGTGGTCTGTTTTAATAAAATTTGAAATTGTAAAGAAATTTTGTGGTCACCTTACATATTTTAGAGACCTGTATAATCATTGCTTTAAAAACTAGATTCTCTTTATTTTAGTTCCTGTGTTAGTATGAATCAAAGACAGTCTGTAGTTTCCTCTAAAATGCACTGTGCACACTCGTACACATTCATTCGCACACGTCATTTAAATCTAGATCATCCATCTTGGCTGTCATTGCGCAAGGCGGATACGTCTAGATTCACTTTCATCTTTTGGATCCAAATTGGTTCTCTGTGCCCCAAAACTTTTTATTTTCATATAAAATAAAACGTAATTAATTCATCAACGACACAGAAATATTTTCTAATTATACGAATTTCATTTAATTAAAAAATATTTTAATTTTATGTATACACACCTCGATTTATCTTTTTATAACGATTTCTGTAAATGATCATCTGTTATACTAGGACTTTCTCAAAGAGTATTCGAAACACATCTGCGGTTTCAAACTGAAAATTTTCTATTACTGTTATGTCTTCAGCTTTTAATGAGCCCGTGAAAAAGTTTCGTTATATGTACATTGCTTGCTTTATAATTTGGATTCACGTCTTGAGTCAGTCATAATTGATAATTATAAACGACGAAGTTCGTAGCAATAAATAGTCTCATTTGAGCCGATAAAGCTCAAATCGATGAGTAATGTTGAAATTTTCGGAAGGAAGAAGCGAGATTTTTGGAATACTGATACTTTCGGTCCGGTCGAATTTTTAGCAGCATATTCGCCAAAAACGAATTTTTTGCGAAACTCAGATTTTGGGGCGAAAACGAAACCGAATTTTCGGTCGATTTCTAATTTCAGTCGAACCTCGATTTAAAGAATCGTTCGGGACTACCAACTTTGCTCGTTAAATCGAGATTATTCGTTAAATCGGGATAATCAAAGGAATTTTTTTATACAACAGCACAAGTTAAAGAAGTAAGAAAAAAATCATGCGTAAGCGTAGATTATGAAACACTTTCCAACACATTCGGAATAATGTAACAAAACTGCACCGTTTAAAAAATTAAAATATTACGTCTAATTCAACACTATGGAAACGCATAATACATTTCAAAACCCAATTTCAGCTGCTCTCATCCACAATCGGAACATTATGCGAATTTTTTCAGCAGCCCTGTATATGATATATAGATTTGAATCTATTAACTACATGCATGCCAAAATTTAGTTCACTTAAGCGATACATATACTTCAGTTGAAAATTTACCTGCAGCAATTTCCTGTATTAAGGAGAACGGTACGTGAATACTTTTGTGCATCCCTGTATTTGAGGTATTGAAATTATATATAACGAGTAAGATGCAAAAAATTAATTATATTTAAAAGCTCATATACCGAATTTTAAATCGTACACTCCCGCAATTATTACTCAAAGACAGTACTGTACTGTAACCGATTTTTTTTGTGTGACCCTGTAAAAGAATAAAAGATGCTATGAATGCCCTGTTCTAACGGGATCATAGTGAAATTCAGTGATTTATATCAGTTTCAGTACATTTGAAATAGCATAATGTCATTAAAATACTCTGCAAAAGATTTTTCCCCATATACCATAATGTAAAGGAGTACTTTTAAGTGCCCCTGTAAATGAACGATTAATCCTACATACTTCATATACAATACCAAACATGCTTTGGTGATCCTAAATAACCTTTATCAATTTCATGAAAATCCGAGTATATTTACGGAAGTTAGAGCGTGGACAGACGGACTGACGGGCAGACAAACCGAATGCATAAACACTTTTCAACTTTGTTGGAAAGTGTTAAAAATGCATTTCAAGCAATCATTACTAATACTAGGGGATCGAACCCGAGCCCCTCGGGTTACAGGGTATAGGTGAAAACCATTTTATTTTCTTTCTTTCTTTTTTTTTTTTTTTTTTTTTTTTTTTTTGTAATTACTTTTTACATGTAACGTATATTTTAGATTGCCCACTAACATCAAAAAGAATTTTTATCTGAAAAATATCAATTATGCAATCAAATAAAGGTTTAAAATTTATTAAAAGCGATACTTTCACAGGTCACCGCACGCCAGGAGTTATTAGCGAAAGATTTTGGAACTTCAAGAGTCTTTCCGATCATTTCAGTACTTTAATCGCGTAGTTCAATCACATGTCTGTTAAATTTGTTTCTTATTTACATTAATTTATATATTTTTCTATAGAGGAAGTTTTAATTTTGTTATAGAACATTAGACGGAAACAAATGCTGAACTTTTTACATTGTTTTAAGGGCAAGCGTATTAATCTTTCGTAATCGAGCTACACGTGATATATAAATTAAAAAATTAATTCATGCTTGAAAATCTATATATATTATGCTATCGTACGTGGCACAGAAATCGCGATTATTTGTTAATTGTTTAATGGCAACACCTTAATGAAACGAATCTCATTGGTTATTGTGTAATATTTTTAAAAAGGGAATAATAATAAATAAAAAAAAGTTTAATTGATAACTATAGAACAAAACAATTTATATAATAAAAAAATATAAAAGTAAATAAACAATTTATTAATAAATAAACTACAACATCCGGGTTACCATATCAAGCAAAATAACGACACTTTGGCGTCAGAAAAAAAATCGCGTCAACGTGGTGCATATATGACATCTTTGTCGTATTTTATTCCTCTCATTTAAAATACAATAAATAAAGGTATTTTTCCAGTATAGGAACTTGGCGAAATAGAGAAAAGGTCCATGGCGAGAAAAGAAATTTGGCTACGTATTTTCTGGCAACCTATTTCATCAAAATATTTTTTTCGAATAAAACCACATAAAAGTTGCTATGACCGCAAAAAGTTCATACTTTTATGTTAGCTGGGCGCAATTCTCGCCAATAGCATTTTTTAACTCGCCAGCAGCATTTTTTATTTTTCGAGGGGTAAATCAAAACAATGCTTTGATGCTGAAATTAAATGGTTTATGGTATTTATTCTTTCCTTTTCCTTTTCTTTTTTAAAGTGAAATTCATGAATTTGAAGTGTTTCAGTTTTAAATTAAAGTTATCCATGTTTGGCGATTTATCACCTGTGCCCGACTAACATAAAAATATCGAATTCTTGATTTCTCTATCAGAATCTTCCGATTTGGCGAAGGATTGAGCAAGTAAATTACATTTTGAAAAAAAATGTGATACAATACCTAGCATACATTTAAGGGACACCAAACTGGTCGCCACGGGCAGCTAGTTATTTTAAAAACCGTAATAACTCAGTCAATTAAAATACAATTTTCAAAGAAATTGCATTTGAAAGTAGATTTTTTTCTCTATTTGACTGTGTAAAAATTGAAAATGTGCGATATTTGGAAACTTAAAAAATCGCTGATATAGCACGCATTATAATTTCAATTTTTTTTTCAATTTTTATGAGAAAATAGCAACAAAAAGTACAGTAATATATTATTTTCTTTCCTCCGTGATTATTTTCACTCTACTTTTAATCCTCCATGATTTTCAACAGAAATGGAGTACTTCAGTTGCCACAATTACAAAAAATGTATTAAAAACTACAAAAAAATTAATATCTCAAAATTAAATTGAGATACAGCTTTCAAACAAATTGCAATAAAAAGTACATTTTTTTCCTTATACTACGGTGTAAAAATTTAAAATGTGCGATGTTTAGAAGTTTAAAATTTTGCAGTAAAGAAAATTGCAAAACCGAAATTTCATTTCAAATTTCAAATTGTTGCCATTCGCAAAATGACGTATGCGTTACGCACAGATATGTTTGTCCTTTATAATATAGATACAGTAATTAGGATACAATGTAGTATCTGAAATCTTTTCAAATACACCGCAAACAATTCCCCCTATACCATCATGAACGGAATTCTTTTGTGTGGCCCTGTAAATGAACAATAACTATTCTTTGCACCGCATATGCAACAGAATGCATATTTTAGTGATTTTCATAAATGAATATCAATTTTACTATGTTTGAAGGAGTGTAACACGATTAAAAATCATTTGAAATGATTTTTTCCCATTGCCCGTAATGTAACGGAAAACTTTTGACTGTCCCTGTAAATGAATTAAACGTGCTGCAAACTTTATTTGAAATAGGGAACGTGCTATGGTAGAGGTCACTAACTTCCAAAAATTTTAGAACGATCCGAGCATATTTACGAGAGTTAGAGCGTGGACAGACGGCTAGACGGACAGACAAACCGAAGTCACAAACACTTTTCAACTTTGTTGGAAAGTGTTAAAAAGGGCTGTAAATAAAAAGAATATTTCGCACTTGCTTTAATAACGATTTTAAACATTTGTTGCTTTACGAAAATACATTGTTTAAAAATTCATTCTTTTTTCATGACCGCTATGAATCACAATTAATTTAATTAAGAAAGAGTCTCATTCATTCAAATTTTGTAGATAAATTATAAGATATCTTTTATAGATGTTTGTTTGCGTTATTTCAATTTTGTATTCCAAACTTCTTTATCGATTTTTTCATGAAGCTGTAAAAATAGTATTATCGACATTATAAACCATTAGATTTCGTTTCAAGTTTCAAAGAATCTAAACTTTTAACTGCTTCTTTGAATGTTCAATGCTTCATCTGTATAAAATATATAATGTGAACATTAAAAAGTTCCACAGTCTTACTTAAAAGGCGACTAATGTAATGAAAAAGATGTTACAAGTTTAAAATATTACATTTATTTAAAACTTCTTAGTACTTTCAAGCCTAGGCTCATCATCAGAGAATATCTTAATAACTAAATGTTGTTTATTTATACAATTAAGTCACTTTGTTTTCAAAATGAGAGAGCCAATAATTTAGTAATTAAGTTCAAAGTAGAAGTAGCAGTAGCAGTTTCCTAGATTGAATTTATTTAGAGGAAATATGTATTATTATTATTAATTGCAGTTCCATTTATTTTATGACATCACTTTGTTTCTCATACGTCATTTTCTATGGGTAGAAGAAAATATTTAACTTCTGTACTTTAAATTTTAGTACGTCACTTTTTCAGGTTTTCAGGATTTATTTTCAGCTACGTAAACTGCTACTGCTACTTTTACTTTCAACTCTAATAATTATTGGCTCTCTCATTTTCAAAACAAAGGGACGTATTTGTATAAATAAACAACATTTAGTTATTAAGATATTCTCTGATGATGAGCTTGGAAGGCTTGAAAGTACTAAGAAGTTTTAAATACAATGTATATTTTAAACTTGAACATCTTTTTCATTACATTAGTCGCCTTTTAAGTAAGATTGTGGACCTTTATAATGTTCACATTATATATTTTATGTTGAAACAAGGTGAAAAATTGCGTTTCGTCTTATGATATTTGCTTCATCTCTTTCATCCTCTTCATCCGATCCATTTACTACAGCATGAAATACCTCGGTATAATGTATATTTTCGCATGTAGATATTTTTGCGTCATATGATACATATTCAGAAAATCGACAATCAGGAACACTGAAAATATTTTATAAATATTAGAAAATTTCTTCAATTTTTCACTTTTTTTTTTTGCATAGAAAGTTATTTGTTAAATCGGGATTATAAATTCGTTAAATCGAAGTATTATAAATCACGATTCCTTGAATTGGGGATCGACTGTACAGTAGAACCTCGATTATCCGAAGTAACTGGGACCGACCCTCTTTCGGAAAATCGAAATTTTCGGATAATCGAGAATGCTTCAATTTTAAGATTAAGCAGAAATATATGCAATATTTCTTATTATGGTAACAAGTGCTTAATAAAAATAAAGCAATAGCAAAATAGAAACAAGAATAAATTATCTAAATTTTAATTTTCAAATTAAGTACCTTTTACACATATCACAAGGGTTTGAAAAAATGTTTCGTTTGTCGCAGTTAATTCGATTGCCTTTGCTTTGAAACTCTATCACAGGGTTTTTTTTTTTAACATTATTAGTTCACCAGTATCACAATCTTTCTACTGCTCCAGTCATGACAAATCTTTTGCAAAACATTCAAAAGCTTCAGAATTGCTACTTTTTTCGTTTTCTTCGTCCCACTCCGCAGCTTACGGGAGCTCAAGTTAAATTTAAAGGAACTCTAAGACAGGGGATCGAAAATATTTATATGTACTCATAGTTCGAAAAGGACAGCTTGCACACATGGAATATGATAGTTTAAAAAAAAAAGCAAAATGAATTTGCAGACAAAGAATGTAATAGTAGAAAGAAAAAACCTTTAAAAATGTATTTCGGTTAAAAGAGTTTCGGATAAAAGAGGTTCTATCGTATTATTAATCAAAGCCAGTCTGCATTTTCCTCTGAGATGCACCGTGCACACACACGCACATTCATTCGCACACGTCATTTAAATCTAGATCATCCATCTTGGCTGTCATTGTGCAAGGCGGATAGTTTCTAGATTCACTTTCATCTTTTGTCTGCCATCCATTAGCTAAAGAGCACTTCGCTCAAAACCCCACTCCGAGTCGCTACTCCAACCCCCGGAAAAAGGATCGGGGTTGAGCCAGATCCCTAAGGCTTGCTCTCGATAAATCTCTCCTCTTTTAGAAAAATTGCAGAACAGTCGTTCGCATTTCGGAAAAATCTTGATTTTAGAATCCTATTAATCTTATTTGCGTTCCCCGCAGATTACATTTAAACCCGATGACAAATCAATATTGGCGTATGCAGATTGTAATATTATTTTATCATTTCATAGTTGCATGGGAAATATGTTGTTTTATTAGAATAACCATACCTTGCATACGCTATGACTCTCGTAATGAAGGAATATAAAATTTACTATCTATATTACAGACAAACTTGTCCCTAAGTAACGCTGACGTAACTTCGAGATTGGCAAAATCAGACGTTTAAATATCGCTTTTATTGCAATTTTTTAAACTTCTAAACATCGCACATTTTCAATTTTTACACCATCGAATAGGCACAAAATATGTACTTTCAAATGCATTTTTTTTTAAAACTCTATCGCAATTATTCATTTTTTATCATTTTAGAAATAATTTTCAAGCATGATTTTTTAAAAAGGATCGGGGCCAGATCCCTAAGGCTTGCTCTCGATAAATTTCTCCTCTTTTAGAAAAATTGCAGAACAGTCGTTCGCATTTCAGAAAAATCTTGATTTTAGAATTCTATTAATCTTATTTACGTTCCCCGCAGATTACATTTAAGCCCGATAACAAATCAATATTGGCATGTGCAGATTATAATATTATTTTATCATTTCACGTTCATCACAGTTGCACGTGAAATATGTTGTTTTATTAGAATAACCATACCTTGCATACACGTATAACACTTGCAATTGCAGGAATATATTATGAGGCATTCTCTTAAAATTTTAATTTTCAGGAGTAAAGATCTGCTGAAATTAAACTTAGTAAAATAACATTTTAAACTTATAGACGAATGCCTTAATGATTCGAAATAAAGAAAAAATAGTCAGCAGCGAAGATTTTTTTTATTTAATTGAAGTTTAAGTTAAACTTGCGAGTTTAATTTTCATTACCACTTTACCTCTCTAACTTTTTATTTTCTTCTAAATGTTTACTTATAATGAATTTGCGTAGTACCCACAGAACATTTAAATAAGAAATAATAACAATGTAGTATTCTTAGTACAAAATTTTGGTATAACATTGTCTTGAACGGGTGTTAAAGAAGGGACGGTAAGGAAAAAAAGGGGACGGTAAGGGGGGAAAAAGGATGGTACGGTAAGGAAAATTACGACCTATTTTTAGGCAAATCATGTTAAAACTAAGTGATAGCCACAATGTTCATTTATTTTTAAAAACAGTTATTTACATTGGATTACATTTTTAAAAATATTTAATTTACCTCGAAAAGTGCAGGAATAAACCTTGGTGATAGTAAGACTACCAACAAATCCACGATGCTTGAAATTGATATTTAAATGCTGATTTAAATCTTGCAGTAAATTGCCTGTCAAAAAATTTTAGCCATTCTCTTTCTAGCATACTTCTGCACGAGAAAAAAATTGAAAAAAATTCTGTGGCTGCATCTGAAGTGATTTTCTGTTTAATGTTAGCGAGAGGGTAGCGGTCGTTGCAGCAACTGGGAACCTGAAAATTTGAGCATGCGCATCAGCTCTGGATTTTTGCCTGAGTGAAGAACCAGATCGAAAATAAACACCGTTTTAAAAAATATATACCTATTTTTTAATTATTGATTTAAGTTAGGTATTTTTTTATTAGTAATAATAATAACAACTAAACAAAGTCATTTGATAAATTTAAGAGTATTCTTATAATTAATAAATAAGCAAAAAATCTTATCAGGTTTGTTTTCATGGCTGTTTACATCAGTTGGCAGAAAATCTCTCTTTCTGAAGCCTAAAAAAAGTGACAAGGCTCATATTCTCGAAAAATACCGAATTTTGCTTCGTGTTTTCACTTAATTCTTATGTAAAATAATCATATATCTTTTTGCTGTTGTTTTTTAAGAAAAAATAACGGCACAGATGTCATATACGCACCTCGTTGGCGAGATTTTTTTCTGACGCCAATGTCATATACGCACCGGGGTACTTAACTGGCACTAAAGTGCCGTTATTTTGCTTGATATGGTAACCGGTTGTTGTTTATTTATTGATAAATTGTTTATTTACTTTTATTTTATTTTTAAAATTATATAAATTGTTTTGTTCTATAGTTATTAATTAAACATTTTTTTATTTATTGAAAAATAAAAATATATATGTAACTGGTATTCGAAAACGAGGTTTTCGCCAAATTGGATTTAGAAAAAAATCGCGCCATCGTAGTGCGTATATGGCATCTGTGCCACAATAATATCTACAAATGAGTCTTACTTTTATCAGAACTTTAACATAATGGTAAAATAAGTTATTTTAAGCACTTCATTTTTGTAGTTTATATTTTTGTAATTTTTAATATTTCTTGAATTTTCTTTTTTAAAACGCTGATAAAATCACTTTAGTTTTGAAAGTAACCGCCACACTGGCTTGTTTATCTCGTAGTTTCAAATTGGCAATCATTTACAAAAATGGCATTTTGGCACGTTTTGAAAAAAATTGCCAATTCAAACTGCAGACATATAACAATTTGGCGAGACGATAAATAGATTTTTGTTATTATCAGTTTGTTGTTACCAGATCGTGGCTTTGACGAGGTTTGTCCATTTTAGAGATTGCTTCATAGCGAGTTTCGTGTGTCCAGTGATGTTTTTTTTTCGGTTTCATGGGCGCGGAGCGCTCATACAAGCGTTACTGACCGCGGCATTGACGAGTTTCGAGCATTTTAGAGATTGCTGTACAGCGAGTTTCGTGTGGCCAATGATGTTTTTTTTCGGTTTATGGGCGCGGAGCGCTCATACGCGCGTTACTGACCGCGGCATTGACGAATTTCGTGCATTTTAGAGATTGCTGTACAGTGAGTTTCGTGTGTCCAATGATGTTTTTTTCGGTTTATGGGCGCGGAGCGCTCATACGTGCGTTACTGACCGCGGCATTGACGAGTTTCGTGCATTTTAGAGATTGCTGTACAGCGAGTTTCGTGTGTCCAATGATGTTTTTTTTTCGGTTTATGGGCGCGGAGCGCTCATACGCGCCTTACTGACCGCGGCATTGACGAGTTTCGTGCATTTTAGTGATTGCTGCACAGCGAGTTTCGAGTGTCCAGTGATGTTTTTTTCGGTTTCATACGCGCGTTACTGACCGTGGCATTGACGATTTTTGAGATTGCTGCACAGCGAGTTTCGTGTATCCAGTAATGTTTTTTTTTTTTTTTTTTTTTTTTTTTGTAAAATAATCAAATCTCTTTCTGTTGTTGTTTTTATGAAGAAAAAAAAACTATGAATGAGTCTAATTTTTTATTGTTTTTATTTAATATAAATATAAAACTGCATAAGTTGTCACAACTTTAGACTTTAGAAAATGTTTCACTTTCATAGTCTTTAATCTGTTGTTATCCTTCTTCAATGGAGTCAACTACTAAAACATTCCGTATTGTATAGCTAGATTTCCTTTTTTTTTTTTTTTTTTAACTGTGTTTATTTTCGATCTGGTTCTTCACTCAGCAAAAATCAAAAGCTGATGCGCATGCTCAAATTTTCAGGTTCCCAGTTGCTGCAACGAGCGCTACCCTTAGCGAGAGTTACGGTAAGTAGTCTAAAATCCAGGGACAAAGTTAAAAAATAATAACAACCGTAAAAATGTGTGCAGGTTAATTTTTTGCTACACTGTAAAAAAGAAACTGACTAAAAAACGGAGATTCTACTGGCAATCGAGACGCCAGTACTATTTCCGTATTTTAACGGAAATTTCTCCCCATAAATTCCAGAAATCCATATTTTTACGGAAAATTTTCCCCAATAAATTACAGAAAATTTTCCGTTTTTCTGGAATTTATGAGGGAACTTTTCCGTTAAAATACGAAAATAGTAGTGAAGTCTCAGTTGCCAGTAGAATCTCCGTTTTTTTTTTTTTTTTTTTTTTTTTTTTTTTTTTTTTTTTTTTTTACAGTGTACATATTTATATAAAAACATAGTCCCAGCTTCGGAAAAAAATTACATCGAATTACTTTTATTGAAACAATTTTATACAGACTTAAAAATCACCATCAGGGGCACGGGACGGTATAGGAATTTCGTGGTACATTTGGACCCCCAACATCGTCCAAAACTTATTTATCTCGTTAATATTGTTATACAGTCATGCAATGGGATGTTTTTCAGTATAAGAAATTTAAAAAAAAAAAACCCACAAGAGTATGTACCAAAATAAAAATTATTATTCAGGGACTTAAAATCCAAATTATGTGGGAATGCCTCGTATATTGTACAAAAGGCAAATTCTCACCTCATTACGAACGCTTGTGACTCACTTTCTGCTAAACTGATTTTAATAGGACTTATGAAGAGTTTTAAAAAATCGGTTTATTCCAAGGCTTATTTCCATTAGCCCGTTTATTCTCAGATTAATTCCCAAAAGACACGGCTTATTCCCCCAAAACCTAGTTTATCCCCCCCTCCCCCCACTTAAAAAAAAACTCATAAATTTAAAATGGGTTTTTTCTAGTTTTTGGAATTCAAGACTTTTGTTATCAGTTAGATAAATTTTGGAAGAAGGTTTTAGTGTACAGTACATCGTTCTATGTGTCTTAGATATGTAGGGCTATAAGAGAAAGTTCTATAATTAGGTGAATTCGATTATAAATGATCGGCTTTTTTAAAAAGCTCTGCCGAGCCTATTTTGATGAGAGTTGCACTGTTATATAGATAATTTTTCAGGAATGGTTTCAATACATTACTTATCATACTATTTTTGGTTAGTTTGATTAGTTATAGAGCTATGCCGTAAAGTTAAATAACATGGGAAACACAATTATGAAAGATTAGTTTTTTAACATTTCTACTCAACGTATTTTGATGGAAAATAATGTAAAAATAAACTTATTCGAAAATGTAAGGGTCAATGTAAAAAAAAAAAAGTCTTTCACATAAAAAAATATATATATATTATAGCAAAATTTATATTGTACGTGAGCGAAAGCACGAGCAAGAGCTTGTGTAGCATATATAAATATGCGCATGTATATTTATATGTGCATATATGTGTGTTTATATATAAATATTTTACACACATTTGTTTTTACACGTTTATGTATAAATATTTTACACACGTGTGTTTATATACATATAAATTTATATGTGTGTTTATATATAAATATTATTAAAATGTGAAAAATTTAGTGTGCATGTAGTGAAAACAGTGATAAAAATAATACTGTCCAATAATAACGTGGACTATATAGTTTAGTAAATTAATCAAAATTAGATATTTAAACAATTAAAATGTGGATAAAACGTGATAAATATGCCATCCTCTCCGAAAATATACTCTTAACTAAACAGAAGCATAAATATATCTAGTCTCAAGCTCAAAACTCTAATCATTCATCCACCAAGCACATATGCATGTATACCTAAATATGCGCATATGCAGACATACATGAGACTTTTGAATTATTTACGGTAAATAATAACATGAATTAAAAAACAAGAGTCACAAACGATTAATAGTAATTTAAATTACGCAAATAGTTAATATATGCCCGTGCTTTAATGTTATTTTGGCAAAAAATACATTTTCGAAGCAAACTGAAAATGTAAGCCGAGGAAGATTTTCGAAATTATTAAAAATGACATAAGTTAAAAACCTGAAAATAGAACGTATGTAACCAGTTAAATATATACTATTTAAATCTGTTCTCCGCTGCGCCGTCACTTGATCACGGTACCGCCAAACAGTCGAAAAACTAAACAGGCCCATGAAGAGGCAGCCGTATGGAAATATTCCACGCTGATTTCCCTGCAATAGGTGACTTATACAGGAAAAACTTGTTCTACAGGCAAATGTTCTTCGAAGCGTGAATATAGCCATAGCATATAAGTGAATATCTTACATTTAGATATAAACTTATGCAAGATGGAAATTTATTTAGGAGGTTTTAATATTTCTTATTTATTACATTTCTGAATTGATTTTTATATTTATAAGTCTGAAAATTGTTTTGCAAGGGAAGCTGACAAATAATTCTTAGTTTAGCGTATTTCGTGTTCATATTATTCATTACAGAAAAAAAAAAGAAAAAAAAGCGGTCTAGACTGTACACTATAGGCATATCTGCTCCAAATTCTTGGCCCTCCCTAGAATTAGTTCTGACGACATAGCTTTCAGTCAGAAACCTCATTAAACAATAGGCTTATAAACAAGAGGATTATTAAAAACGTTTATGGATGAAAAAGAATTCTTTTCTGCTCGTAAATTTAAGAGAAAAAATCGTTTTGTTAATTTCGGAAACATCGTTTTCTGAGGTTTCTTTCGTATCCTAAACGTTTCTCAAGATAAAAGAATGGTTTCTAAAATTGTCGGTAACAGCGAATTTATAACAATTCTTCGTAAATGTTTATTGTGTATTACAAAAAATTTCTGATTTTTTCTGAAAATTTTTTCCTTGATAGCCCTAGTTTTAATCATAATGCATTTTCTCTTATTATATTATTTTGTTTTGAAAACTGACAACTTAAGGTATCTGCCAACATTAAGATGAGTACTTTCGTGAAAATTTTCGATTTTGCTTTTATTATTTCATTTGAAAGTACAACTTTTTACGATTCTAAAACTGCTTTTTTTTTGTTCCTACCATGTTTTAGAACAGAATTCAATCGATTATTTACAGTAAAAAAATACTAATTTAGCGTTTAAATGCATTTTTCTCAATATCGATTTTTACACAAAAAACCTACTCCAGAAATGATAACTAAAAATGTTATTACCATTCTTCCATAAAACTTTTTGAACTTTGTCTATATATTATTGTCTAGTGTATCTACTAATATGCATAATTTTATTTTAAATGCATTATTTTAAATGCATAAAAATTTCAAAATTATGGTCTGTTATTTGAACAAAAACATGGCAAAACTGTTGAAAATCTTATAATTGACATTTCGATCATCTCTAAAAATTTTACTTTCTAAAATATCATTTTTATTAAAACTAAATAAATAAAAATGTGAATAGAATGTTTATTTGCAAGGTTTTTCAAAAAAAGTACTTTCAACTAGACCCTGCAATTGAAAAAAAAAATGAGTATGCAGGTTGTGCATTTACATTCATGATACCTAGAAATATTTATTGAAAGTTTTATTTTGATGAAGAAATAAGAACCTCAAAACGAACAGCACTCTTTCGAGAATTTTTTTCTATGCGGACCGTTGTTTGGGAAAGTAGACGATTAGAAAAAAATATATAAGAATTTGCAAAGAAACCCAATTTCTTACCAATGCACAAGCTAAATTACCATTCTTTTTCTTTACAGAAGCTCCTGTTTGGGAGAAGAATTCCTATAACTTGGACATCAAAATGATGTCATGAAATGTCATATGTACGTCATATATGATTATAATGTCATGTATGTCTCATAAATTGGCAATTACGGAAGCCGTTATAACACAGAAGTATATATATATATATATATATATATATATATATATTAAGAAGACAGTATTGGCACATTCAACATAGTTAAGGAGGTCATGGAAAATAAAGATAGTTTAAAAATTAAAAATAAGAAAATAAATAAATAAATAAATAAATAAAAACCAGTGTCAATAATTTTTTTTTCTTTTTTTAAAAAGAGAAATCTAGTAACCCTAGGTAAAGCATCCTCTTAAGTTGAAATGTTTCAGTACACTATATGATCAGTACTGAAAATTAATACAGATTCAGTACTGCAAATTAAATCAGATTCAGTACTGAAAATGATCTGACAAAACATCCATAAAAATATGCTTAAAATCGAATTCTTTATCAGCAATACCAAAGTACGTGCTAATTTATAATATTTGTCCATTATGGGAAATCCTATACAGCATTTCGTCCAGAAACTTTTGTTTGGGAGAATAATTACCGTTTGTGAAATTCCTATTCAGCAAATAAAACTTTCCAAGCATCAGTAACTTTAGATATCGATCGCTGTTACATAATCTGCCAAACAATGCCGAAACGACGAGTTTCAAACTGTTTTTATTTTCAATAACCGTGATTAGTGACCGATTAGTAACCATGATTAGTGAACTGATTAGTAACCGTGATAATCTGCTGTATAGATTAACTCTTGCTGTTTTGCACTACTGTACAATAAATACAATTCACACTTAAAAAAACAATTGCTTTATAGTTACATTAACTTATTTCACTTGAATTATAGTTAATAAAATCTTAATAAATAAAAATAAACAAGTAATTATTTTTCAACTTACAAAAATCGCTTGAAATATATCATTTAACGCCACGTTTTAATCTAATTAAAAACGAGCAACATAAAAACCACTATTACACAAAAAATCTCTTAAGAGGCTACTTGACTCACGCAAAACACCTATCTGGTAATGTTAATTCTATGGGAGAAATTTTTTTTTAAATCTCGTTTGCTTTTCAATATTTTTAATTTTTTTTTTACATTGGATAGCTGAGTTTGATGTCTACAAAGGACGCTTTCTACTTTTCGATTTCGTTTGCGGTTTTTTTTTTTTTTTTTTTTTTTTTTTTTTTTTTTTTTTTTTTTTTTTTTTTTTTAATTAAGATACTTTCACTTTCAGAAACGGTTTCGAAAGTGAAAGCATCTTCAAAAAAAAAAAAAAAAAAAACCTGTAAACAAAATCAAAAAGTTAACAAGTAAGGAAAATCATGCGTTTAGCATAGATTATGAAACACTTTCCAACACTTCCTGAATGCTTTAACAAAACTTCGTTATTTAGAGAAATGAGGTATATAAGAGAACTAAGTAAACATTTTGAAAAACGCACGAAACATTTGAAAAACTGATTTCTGCAGTTACCGTATATAGCCAAATATGTATTCCAATTCTTTTGAACAGCCCTGTATTTGATCTGTAGGTTGATATATATAATACAGAATGGGAAAATTTAGCTTAGCAAGAAAATTCTTAACAGGTTGAAATTTCTCTTTCAGAAATTTATACTAATAGATTAAAACGCACTTGTATACATTTGTACAGCCGTGTAGTTAACCTAGTACCTTTATTACACGTCACTACTTAGCTAAAGTTTAATTCAAAGTAAAACATTCTTAAAACTACTGAAATCACATTTCCAGAAATTATCATTTATAGACGGCCATGTATCCAGATCTTTGCGTGACCCTGTATATCCTTTTATCTATGTTCTACAAACATTTCTTAGTAAACCAAATACAGTTCCTCGTAAAAATGCATAACTCATTTAAAAACCACCTTTAAGCAATTAACAATCATACCCAGTATTAATTACGAATTATTTTGTGTAGCCCTGTTTATAAATTACAACATTTATACACACCATATACTATGCATAAATATAGTGAAACATAAAAGCACATAACATATATAAAAATGCATTTCCAGCAATCATCGCTACTGTACAGTACTTCGGACACAATATAGTATCTGAAATCTTTTGTGTGTCCCTGTAAATGCTATGCACTTCGTATTATGCATGAAATAAGTTATAGTAAACGTCAGCGATGTATAGTAATTTCATTATTCATGAAATAATTTAACATAATTAAAATACGCAGCAAACAATTCCCTCCACCCCTATATCGTTCTGTAACGGAATTATTTAGTGTGGCCCTGTAAATGAATAATATCTATTCTTTGCACCGTATATTCTACAGAATGCATATTTTAGTGCACGTGATAAATGCATATGAATTTTATTATGTTTGAAAGCATGTAACATCATTAAAAACCATTTTAAACGCTTTTTTTCCATAGGCCGTAATGTAACTATTGTAAAATTTGACTGTCCCTGTAAATAAACTAAACATCCTAGAAACTTTATTGGAAGTAGGGATCGTGCTATGGTAGAGGTCACTAACATCCAAAAATTTTAGAACGATCCGACTATATTTACGAGAGTTAGAGAGCGGACAGACGGCCAGACGGCCAGGCGGACAGACGGCCATACGGACAGACGGGCAGACAAACCGAAGTCATAAACACTTTTCAACTTTGTTGGAAAGTGTTAAAAATCAGAGATTGTACAGATCGTCCTCAGCTTCCAATACAAAAAAAATTATTTAAAAATACTGAAATACAAACGAAATATTTAAAAAAAAATTCTCCGATAGGATCGCAGATTGTGTGTATGAAAAGTGTTGATCTGTGTATGAAAACGCATTTATAGGCCTTTAAATGTACTGTTTTCACTTTAAGCGTGTATAAATTTAGTTCAAGGATTAAAAGACTTACCAATCAAAAGCCTCAGAAACCAATATATTTCTTAAATGAATAGAACCGCTGAAAACTTTTGAAATTTTTTTTTGAGGTAATTGTACTCCAAGTTGCCAATAGGGATGATTTTTTAAAATACTTTTGAATTTTGTGACTATATTGCAGCAAAATTAGTTCTCTTATCAAAATTGTACTTGAGATAAAATGTATCGGTAAACTGTCGAGTCGGTTAGGCAAAAGTCATAATAATATGCATAAAGACTTATCAGCAATACCAAAGCATGAGCTTATATGGATTTTTTTTTTCATCATAGAATCTCCTATTACAGCATGTCACTCAGAAACTTTTGTTTGGAAGAATAGTTACGGTTTGTGAAATCACTATTCAGCAAATAAAACTTTCCAAGCATCAGTAACTTTAAATATCGATCGTTGTTATACAATCTGCCCAAGGCCGCAGCGAAATCCATGCATTCCAAGCTGCTGTTATTTACAATAACAGAAATTAGTAAAGTTAATTTTACTAATCCTACTTTGGTTCTGATCTCTAGTTTAGATTTTAGTTTTTTGCACCAGAGCAGAATAATTATAATTAACATTTGAATAAATATATAACTTTAATTAATCCTACGAGTAGTAATTTTTCCAACTAAACTGAAAATGTGCCGATACAGGAATTAGAAGTTAAAACCTTTTATGGCTATAAATTCCAATTATCTTCCAACTGAGCTATCCGAACGATACCCCAGCCAACAGAATTTACCCAGACAACCATACGGTAAAGAGATCTAGTCTTTAATTTTAAACAGTTCAATAACATAAACGGCAGGTAAAGAAGCTCCAATAAACGATGGAAACATAATTACTCTTTTAAAAAAATATTTTTAACACAAACTGATTGGTAAATAATTCATTTTGCTAACTAATTTCACTAATTTTGCCAACTGAATGAAAATGTGCCCATTCCTGGACTCCAACCCAGAGCCTTTTTGGTCTTAATTGCCAATGCTCTTCCAATTGAGACAGTTACTTTCTGACGCATTATTTAATTTATTTTTATTCGGAAATGCATGAAATGGGCAAGTGTTGTTATTTAAAAACTTTGTAATCGAAAGACGTTTCCCATTTTTCGCTAAAGGCAAAATATCTTTAAGAAAATACCATTCCATTCCAAATCGCTTCAAAAGTCAGACCTGCTAATTTTATGCCATTACGTTTAAAAATGAATCAGGAGTTGTGTCAGAAAGCTTATTTGAGGGTATGAAAGTTATTTGAGAACAGCCTTAAGTACTGATTCCACTATTCCAGATGGATTACAACTTTGAAAATAATGTGTATTATTCAAGCATTAATTAACTATCAATTTCAGGTAATCGAATATTTGATGTGCGCATGTAAAAGAACTATGTATGATACATATTTTCAAAATAGAAAAAAAAAATGCATTATTCGAGATTAGAACTTAAAAAGAACAACACATGAGGCATTTGTTCTTTTATTCTCTTTCTCTCTCTCTCTATTATTCTATTAATCTGTTCTATTATTTTATTAAATCCCTAAAGTATACCATTTCATTATTCACTTTTCAATATTATGCATATTAGTCAAGCAATAATTTATCATCAATTTCAGATAATCGAATATTTGATCTGGTTTTGTAAAATATTTATGTATGGTACATATTTAACATTTAAATGCCTGATTTTACAAAAATCATTGTAATAATGTTTTTCGGCTATCATTTTTTAAATAAATCATGGGGAAAATACTTAAAAAAAATCCTATTTCGTTTTAAGTACAGTTTACGGCTAAAAAACACTTTGTTACTAATCGGCAATACTGGTGTTTAATTGAAAAAATAATTTCCCTTCATAAAATTCTATAATATTAAACACACAAGAATGTTAGGAGTTATAATAAGAAATAAATTTTACTTGCTCACTGCAGGTCAAAATAGGGTATTTCGCAAGCTTCCAAACAAAACAAAAGCAACAATTGAAAAAATAAATCTATTTTTATTTTTAAACAATACAAGTGTTGCCATCTACATGTTGCAAATCGATTTAATAATATCTTCAGAATGTATTTTATTGTCAACATTAGGCATTATAGCTTCAATATTATTCTAATGGTATTTTAGAGCCTAAATTGGGTATGTTGCCGAAAAGCAACACCAGGCATTTAAAGCAGGGCCGAAACTAGCCTTTATTGCACCCGGGGCAAACATGGATTTTGGCGCCCCCCCCCCCCCTCTTTCACAAAGTATATTTATAAAGAGAATTTTACTAATTTTATAATAGACGACTTATTTTAAAATTTAAAATATGCAATACTGAACTACGTAATCTACAGTAGCGGATCCAAGGGGGAGGTCCCTCTGAACATCAACAAAAATATTCTAAAGATCATTTTTTAAATGGCATATTCAGTAGAGTCCCGATTATCTGAGTCCCGCCTAACCGAGTTTCCGCTTTCACTGAGTTATTTTCTTCTGATGGACTGATGGTTTCCATTATTATGAAACAGCCATTATAAATGAAGTGTTAGGAGAAGATGAAAGAGCAGTCGTAAAAAGTTAGAACTCTGATTTTCTGGTCCGAATTTTCTGGTCCGTATTTTTTTTTTTTTTTTTTTTTTTTTGCAAAAAAAAATTATGGCCATTTTTTTTCCCATTCGGACCAGAAAATCAGAGTTCTAACTTTTTACGGCTGCTCTTTCATCTTCACCTAACACTTCATTTATAATGGCTGTTTCATAATAATAGTAGTCATCAGTCCATCAGACGAAAATGATCCTTTCCAAAGGTATAATCCTTCATTTGACGCCCCTTCGTTCTGGCGCCCGTGGCACATGCCCCTCTGCCCCCCCCCTTAGTTTCGGCCCTGATTTAAGGTTTAAATATTCTGGAATATTGGTTTGCAACCCTGTATAAAACTTAAACGTTGCAATAGATAATTTTAAATAAAGAACAATAACGAAAAATCATGCGTACGACATAGGTTATGAAGCACTTTCCAAACAGTTTGCTAAGGTGAAAGATGATGACTAAATAAACAACTTGGAAAACTCATAATACATTTGAAAACCCAATTTCTGCTATTAGTATGAATAGTCGGGAAAATGTACAATTTTTTTGTGCAGCTCTGTATATGATCTATAGATATGTATGTATACTACATAATATGCTAACAGTTAGTTCATAGCACTGTTGAAAATTTCCATTCAGCAATTTCCGCCAACAAACGGATGTTGTTGAAAACTTTTGTGCAGCCCTGTATATGATCTATAGAATTTATACACACCAAGTAATATTTAAAAAATAACTAGTAAATCTGCAGATCAGGAGCCTCAACGTCAGCTCTGCAAGTCATTGTTTTTAGACACACTTTGGTAATATTCAATTTCCTGCAAACCGCAATTTGAAGTTTCCAAATTATGTAATTATTTATAAGAATAAAAAATACGAAGTTTTCAGACATTAGAAGCATTAAATTAAAAACGTTGTTATGGAAGGATATTTTGAAATTTTCATGAGCTACTAATTCTGGTATTTTTTTAAATAATAAAATAGATTTCATCAGATGGGGGGGGGGGGCTCCACTCCCCTGAACCTCAGTGGTCTCATTAATTTACATATGTAACTTTTTATTGATTGCGCTAATGGTTATCGCAAATCTTAAATTTCTTTTTACACTTCCGAGCCTTAATTTTCAATACTCGTGGACAGAAAATGATTTATATTGACGCAATTATATTAAAAGTTTAGGTTTTATGAATGAAAATGTAATTTCCTTTTAAAAATAAAATAATTTTCATTCATATTTTCTGAAATGAGACGGCATTAAGAAGTAACACTCGTCATAAAATATTTTTTCAGGCAATCTAGTTAATGCTTGGTTTTTAAGAATGAAAATATTTATTTCCCGATACAATGACGTCATTTTCGACAGCGATAATTTTACGGTGTATAATTTTGACATTTACTATATATTTGCTTTTCAAAAGTTTTTTTTTTTTTCCTCATTGAAATTTTCGATTAAAAATTAACATTTCTGTTAGCTGTGTGCAGGTGATAAACCGTGAAGTATTAGTAACATTTCTTTTAATAATAAGAATTAATATCATAACAGAAGCCCTTTTTATTTCAACCTCAAAGCATATTCGTTTTATTTTTTATATATGAGATCAAATTCACATTCTTTTCGTATTTTAGTTTTATTTCCAATACGAAGACGTATTCATGTCTATTTTTTATTTCATTTTCCTCTTGCACATGAAAATCTTTCAAACCAAAATTAACTGTTTAGGATAAATTATTATTCTAGGATCGATTTTCTTGGCAATGGTAAAAAAAAAAAAAGATAGTTAAATTTTATAGCAAAATGTCGATTTATTCCTTATGAAAATAATGAACTTCTTAATTTAAAAGAAACATATTTGAACAAAATAAGTAGAACATTAGTCTTGCTTTATTTCAGGGGTAAATTCCATCTATATGTAAAGTCACAAAGGCATTAATTCGCCCCTTTTAAGTTTGATTTGACTTCAAACAATTACACATACTTTCACATTTACGATATTTTTAGGGGTTGTTCCGTTGCTAGGCAACAGTTAAAAGAAAATAAAAACAATGAAATATGTGGTTTGAAAATAAAATAAATTTATAAAAAGATATATTATTGGAACACACATATAAAATCCCTCCATAAGTTAAATACCGAATTTAAAAACTCTGACAAATGTATACACAAAATTTCAAACTAATATGAATAATGTATGGTTCTAATTAGGAAATTTCATTATCCATAATTTACCATTTAAATCCTTCAATAATATGAGCCATTTCCTTTCAACAAATAAAAATGGAAAAATCGTCTGAATTGCTATAGGAAAGCATTAAGTCGTAAAATAAAATGTTCTATATATTTCGAACGAATGAACCAAATTTAACCAAAAACTATACAGCAAAATCCGGGGATTTTACCAACATGCATCCTTAATTTTAAGCTAATCGGATGCTTTTTACGGCAGTTATCGCGGAACAGACAGACAAACGGAAACCAAAACTTTTCGTGTCTCCACAGTAAGCCTTCACTGATTTTTCGGCAATTAAATTTAAAAATGCATACCGCAAGTGAAAACGCACTTCTAGCAGTTATTGTTCGAAGGCTTCAAAAGGTCAATTATTGTTCATTTTCTTCTGTAGCCAAATTCTTATGTGTGTTCCTGTAAATGAGCGACAAATTCTATGTTCACCACGTTCTATAGTAAGAACCTTGTAGTATACTTCAGTGATATATATCCATTTCAATATGTTTAAAAGAGTGTAATATCATTAAAATACATCACAAACGATTTTTTCCCTTAGACCGAAATGTAACGGAATTCTTTTGAGTGTCCCTGTAAATGAACCATATATTCTACACACTTCATTTTCAATACCGAACATTCCATAATAATACCCAATAACACATATCCATTTCATGGCGATCGGACTATATTTACGTGAGTTAGAGCACCGACAGACAGGTGGACAGATGGACAGACAAACCCAATTCATAAATATTTTTCAACTATGTTGCAAAGTTTTAATTAACATAACTCTATTACTCATTAGATAAAAAAAAAATTGTGAAAATATAAATGTATTCACAAGATGAAATTTCGATCGGCTTTTACGAAAGTAAAAACGGACTATACGGTTCTGACAACTCATCAATCAATAGTAATGAAATTTACAAGATACCACGAAGAAAGCAAACAAAACTTTTAATCTAAAAAATATTAATTATCTCCATCGGTGACGCTAACCAAATGTTATACATAAGTAAACATTTAAAAAAACTGCAGAGACTCTGAGCCAAAATTTGTAAATTATGTTTTTAAAGCCAATATAAAATAACTTTTTATCTAATATAAATGACTGTCGCTTAAATTTAATAAAATAAAATAAAATACTGTAAAAGCACTTATTTTCTCGAGCCGTAATTTTTGCGAAAATGAAGATATCGGTGATTTCGCGAGCTGAAAATTTCGCGAAATTTATATGAACAGAACTGAAAGTTGAAAATTCCCGAAACTACATAAATAGACCCTTTTGCATAAGGCATTTTAAGAAACTTCCTTTTGTCAGAAAAGTTCGACGCAAGTATTGAAACATATATACGTAAATTGCGGATTGCTGGTGGAATAGTGAACCGTTCTATTGTTATTGCAGCTGCAAAAGGAATTGTGAAACCACATGATCCATCTCTACTAAACTCTTTCTATTTGAGCCAGAAGCATGCTGGTAAGAATGGACTTTATCCATAGAAAGGGAATCAAAGTTGCACGAAAACTGAATCCAGGCTTCCCAGCTATTCGCGAAGAATTTGTTAATCGTGTTCGTACAGTGATCGACAAAAATGTTGTTCCCCCTCAGATGCTCGTTAACTTCGATCAGACAACGCAAAGTTTGTGCCTACATCTGAATACACCTTGGAATAACGTAGTTCAAAACAAGTGTCCGTAATCGGCATGGAAGATAAAAGAGAGATCACCCTTTTGTTAGCATGTTCTCTTTCTGGAAACCTACTTCCACCGCATTTGTTGTACGCTGGAAAAACAACAAATAATCATCCAAAGTTTACATTTCCCGCGGACTGGGATGTGTGGCTGTTTCGCACTGAAGCAGTACTTACACAATGATTCGATACTTCGAGAATATTCTTGTACCTTATTACGACAAGCAGGGAGCTAGTTCAAGAAAAACCTGGTGTAGCATTGTTCGACGTTTTTAAGGCGCACCAAGATTCTCTTTTTCTGGCTGAACTAGAGAATTAGAGGAATATTATTCCCGTTTTTGTGCCCGCTTCCTGCTCAGGAGAGCTCCAGCCTTTGGATTAACTGTAAACGGCGAGTTCAAGCGTTTGCTAAAGAATGAGTTTATTGAGTGGTATTCTAATGAGCTTAAATTTCTGGAGGAAAAAGAATATGTGGACCTGCGAATATCACGACTAAAACCGATTCACACTTCTTGGCTTATGTGCACATTTAACGTTCTTAAAGCCAAACATGAGATAATTTTGAATGGCTTCAAAGAAGCTGGTCTAAATATTGTAAGTGAATGATCTGTATTCTATTAGATGTATTGTTTTTATTCAAGAAATAGTTGTATAGTATTCAATAAATAGTTGAAAGTATTCAAGAAATTTTGTTACTCATTTCTTATTTAAGTAACTGTAATCATTAAATTTTAGATAAGTGAAAAATTTCTGATTTTTTATTATTATTTGAGGTGGAAAAAAAAGATATTTCGCGAGTCTTAAATTTTCGCGATTACGACGGGCTCGCGAAAATCGCGAAAATTAAAGACCCGCGAAAATAAGTGCTTTTAGAGTAAATATATGTGACGACGTGAGTTTCAAAACTCGCCTTATCCAGAAAATGAAATTTAGGGAAATCTTGAAAAACCTCTGACTGCGTCCGTTGGTTTTCATTGTAAATGAAAATTTTACAATACCAGGAATATATCATAAAACTATTTTTTTTTCTTCAGAATGTAAGGTTTTTTTCGATTCAGGTTCTCCCGTAGACTCGTTCACCGATAGATAGAGAAAATTCGATTTTTTTAATTTTGGATAAGGCGAGTTTTGAAACGCACGTCCTAATATACTAAATATGATGTGTTCTTCAAATGTAAATTACGTTACCTCATATCATCCATCTTTCTATAAATATGATTTGAAGACGAAAATACAGATACAATAAAATACACATAAAGTCTTCCGAAGACATTTTCTTAGTTTAATGAACAATAAATTAAAGAAAATAAATTAATTAAATTGTAAGTCCACAATATATTTTATAAACTAATGTAAATAAATTAATAAAGTAATTTCCCAATACTTTCTTTCGTGCCTATAAAATCAAAAGTTAAATTTATCATTTAGAAGCTATTAAAATTTATGTCTAAAAACTTTAAAGAAATAACTTTTGATGTTTATACATACTAAACTTGAAATTATTTATAACATAAAAATAATAACTATTTGCAAACTAACACTGAAAAATAGATGTTCTATTACAAAAAAGCGGAACAAGACATAATCGATTTTAAAAAACCCATAACTATAGATTATGCAGAAGGGGTGGAACCATGTAAAACGAGTGTTTGAAATTATTTTACCACTTTTCATTAATTTTACAAAATCAGTTTTATTTTTTATTTTCATGTTTAGTTAAAATTAAAAAAAATCCCTGACGGCTTGGCCTGCAGGCACAGGTAGATTTTGAAGTTAAGTACTAATTTCACCAACAAAAACTAAATCAAGATTAGAGATAAACTCAGTTTAACAATTTTATCTGGCAGCATTTTATGAGTTTTTAATTTTATTTTTCTGTAAGAGCTGGTTTTATCAGAGTCATGTTACCCTCATAGCATGCATGGTCACAGTGACGTCATTGTGACGTCACTGTAAGTCACTGTGGTCACGTCACATCTGTGACCAAAATGCCACCACTCAGTGATGTCACATTGTGACTGAGATGTGAACTTCTTAGAAAACTTTAAACAATTATAAAAATTCTTCAAAACATGTTACTTATTGTAAAATTTTATTTTTCCGGCAATTAAAAAAATATTGTAACGTCACTGTTATGTCACTGCATGTAACGTACGTCACGTCATATATGTGACAAAAAAACCACCATATTGTAAATCACAGTGTGACAAAAATATTAAATTCAAAAATTTTTGAAAATGAAGAGAAATATTTAAAACATGCCCTAGTTACAGCGGCATAAGGAATGAATATTAGTGGACAGCAAATAGTAAATTCGGACACGAAAAGAAGGGGGAGGGGAGAAAAAGAAAAATGCACGGTACAAGTATCAACAAACTAGATTTCCATGCTATATTTTATCAATTTGATATCTAAGAAGTGAAAGTATACTTTTTTCATGATTTCAATTTTATCTAGCATTGCAATTTAATATAATAATACATCACGGATTGTTATTATTATAAAAGTATTTCTCAGAAAAATGCTATGTGCTGGAGCAATTTGAAACATATTTAGAATTAAAAATATTAAATCTATACTTTTTACATATTTAGTTTGCAGGGAGGAAATTTTTTAACTTTTTTGGCGACCACTGGTCGAAACACTTCTGTGGTTTCAAACTAAACATTTTCTATTACAGTTAAGTCTGCAGATTTTAATGAGCACGCACAAAGAATCTTCAGAGTTTAGTCATATATGCATTTATTGCTTTATAATTTGCATTCAAGTCATATTTTTTTCCTGTTAATCTATTTTTAGTAACTGCTTTTTAAAAAAATTTTTACTTTTTTCAGCCTTTTTAAATAAAATTAGCCTTTTCCGAAAAAAAAATATATATACAAAATTTATGCAAAACACATGATATAATTAATTTTTCGCATTTCCAATTTGTGTTTTATGACTTTTAAAAAAGTTATTTTACAAATTGTTTTCTTCTGCAGAAAATTAACATGAAAATATTGACAGATTGACAAAGAAAAATTTTTTATCCTCGAAAACATTTTTTTTATTTATTAAGAAGATATCTTTTATTTATTACGCATGAAACAAACTTTACTTAAAAAAAGGGGGGTGGTATTATTACCATTAAATTTATTTTTACATATTTTAAAAATTTAAGCAGTGTTTTATCTAATAAACTTCCGTTTTCAAATGAATTTTTTTGAAACTGATAAAAAAGAAATGGTAAAATGCATTGGAAAATTCTTCAAATAGAAAATTTTAATTACAGACTAACTCATAAAACTATTCCACCTGAAAGTTAGGACTGCAAATAAACAGTAAAATCAGCTGCTGAAGATCGTCTGCGTCGGATTATATGACCGCAACCGCAGGGTAAACAGAGAACTTTTTGTCATACACGCGGGAAAAGAACATGACCAAGCCTACAATGTCAGCTTTTGTTTTTGCTTTTTTAAATGTAAGAGAAAGACGTCTGCCATTTTCGGGCAAAAATACTCGGATATTATTAATTTACAGCAAAAAAAAGGTAAGTCTTATTAAATTTAAATTTTTTATTTCTGTTTGTATATTACGATTATGAATTAAATAGATTTATGTTATACATATAGAAAGTGACTGATCTGGAATTGTCTTGAAGCGAAATTTTCCTAATCGACACTGTTTTGTAAAATGTGTTAATCGGCCATCGCTCAAAAAAAAAAAAAAAAAATAAAAAAAATAAAATAAAAAAAAAAATAAAAAATTCATGTCTACATTTATAGTGGGATGAATATAAACATTAATTTGCAGTTACTTGAGATTGAGACAGTGATGTGGAATTTTTTTTTCTGATTACTAACACTCATATAACAGTATTTATCGTCATTATTGTTTTGGAGTTAAATATTATATTCGAATAGTATGATATTACGAAACTGTTTCAGTTTAGAAATTAACATTATAGTGGGAAAATGTCTTTTTACTTATTATAATAGCGTAACTTTTGAAAGATTTTTTTTTTTTTTTTTTTTTTGCTAATAATATTTTAAATTATTATTTAAAATCCTGAATCTTCATACCAATGTTTTCAGATTTAACATTTGCCAAAATTATAAAATAATAGGAATTCCTTACAACATATGAAAAGATGTTTGAGAAATTGCTAAATCTAATAATGCATTTAATTCATCTATTGCAGTTAGTTGTTGTTTAATAGTACAATTAAAAATACTAATTATTATTTTTAGTGTTTTTCAAATTGGTATATTTATTTATTTATTTTTAATTGTATGTAAGCATTTTTTTCTATTTGCGATTTTAATCAAATATTTAATTATAGACATTCAGAATCAGTTATTAAATTTTCTTCGATTGTAAACTCATTTTCTACGTTTTCGATACACATAAATATTGGCATTAAAGGTGTATTCTAAAAAATATTTTTCCACCTTCAACAGCTCGATATTTTCTGAGACATTTTCAGACTCATTTTTAAAAGTAAAAACGTGAAACTTGCTGAGGTGATTTTTGAAGAGATGTTTAAGAGGCCGTGTGATTTCATTTTCCCCTCAATTCATTAGAATTTAAGTTTTAAATAATTATTTTCTCAGTAAGACCCTTTTTTTTTTCATCCCCAGATCTTCCGCTGTGAAAAATTCGGTTCAAAACGCCTACTTTGACAGCATTTTTTTGTAATATTTTCTGCATTTATCAAAAAATCGAGAAGCACGGCACATTAGGTAGTTTCTAAATAAGAGAATTTTTCAGTTTGATGCGTTTGAGAACAAAAAGGAATTAAAAAATGAATCAGAAAATAAGCAGTTTGGATTGAAATATACCCTTAAAAAATAAAATATTATATTTAAGCATTGAAATAAAGTGTTTTTCATGCCTGATAGGAAGCTTATAGATTAAACTGCTTTAGTATATATTTTTTTAAAGTTCATTATTTTACTTTTATATTTCCTTTTTAACACCTTTCAACAAAGTTGAAAAGTGTTTATGACTTTGGTTTGTCTAGCCGTCTGTCCGCTCTCTAACTCTCGTAAATATACTCGGATTGGTCTGAAATTTTTAGATGTTATTGACCTTTACCATAGCACGGTCCCTATGTGTAACGACGTTTGTAGCATGTTTAGTTCATTTACAGGTACAGTCAAAAGTATTCCGTTACATTACGGCCTCTGGGAAAAAATCGTTTCAAAGGTTTTTTCATGATTTTACACCTTTTCATACAGAAAAAAATTGATGTGCATTTATGAAACGTACTAAAATATGCATTCTGAAGAATACGAGATGCAAAGAATAGTTATTGTTCATTTACAGGGCTAAAAAGAAATTCCAATACATAATGATATAGCGGTGGAGGGAATTGTTTGCGGCGTACTTTAATTATGTTAAATCTATTTCATATATAATGAAAATGATATACGTCGCTGAGGTTTACATACTATAAATTTTTCATGTAGAATATGAAGTGTATATAGCATTTACAGGCACACACAATATAGTTCAGATACTATATTGTATCCGAAGTACTGTTCATTTGTGATGATTGCTGGAAATGCATTTTTAATTATGATATGCGCTTTTATGATTCACTATATTTATGCATAGTATATGGTGTATATAAATGCTATAATTCATATACAGGGCTACACAAAAGTATTCGCAAGGATTACTGGGTATGAGCGCAAGTTACTTAAAGGTGGTTTTTAAATGAGTTGTGCTTTTTTACGCTGAACTGAATTTAATTTTCTGTTGTATAATATAGATAAAATGGTATACAGGGTCATGCAAAGAATTGGATACATGGCCGTCTATAAATTATAATTTCTGGAAATGTGATTTCAGCTGTTTTAAGTGGGTTTTAGTTTGAATTAAATTTTAACTAAACGGTGGCGTGTAATGAAGGTTCTCGGTCAACTACAGGGTTGTACAAAAGTATTAAAGTATGTTTCCATATGTTAGTATAAATTGCTGAAAGAGAGTTTCAAGCTTTTATGCGTTTTCTTGCTAAACTAAATTATCCCATTATATAATATATATATGAACCTACAGATCAAATACAGGGCTGTTCAAAAGAATTGGAAAACCTATTTAGCTATGGCCAGTAACTGCGGAAATGAGTTTTTCAAATGTTTTATGCGTTTTCTAAAATGTTTACTTAGTTATCTTATTTACCTTATTTCCCTAAATAACGAAGTTTTTTAAAGCATTCGGGAAGTGTTGGAAAGTGTTTTATAATCTATGCTTAACGCATGATTTTTCTTATTTGTTTTTTCTATTTTTCAGATCAGTCTTTTCCTATAGAACATACCAAATCTATTTAAGCTCATATTCACAAAATACAATTTACACGGAAATAAAAAATTTAAATAAATATGGCTTACGTCGTATTTAATAAAGCAAAGATTAATCACAACCACAACACCTTAAAATCTTATACATTCTTAATATCAAGCTTGAACTCAAGATCAAGCTTAGAACTTAATAAAAAAAGATGTCAGTTGACAAACATTGTTTTTTAAGTGGAAAAATTAAAACTATTTTAGAAGAATAGGACTCCAAAATAGCTATATTTTGCTAAAAAGTACGGTAAAAAGATACGAATTTATATCTCAAACAAAACTTTATTTTAAAATTGTCCATTTTAAAATTCATCACAATATTAATACTTGGAAATTTTTCCATAAAGAAATATTCGGTTTGCATACAATATTTCAAATGAAATTCAAATTTCAAATAAATTGCTTAAAAGGCGCAAAGGCCAACATAGTGAAAAATATCCACGCCGGGACTCGATCCCGGGTCATCAGTATAGCGCACTCACATTCTACCGACTAAACCACATGGAACGATACCCAGCCTGGAAATTTTCTCCCTATTACATGTTGGCAAGTCTACAAACGTAGCACAAGATGGAATATTTATCGTGAGCCACCGTCATGGGGCAAACACGAAACTTAATTAAATCCAGCATCGATTGAAACTATATTAATACTTGGAAAAATTTCCAGAGAGAAACATTTGCCTTGCATACAGTATTTCAAATGAAAATCAAATTTCAAATTAAAATTGCCTTTTACACTATTAATTTGAAATTTGATTTTCATTTGAAATATTGTATGCAAGGCGAATGGTTCTCTCAGAAAAAAATTTCCAAGTATTAATATAGTTTCAATCGATGCTGGATTTAATTAAGTTTCGTGTTTGCGCCATGTCGGTGGCTGACGATAAATATTGCATCTTGTGCTGCGTTTGTAGCCTTGCCAACATGTAATAGTGAGAAATTTTCCAGGCTGGGTATCGTTCCGTGTGGTTTAGTCGGTAGAATGTAAGTGCGCTATACTGATGGCCCGGGTTCGATTTCCAGCATGGAATCTTTTTCACTAGTTCGCCTTTGCGCCTTTTAAGCAATTAATTTGAAATTTGATTTTCATTTGAAATCATCACAGAGTTTATGACAAGTTCGTCACAAATGACACATATTTCACAAATTGGTCACAGTGTGACTCCAAAACATTGTCACTTTCGTCACAGGTTCGTCACAAAGTTAATGCCAAAATAGTCACAAATGACACACTTTTCACAAATTAGTCACACCGTGACTTCACAGAGTGGTCACAATGTGACGTCACAAACGACCTCTAAAACGGCCATAACGACCTCGCATTCTAGTCACTGTGACGTCACATCCACGTCACGTGACGTCACATCGACGGTCACAAAGTCACAGTGTGACTTCACAACGACGTCGCCGTGACGTCACCATGCCTTACGGGTAATACGATAATTTTTTCTTCAAACACAATTTTCTTTTCGCTGTAAGAGTTGGTCCTATTAAAAACTTGTCAATATAAAAGTTGTAGATAATATTAAGATGATTTATAATAAATTTAAGTGGAATTGATATCTTGTAAATTGAAGAAGTTATGAATTTGTTTCATTTTAAAACCTTATTTTTTTTCGTCTTTTGAGCCCATTTTTAATTATATCAAAAATGTGTTATAGATACATTTTTGTCCCTTTTCCTAGAATTAATAATAACTTTAAACTGATTCGATATGTAGTATAATTAAGAAGTTATAGGGGGGGGGAGGTTCTGTAAAATGTTTCATTTGACGAGTAAACAGATGATTAGACTCGCCAAGTTGCGAGTACTCAATTTTTGCTCTTCTTTTATTTTATTTTATTTTATTTTATTTTTATTTTTTTTAGTGTGCGTGTGTCAGTACACGGGACACTCTTATTTACATTACTGCACGATTGATGTCACTTATCATATTCAATAGTACGGTACAATTTACACTATTTTTTAGAGATATTAACCTAACACCAATTCAATTTAGCACCAGCCAAAGTCACAGTAGGCAAAAATGTCATTTCAGTATGTGTTAATGTGACCAATAGACAACAGTACAATTTTGAAATTGCCTTTGAAGTATGGGCTTCAATGAAAAGTCGAAGAATTGTAGAAAAATAAAGTTTTGGACACATTTTGTTGTTTATATTTTGAATTTTTCAGAATTCATTGAATGTAATATCTTAAAATCCTGAGTTAACTGGTATTGGGAAGTTTTATTTCATTACATTTTATTGAGTTAAATCAGATTTAATTTTTTTTCTTGATTGCGTAAGACATTTAGAATATAGTTATTTTTTTTTTAGTTTCTGCAGCGGATAGTTAAATTTAGATGAATAATTGATCTATAAGCAGTTATAAAAACTTAGGTTATTTTAGAACATACTGAAAAAAAGGGAGCTACATTAAGAGATTTCAGATTGAATTTTCAATGCTTCATGACAAATTTATTTTGCTAATTTTTTTTTTTCATTTGATGAATGTTTTTTATATCTGATTAGCCAAATTGCTATTGTTTGTAAAATTTCAGCGAGAACTCTGTGCATCAGTGCATCAGTTTGGAAGAAATTTGTGCAGAATTATGGAGTTATCTTGTCCATAAAAAAGTAATATAGATAGACAGATAGTTAAATATTTGAACTAGGGGTGATTTGGGATTCTAGGGGTCATGATCGGCGTAGATCTGCAATTCTTTTTTTAGAAATTCCAACACAGGGGAGAATTTAATACATAGTATTATTTCTTACGGAATCTACCTAAAAGCAAAATCAATTTATTTGTTTTTTGGAAACAGTTAAATGTTAGAAAAAAAAATATGTTTATATCCTTTTAAAATATGAAACAAAAAAAAGATAAATTAGACAATTACACATTTATAAAATATAAATTTGATTATTTGAAATTCCTGATCAGATTTACAAATAAGTCAATTAAAAATAATTTTATCTGTGTCGAACTAAATTTTAAATATGATAAATTGTATCTACTATTAGATTTTATATAAGCCGTTAAACAATAATTTTTACCTGTATTGTATATTGTCATGCGTCTTTCAAAATTTAAATATGACTATTTGCAACTCTTATCATTTTTTTTTGTTGTTGTTGTTGTTTGTTTATAGATGTTACGTTACAAACTTAAATCTAAAACTTAGTCAAATCTTAAAATCAAAACTTAAATCTTATTATTTAGAAGTCCTATATATATATATATATATATATTTGTTACATATGCTGCAGATTATGGAAATGTCATTTAAAGTAGTCCAAGGCACAAAAATTTATTTATTTTATTTTTAAATATTTTTTACTCTTTTTTTCTTTTTAATGAACAAGGTTAGCAAGAAACAAGTTTCCCACTTCCGAGGGCTCTAGAATTCGTTCTATTGATTCAAATGAGATAAAATTTTAACTAAAGATAATTCAAATGATTAGCTTGACATTTATTTAAAAATAGTACAAAACTCAGTCGATAGAAGGTGTTGTAATATAAAAACATTTAACATGATTTAAAAAATGTTCAATAATATTTAAAAAAAAAGTAGCATTAAAGCTGCTCAATATATCCCCTTTCATTATCAACATTAACATATATACATTATTTAAGATTTATAAAGCATATTAAATGTTTTTATGCGTATTACAGCACCAACTATCGGCTGATTTTTGTACTATTTTTTTTTTATTTAATAAATCTCAAGCGCATCATTTAAATTATCTGTAGTTAAAATTTTGTCTCATTTCGATCAATAGAAGGCATTCCAGAGCCCTTGGAAGTGGGAAATTTATTTCTTGCTAATCCTGTAAATTTATATATTCCTTTCCAAATGTAAATTCTTTGAATAAATTTTTTAAATAGAACTTTTCTATAAATCTAATGTAAAGCAGATACGATAGAATACAGATAAAGCCATTTTCTTATTTTAATAAATAAATAAAAAAAATAAACTTGATAAAAAATATCGCTTCTTACTTCCTTTCTTCATGTCTATGAAAACAAAACTTAATATTTGACATTACGAAGCTACTAAAATGTCTGTTTACGCATTTTAAAAGCAATAGTTGTTTATGCTTTATGCATACTAAGTTCGAATTCTTTTTTTCATAAAAATAACACGCTAAAATTTAGTAAAATTAAAAAATAAATAAATCTTTAATTTTATGCATTCCTGACTCACATCTCTCATCAGCTTTTTTTTTCCTTAAATCTGATTTGAAGAAGAGAATACGGATACATCAGAATACAAATAAGTGTTTCCAAAGACATTTCGTATTTTAATAAGCACTAAATTAACAAGACTATATTTTCGTAATATTTTCTCCTGCGTCTATAAAAATAAAAGCTAATATTTAGCATTCATAAGCCTTTAAAATATCTGTTCATATATTTCTAAAGCAATAATTGTTGACATTTATGTGAACAAAATTGAATTTCTTTATTTCATGAAAATAATAATTATTTTATAACATATCTCCATAAAATCGAAATTCTCTTATAAAAAGGCGAAACAAAACATGACATATCTTATTAAACCCATAAAAGTAGATTATGTATATCAGATGGAACTGCGCCAAAAGTGTTTTGAAATTGTTTTTTTCACTTTTCTTTAATTTTACGAAATCACAGTTTATTATTTCTGGATTTTATTTTCTGTTAAAAGATTTAGGAAGATAAATTAATTTGTTCATTGTTCTCAAACTGTTGAAATTTAGGAATGAAGAAAAGTTTATAACATTTTTAACTTCAAACCAAAACAAGTTAAAGAATACAAATTGTCAATAGTATCATTCATAACAAATAACAAACAAAAAAAAAAGAATCAAATTTCGCTACTTGAAATTTCTTATCAGTTTTGTTTAAGTGAGCTAATTAAAAATAATTCATATCTATTTTTAATTACGCTTTAAGAAATTTAAATAAGATTGTTTGCATGTCTTAAATCAAATTTTATGTAAGCTATTTAAATATCAGTTTTTATTTATACTGTATTGTATTTTACAAAATTTAAATATTCTTATTGGATTTTAGATAAGTTATTAAATTTCAATTTTTATCTGTACGGTATTGAATTTTACAAAATTTAAATAAAATTATGTGCATCTCGTATCAGACTTTAGCCAAGTTATTAAGTATTTTTTTATCTATACTGTATTGCAATTAACAAAATGTAAATATAATTATTTGTATTTGTTACCAAATTTTATATAAGTAATTTTTTATCGATACTGTATCGTATTTTAGAAAATTTAAATGTTATTATTTGCATATCTTATAAGATTTACTTTAAATCATTGAGAAACAATTTTTATCTACATTGTATTGAATTTTACCAAATTTAAATACAGTTATTTGTATCGCTTATCAGATTTTATCATTAAATTTCAATTTTTATCTATAATGTATTACATTTTACGAAATTTAAATATTATTATATGCTTATCTTATGATATTTAATTCATTTTACAAAATTCAAACATGACTATTTTTAACTGTTATCATTTTTTAAATAAAAGAAATAAAATAATTTTGATATGTGTCATTCTGAGTTTTACCAAACTTAAATCTAATTATTTGGGAGTCTTATATATGTGTGTGTATGTTACATATGCTGAAAGTTATAGAAATGTCATTTAAAGTAGCCCAAAGAACAAAATTTTATTTCTTTTATTTATAAATACTTTTTACCCGTTTTTACTTTTTAATGCACATTTATATATTCTTTTTCAAATGTAAATTCTTTAAATAAATCTTTTAAATAAAACTTTTCTCTAAATCTAATTTAAAGCAGATACAATAGAATGCAGATAAAATAATTTTTTAAATAAAAATAAATAAGTAAATAAAAAAATATTGATGAAAATATCACTTTTTAATGATTTTGTTCATGTCTATACAAAAACAAACATAACACTTAACATTACGAAGCTACTAAAATGTCTAATGTTTACATATTTTAAAGGCAATAGTTGTTTATGTTTTATGCATTCTAAGTTTGAATTCCTTTATTACATGAAAATAATACACTAAAACTTAGTAAAATTAAAAAATAAATAATTCTTTAAATATTATGTATTCTTAAAAGAGAGCTATCTTAATTCACATCTCTCATCAGCTTTTTTTCCCCCTTAAATCTATTTGAAGAAGAGAATACGGATACATTAGAATACAAATAAGTGTTTCCAAAGACATTTCGTATTTTAATAAGCACTAAATTAACAAGACTATATTTTCGTAATATTTTCTCCTACGTCTATAAAAATAAAAGCTAATATTTAGCATTCATAAGCCTTTAAAATATCTGTTCACATATTTCTAAAGCAATAATTGTTGACATTTATGTGAACAAAATTGAATTTCTTTATTTCATGAAAATAATAATTATTTTATAACATATCTCCATAAAATCGAAATTCTCTTATAAAAAAGCGAAACAAAACATGACATATCTTATTAAACCCATAAAAGTAGATTATGTATATCAGATGGAACTGCGCCAAAAGTGTTTTGAAATTGTTTTTTTCACTTTTCTTTAATTTTACGAAATCACAGTTTATTATTTCTGGATTTTATTTTCTGTTAAAAGATTTAGGAAGATAAATTAATTTGTTCATTATTCTCAAACTGTTGAAATTTAGGAATGAAGAAAAGTTTATAACATTTTTAACTTCAAACCAAAACAAGTTAAAGAATACAAACTGTCAATAGTATCATTCATAACAAATAACAAACAAAAAAAAAAGAATCAAATTTCGCTACTTGAAATTTCTTATCAGTTTTGTTTAAGTGAGCTAATTAAAAATAATTCATATCTATTTTTAATTACGCTTTAAGAAATTTAAATAAGATTGTTTGCATGTCTTAAATCAAATTTTATGTAAGCTATTTAAATATCAGTTTTTATTTATACTGTATTGTATTTTACAAAATTTAAATATTCTTATTGGATTTTAGATAAGTTATTAAATTTCAATTTTTATCTGTACGGTATTGAATTTTACAAAATTTAAATAAAATTATGAGCATCTCGTATCAGACTTTAGCCAAGTTATTAAGTATTTTTTTATCTATACTGTATTGAATTTAACAAAATGTAAATATAATTATTTGTATTTCTTACCAAATTTTATATAAGTAATTTTTTATCGATACTGTATCGTATTTTACAAAATTTAAATGTTATTATTTGCATATCTTATAAGATTTACTTTAAATCATTGAGAAACAATTTTTATCTACATTGTATTGAATTTTACCAAATTTAAATACAGTTATTTGTATCGCTTATCAGATTTTATCATTAAATTTCAATTTTTATCTATAATGTATTACATTTTACGAAATTTAAATATTATTATATGCTTATCTTATGATATTTAATTTAAAATACTGAGAAACAATTTTTATCTACATTGTATTGCATTTTACAAAATTCAAACATGACTATTTGTAACTGTTATCATTTTTTAAATAAAAGAAATAAAATAATTTTGATATGTGTCATTCTGAGTTTTACCAAACTTAAATCTAATTATTTGGGAGCCTTATATATGTGTGTGTATGTTACATATGCTGCAAGTTATAGAAATGTCATTTAAAGTAGTCCAAAGAACAAAATTTTATTTCTTTTATTTATAAATACTTTTTACCCGTTTTTACTTTTTAATGCACATTTATATATTCTTTTTCAAATGTAAATTCTTTAAATAAATCTTTTAAATAAAACTTTTCTCTAAATCTAATTTAAAGCAGATACAATAGAATGCAGATAAAATCATTTTTTAAATAAAAATAAATAAGTAAATAAAAAAATATTGATGAAAATATCACTTTTTAATGATTTTGTTCATGTCTATACAAAAACAAACATAACACTTAACATTACGAAGCTACTAAAATGTCTAATGTTTACATATTTTAAAGGCAATAGTTGTTTATGTTTTATGCATTCTAAGTTTGAATTCCTTTATTACATGAAAATAATACGCTAAAACTTAGTAAAATTAAAAAATAAATAATTCTTTAAATATTATGTATTCTTAAAAGAGGGCTATCTTAATTCCCATCTCTCATCAGCTTTTTAGGTGCGTTCGTAATTATATAAATACGTAGCACCTATAGTCGACGTTCGGTCCGCCTGTCTGTCTGTCCGTCCGTCCGCATATAACAGAGCAAAAACTACCCGACCGAATGGTCTGAAAGTTTAAATATATAAGTGTTGCAAACATTTGTCGAGTCATTTCAAATTTTATGAAAAACGGATGTATAGTTTAATTACAGGGACAGTTAAAAGTTTTCCATTACATTACGGGCAATGGGAAAAATTATTTCAAATGCATTTTAATGATGTTACAGCCTTTCGAACAGAATGAAATTGATATGCACTTATGAAGTGTGCTAAAATATACATTCAGTACAATATGCGGTGCAAAAAATATTTATAAAACTAGTTATAGTACGAACGCACCTCATTTGCCACGTTTGAAGTACAATTTCCAACTTGTTTTCCTTAAATGTGATTTGAAGAAGCAAAATAAGATGCATTAGAATGCAGATAAATGTTTTCAAAAACATTTTCGTATTTACATGACATATTTTATTAAGCCCATAAAGGTAGATTATGTATATCAGATAGAACTGCGCCAAAAGAGTTTTGAAATTGTTTTTTTACCCTTTTCTTTAATTTTATGAAATCACAGTTCATTGTTCCTGGATTTTATTTTCTGTTAAAAGATTTAGGAAGATAAATTAATTTGTTCATTATTCTCAAATTGTTGAAATTTAGAAAAGAAAAAAAGTTTATAACATTTTGAACTTTAAAACAAAACAAGATAAAGCAGACAAATTCTCAGTAATATCACGAATAACAAAAACAAACAAACAAAAATAATTAAATTTGGACTATTGGGGAAATTTCTTATAAATTTTTTTAAGTGAGCCAATTAAAAATAATTTCTAGCTATGTTTAATTACGTTTTAAGAAACTTAAATATGATTATCTGCATATCTCAAATCAAATTTTATATCATTCATTAAATGTCAATTTTTATTTATACAGTATTGTATTTTACAAAAAATTAATATGCTTATTAGATTTTATATAAGTTATTAAATTTCAATTTTTATCTACATTGTGTTGCATTTTACAAAATTTAAATATGATTATTTGCATATCTTAAGGCTGTTCTTATCTGCTCTCTGCTCAACAAGCGCAAAACGTTTTGACACATTTACAAATTCATTTTTTTTACTGAAAAATACAAAATTGGAAAGCCTGACCATGTAAGCGATTTAAAATCGAACTGTGTTTTCCATTTTTTTGATCAATAAATTACCTATTAAGTTATAAGCGATTTTGATCACGTGACACGGCATTATTTTCCTCCCCTTACTGACCGGATTTTCTTCTTTCGTTCGGAAGTTCAGTTCAAAATGCCAACTTTGACAGTATTTTCTGAAAGATCTATTGCGTTTACAAGAAAACGGAAAAACAGTTCGATGACATAGTTTCTGAACAACAACACCTTCTAGTTTCATGCGTTTCCGAACTAAAATGAATTAATTATGTAAGAAAGTTGACCTTTTGGATTTGAGAATAGCCTTAAATCAAATTGTACACGTCCTTTAAACATCAATTTTTATTTATACTGGTCTAGCTGACCCGCCAGATGTTATCAGAGCCCGTGATAATATTCTTAAATGAATCTTAAATTTGTGTGATTTTAGAGCTTTAACTCGATTTTGTCTTAAATATGGACCCGCTAACTGTGTGAAAAGAGGGGAGAAGCTGCTAATTGTTGAGATTTGATATGTAATTTTGTTTTCATAATTTTCAGAAAATTGTATGGGGTAGTAATGAACAAATTGAAATTTTAAAAGGCCCTCTAGTGAGGAAAAAATGAGTTAAGAGCGGAGGGGAGGGGGGTGGCTGCTTAATAATCTACAGGCCGAAATCTTTCAAACGATATGTCACATGACAAAATCCATTTCCAAGGGAGGGAGATGCACCCTAGCTGGCTGAGGTCAAAATAGACCCCACCAATTGAATGTCTGTGAGGAGTTTCACCTTCGGTCAAGCCTTCAAATGAGGTCGAATCTCGCTGTAGCTTAATTAGGAGCTGAGTTAGAAAATTGAATCCCTGGAGGGGGGGGGGATTAGGGTGAGGGAGGGAAAGGTTCATAATATGAAAGTGTGGTCCGAGGATTTTCCGATGATATATCACATGAGGGTTTCTGAAAAAGTTGGAAAATTGCCGAGATATGGCCAAATATTCTAAAATTTTCAACTACTCCTAAAACCCTTAAAGGGGGGTGGGGGGGGTGAGGGCTTCTAAAATCGTTGAAACAATGTTCAATTATTTTAGTAGATTTATTTTCTGGAATTTCACGCTTCTACCTAAAACGACTGCTGAGATATGGCCACACGCTCTAAAATTTTCGCCACCCCTTTTAACCCCCTTAGGGGGTAGGGGTGAATTTTCAAAAACTCTTCCTTAGTGATCACTTATGCCATAAGAAGTATGTTTCCCCAATTGTCATGCTTCTAGGTTAGTAGTTTGGGCTGGGATATGATGAGCAGTGAGCGGGACATTGCCTTTTATATAAGCCAAATATTCTAAAAATTTCGACCCCCTCATTAATCCTTTAGGGGGGGGGGATTTTGAAAATCACTGAAACATGTGTTCAATTATTTTTTTTAGTAGATTTATTTTCTGAAATTTCACGCCTCTACCTAAAACGACTGCTAAGATACGGCCAAATATTCTAAAATTTTCGACCCCCTCCTTAACCCTTTAGGGGGGGGGGGATTTCCAAAATCGCTGAAACTGTTGAAAATAATCACAGCATTACATTAAATTCTTATTAATTTCTTTTTGTACAACTATGTTTCTTGTGATTGGTTGTTTAATGTAGCTTTCTTTCACGGCCGCCAATTCTCTGCCATGGGCCTTGCAAAATCTATAAATACCTGTAAATTTTCTGTTTTCTTTCAGTATGTTTGTGTAATTGTTCTTGTTAATAATCAAATATACTCACTTCGATCCACGTCTTTATGTCTGCCTTTTTATTTATTTTAACAGCAGAGCGTGGTTCTAGCAGGTGTTGAAATGAGCTGCGAGACATACTGACGCCGTTATCTTTCTGTTTTTCATTTCTGCTGGGATTTTGAGTGAAAAAGATTTTATTTTACTTTTTATATATTTTATCGAGCAGAATGGATTCTTCAAAAGATGTTTACGGTGTCCCTCTTTTTGAAGGTGATGGAAAAGTTTTTTCGGTATGGAAACGAAGAGTAATGGCAATTTTTGCTGCTAAAGAATTGGAAAAATTCCTGGAAAATGAAGCAGCTCTAGACAATGCCGCCGATGTCGTGAAAGCAAAAAAGGCTTACGCTTTATTATTATCATTATTAAGTGATAATGTTCTTGCATCACTTCAAGATGAAAATACAGCTCATAAAATATGGATTAAATTAGAACGCACTTATGATACAAAGCGTGCAGTGAATCAAATTTTAATTCGGAAGAGATTGGCAACGATTAAGAAAGATCGTACAGTTTCTATGAGAAATCACATTGATGAAATAAATAAATTAATTTCGGATCTTAAGCTGTCTGGGGCAGAAGTTAATGAAACGGATACTATTGTTTATATTTTGATGTCATTGCCTCAGGAATTTGAAAATGTTAAGATTGCTTTAGAAAACCAACCGAATTCTGTTTTGACATTAGATTTCGTGACACAAAGATTATTAGATGCTGAAGCACTTCTTTTGGATTCAAAGAAAGAAAAAGTATATACTAAGGCTGCTCTTGATAATACTGCATTTGTGTCGACTCGCAAAGAATTCTTTTGTAAAATTTGCAACTCTAAAGGGCATACAGCGAAATATTGTAGAAAGAAAATTACTTGCCATTCTTGTGGAAAATTCGGACACATAAAACGTAACTGTAAAGCTGTTAAAAATTCAAATGAAGAAAAATTTGCCTCTTCAGCTGTTTCTTTCGTTGCTGGAAATGCTTCCAGGAAAAGGAATGAATTTATAGTAGATTCCGGAGCAACTTCCCATATGTGTTCTAATGAGAATTATTTCGCATCCTTAGTACCTTCTTCAGGAACTATTAAATGCGCATCAAAAACAACGAATCTAGAAATCAAAGGTATTGGAAATATTAATGGAAAACTGTCAAATGGAATGGAAATTACTTTAAAAAAATGTCCTTTATGTTCCAGACTTAAACGGGCAACTCATTTCCGTTAGGAAAATTGAAAGTGCAAATTATACAGTTATTTTCAAGAACCAAAAAGTATTTATCGAAAAAGGGAGAAACCGTTTTTACTTCGGTGAACTGGATTTGAATGGACAATACGTAAGTGACTTTGTCCCTGTTTACGAAACCGTTCTTACTTCAAAGAAAAATCATTGTGATATCTGGCATCGCAGACTTGGTCATCCGAGTGACAAAGTATTGAAAGATATGAAGCTTCCGGTACCTGATTCTTTTTGTGATATTTGTGCTCGGGCAAAACAGAGTGCAACACCAGTGGGAAGAGGACCAAGAAAAAGAGAAACCAAGCCAATGACTTTGATTCATAGTGACATTTGTGGACCTATTTTTCCGACAACCTTTTCTGGCGAGTGCTATTTTATGACTCTTATCGATGATTTTTCTCGTTTTACTGAAGTACGTTTACTGAAACATAAAAGTGAAGTCTCAGAAGAAATAAAAATGTTCTTAAAATCCAACCCTACAGTGAAGAAAATTAGATGTGATAACGGGAAGGAATATTTTTCTAATGATTTAGTGAATTTTACTAGAGATCTTGGTATAGTGATAGATCCCGCTCCTCCATACACGCAATCTTTGAATGGAGTAGCTGAACGCTGCAATAGGTCGCTTCTGAATATAGGACGTGCTTTGATTGCTGAATCAAATTTACCAAAGACTTTTTGGGGTCAAGCTATCCTTTCAGCAGCTTACTTGAAAAACCGAATGCCAAGCAGCACTATTGAGAACAAAACTCCGTACTTCCTGAAATATGGAGAAGAAGCCGATTTCAAGCACATACGTGTTTTTGGATGCAGTGCTTACATGTTAATTCCTTCCGTTCATCGAAAGAAGCTTGACGATAGGTCTAAACAAATGATCTTCATTGGTTATTCTTCAATGGGATATAGATTACTAGATCCTGAAACGAAACGCATAACTGTATCAAGAAATGTGAAATTCGACGAAGAGAAAAAGGAAAATGTTCAGTCGAAACAATACATTCTAGAAAATTCAGAACCAGTCGATAATGAAATTGATCCGGATGTTCTAGAAAATACGAGTGATGAATTAGATGATCCTGAAGAGAAAGAAGACAAAACAAGAAAATCTGAAAGATTTAAAAAGCAACCTGTACGGTATCCAGATCCTGAAGTTTACGAAGCGTTACTTTACCAACAAGAAACATTAATGTTTGATGATATCAGATCCCTCCCTAGTGATGAACTACGCTTGTGGAAAGAAGCTATGGACGCGGAGATTGAAAGTATGAAAATCAACGATGTCTGGGATCTTGAAAAATTACCACCTGACAAACGACCTATTTCCTGCAAATGGGTATTTACCATCAAAAGAGATGGTCGACATAAGGCGAGACTCGTAGCTCGTGGATTTATGCAAAAAGAAGGGCTAGACTATAGTGAAACCTTTTCCCCTGTAATAAGTATGCCAGCTTTACGTTTGGTTCTTATTTTGATTTTAAATGAAGACTTATATGCATCTGTGTTAGATGTTAAAACAGCGTTCCTGAATGGTAAGTTAAATGAACTTGTTTTTATGGATCAGCCGCAAGGCTATGATGATAAAAGTGGGCGAAAGTGTAAACTTAAAAGAAGTTTATATGGTTTAAAACAAGCCCCACGACAATGGTTTGAAAGGTTTCATGAATTTATTTCAAAGTTAAATTTTAAATCTTGTGATAATGAACCTTGTATTTTTATTCGGTATAATAATGATCATAAAATAATTATTGCTTTGTATGTAGATGATATGTTAATTGCAGGTTCAGATGTAAATGAAACTAATGTAGTTATTTCCCTATTACATAACGAGTTTCACATGTCAAAATCGCAAAGTGTTTCAGAATTTCTAGGTATTCAAATGAAATTCAATTCTGATAGTTTAATAATGGATCAAGAGTCTTACATAATTAAATTGTTAAATAAGTTTAATATGCTAGATTGTAAACCCAGTGACATTCCTATTTCTCCTAAGTCCACCCCATCTGATTTCAAAAATGGTAAACCTTTTAATGGCTCATATCGTGAACTTGTAGGTTGTTTATTATATTTAGCTTATATTTCTCGACCTGATATTTTGTATGTTATTAACTGTTTAAGTCAATTGCAAGAAAATCCTACTGAAATTGCATGGAAAGCACTTAAGAAAATCTTAAGATATTTAAAAGAAACATTGTCTTTAAAACTTGTGTATAAAAAGCAAAATTCTGATCCTAAATTATCCATGTATGTTGATGCTGATTGGGGGGCTAACACAAATGACCGCAAATCAGTAACAGGTTATATTTTAATGTTTTGTAACATGCCTGTTCTGTGGTGTTGTAATAAACAAAAATCAGTTGCTTTATCGTCAACTGAAGCTGAAGTCATTGCTTTAACTAAAAGTTTGCAAGACTTGTTATGGTTTAAAAATATTGCTAGTGAAATTGTAAATATTAAGAATTTAGTAATTTTTGAGGATAATCAATCATGTATAAAATGTATCAGTAATGAGAGTAATTATGGTAGAATGAAACACATTGATATTAAATTGAAATTTGTTCGCAATATTATAAAAGAAAATAACATCAAAATTGAATATGTTCCTACGAATATGCAAATTGCTGATTTATTTACAAAGGCATTACCTAAAGTTAAATTTTATGAACTATTATTTCTTTGTTGTTTGTACAAGTAATGTTTAAATTGTGTCATATTATTTTTAATGATTGATTTCAAGAAATTTCTTTGTTTTTCTGATGTAATGCTAGATTATGGGCGGGTGTTGAAAATAATCACAGCATTACATTAAATTCTTATTAATTTCTTTTTGTACAACTATGTTTCTTGTGATTGGTTGTTTAATGTAGCTTTCTTTCACGGCCGCCAATTCTCTGCCATGGGCCTTGCAAAATCTATAAATACCTGTAAATTTTCTGTTTTCTTTCAGTATGTTTGTGTAATTGTTCTTGTTAATAATCAAATATACTCACTTCGATCCACGTCTTTATGTCTGCCTTTTTATTTATTTTAACAGAAACATGTGTTCAATTATTTTTTTTAGTAGATTTATTTTCTGAAATTTCACGCCTCTACCTAAAACGACTGCTGAGATACGTCCAAATATTCTAAAATTTCCGCACCCCCTTTAACCCTTTGGGGGGGGGGGGGGATGATTTCTAAAATCGATGAAACATGTGTTTGAATATTTTTTTAGTAGATTTATTTTCTGGAATATCACGCTCCTGCCTAAAACGGCTGCTGAGATATGGCCACATGCTCTAAAATTTCCGGCACCCCTTTTAACCCCCTTAGGTAGGGAATTTTCAAAAATCCTTGCTTAGTGCTCACTTTATGTCATAAGAAGTATGTTTCCTCCAATTTTCATACTTCTAGGTTAGTAGTTTGGGCTGGGCAATGATGAGTAGTGAGCGGGACATTGCCTTTTATGTAGGCCAAATATTCTAAAATTTTTTACCCCCCTTTAACGCCTTACGGGGGGTGTGTTCTAAAATTGCTGAGGCATGTGTTCAATTATTTTTTTAGTAGATTTATTTTCTGAAATTTCACGCTTCTACCTAAAATGGCTGCTGAGATACGGCCAAATGTTCTAAAAGTTTCGCACCCCCTTTAACCTTTTATGAGGGGGGGGGGGGGGATTTCTAAAATCGATGAAATATGTGGATGAATATTTTTTTAGTAGATTTATTTTCTGGAATTTCACGCTCCTACCAAAAACGGCTGCTGAGATATGGCCACATGCTCTAAAATTTCCGACCTCCCCCCCCCCTTTTACACCCTTAGGGGGGGTGTCGATTTAAAAAAAATCTTTACTTAGTGCTCACTTATGTCATAAGAAGTGTGTTTCCCCTTATTTCCATGCTTCTAGGTTTAGTAGTTTGGGCTGGGTGATGTTGAGTCAGTAAACAGTATATTGCCTTTTATGGAGATTGCATTTTATAACTGCATTTTATCGCATTTTATTATTATTTAAATATGCTTATTAGATTTTAGATAAGTTATTAAATTTCCATTTTTACCTATACTGTACTGCATTTAACATAATTTAAATATAATGATTTGCATTTTGTATCAGATTTTATAGAAGTCATTAAATTTTTTTTTTTTATCTATACTGTATCGTATTTTATAAAATTTAAATATTATTATTTGCATATCTTATAAGATTTACAGTAAATCATTCAGAAACAATTTTTATTTGCATTGTATTTCATTTATCAAAATTTAAATATAATTATTTGTATCTCTTATCAGATTTTATGTAAGTCATTAAACATATTTTTTTAATACATACTGTAGCGTATTTTACAAAAATTAAATATTATTAATTGCATATCTTATGAGATTTACTTTAAATTATTGAGAAACAATTTTTATCTACATTGTATTGCATCTTACAAAATTTAAACATGTCTAATTGTGACTGTTATCATTTTTTAAATAAAACCAAATACAATAATCTTTATATGTGTCATACTGAGTTTTACAAAACTTGAATCTGATTACTTAGGAGTTTTTATATATATATAACCATTATAGAATATTACAATTCATCATCTTTTTTAATAAAAATTAATAAATTGAGTATCAATACATGACACAGACATTATACATATATATATGTACACACACACATATATATAACCATTAATTAAACATTACTGACCACCTTCAATAATTGTAATAGTATGAATGAATTTACAACCATACAGTGTCCCCAAACACATTGAATGGATACCAAAAACAAAATAAACAAGCTGCTATGTATAAAATAGAGTCCTTTGTACAATATAACAAGAATTAATAATGAAGAAAAAAAGAAGAATATGGATTTCGATAAAAATAATTGAAAAGCTTATATATTGAATTACGTTATCAAGAGTACAGAATTCAATTATATAAGAAAAATCAGTCGTTTTCTGTGAGAAAAAAGCTTAAAACCTTTTAAATAATTTATAGCAAGGAAAAATAGTAATATTACACAAAATACCCAATAAAATCCCAGTTATTTTATCCAAATACACATCAGCACATGGTATCCAAAAGCTAGATAAGTTTAAGGTTATTTTTACAGTTAAGTTAACGCAGAATTTAAAACCTAATGTATACAGTTAATCTATTTTGAAATACCGTGATAAATGCAATCAAAATAATATAAATAGAAAATAATTACATATTAAGAAAATTACCTCTTAACACTTTAAATTTTTTTTTTAATTCCTTAACTAAAATAAAAAATACCAAAACTATAAGTTTACAAAATCGCAAATAGCCAACATTAAGCTCCACCTTGTGTTAAAAATTGATATTATTATTCTATTCGAAGCATCAGACAGAATCCAATTTAATTTTTAGTGCTGCCATCTATGATATTAACTTGAAACTAATATGAACAAATTGTCATAAGATTATGCTATTATCAGTTAATTCATTCATAATATACCAACTGCTATATCCCAACAAATCCCAATATAAAAATACCATATTATATTTCATTATTCATATAAATATTAAATAAATACAAATGTTAATAGAATGATTATAATATATTCTACTACCATACCCAATTAATCTATACGGAAAATTTAAATAATTTCAAAACAATAATAATATAATATAGCAATATGCTATAAAACTAAATAATTTATATATAAAAAATTATATATAATAAAAATATATAAACTATAAGAAATACTTTTAAATATAAAAAAATTAATTAATAAAATGAACAGGAAAGAAAAAAAAAGGATGTTGATATAATTATGTCAGAATCTTCATTTCCCAATTGCCTAATGATAACAAATAAATTGTGTGGTTCATTTTCATATTAACCATAAAAAACTAAAGAATATGAATAGGGATTAACATTCACATAAAACCGTTAATTAATCATTTAATACTAAGCTCAAAATTAAACATTATTAAAATGTATAGAGGAATAATAAAAAACTAATAACCCAATTTTAATTCAAACTGTAATATCATTAGTTATAAATCAAATAAACTTATTATGCGTATTATTGACCATAAAGATGGTATATTATTAGAAATTAATATGATATTGTCCCGAGAAGACTGAAAATTAAAAACAAGATAATTGTTAACTTGATTAAATATTAATTAAGCTAAATAAATTCAATATGAATTGAAATAAAAATTTAACGTCACCATATATATATATATATATAATATCGAATCAACCTCCATATAAAAAGTGTATGAACAATGTAGTTATAATTCAAATGCCCATCATTTTTTTTAATAAATTAACCATTGCGTATTATCCAGACAACAACACCTTCCTCCGTACTCTAACATCTACCCACCCAACCGTCCTGTAATAATTTTTTATTTATTTTACAATTTTTTATTTTTTTACATACAGTATAACATAAGTTATATCAAATAAACTTATATGCATATTAATCACTATAAAGATGATATACTATTATTAATTAATATGATATTGTCCTGAGTAGACTAAATTTTAAAAACAAGTTAATATTGAATTTGATTAAATAAGTTAAATTTAATATGAATTGAAATAAAAACAAAAGTCACCAATTACATATAAAACATCAAATCAACATCCATATAAAATATGTATTAGAAATGTAGTTATAATACTAAAGCCCCATCTTTTTCTTTTTTTTTAATTAGCCATTGCATATTATCCAGACAGCACCACCACCCTCCGTACTCTAACATCTACCCACCCAACCATCCTATAGAAATTGTTTATTATTATTTTACAATTTTTAATATTTTATAAATATATTTTTATTTTATAAATTTTTTTGTAATTTTGTTTACGCATGTGTTAATTTGTTTTTAAAAAAAGACCATGTATGTCCTAATTGTATATTAAAGAATATATGAATTTCTTTGGAAAACCTTAATTTGATGCATCATAAATTAGTTTTTTTAATATTATTATTAATTAGATGACAGGAACATAAACATTTTATTCTATGTAAATGGACTTAGATATATTTCGATATACAGAATTATGAAGACAAGATTTAAAATTTGTAAATGTATTAACTTTGAATTTAATTTCTTTACGTTTATCATATAGATCTGTTATTGTTTTGTTGTCTTTTATTGTAATTTTAAGATCTAAGAATATGATTGTATTATTGGATAAGAGGTTTTCCGTTAATTCCAAATTAGTGGGATAATCTACCGGAAATTGAGAAATTTTAGTTTGATCAGTAGCAATTAAAATTATGTCATCAATATAACGATATAAATGTAGATTATTATTAGTAAAAGTACGTTCATAGTGATATAAATATAAGTCTGATAATAAACTGGACGTACAGCCACCTTGTGGTATACCGATGTGTTGTAAATATAATGTGTTATCTTGCAAGATATAATTATTATAGATAATGAAGTTAGTTAAAGATTTAAAATAAGCTATATCTATATTAGATGGTAAATCCAGTTTTTGATGATACTTTTTAAATAATGCATTTATAATATTATGTAAATCTAATAAATCTATATTATTAAAAAGATCTTTGAAGTCATAGGTCGTTATATTATGTACACAATTAAGATTTTTCATAATATTGACCAGTTGATAGCTGTTTTTTATACAATGTGTATTATCATTGTTTGTAGTCAGTATATATAATTTATTAAGAATTTTTAATAGTAGTTTATTGGCTTTATTATTATATGTATTACAACCAATAGTTACAGTCCTAAATTTAATAGGAGTCTTATGAAATTTGGGAATAAGCACTAAATAAGGATAATTAAAATTAGTAGAGAGAATATTTAATAGTTTACAATAACTTTGAATTTTACGATTATTTACAATTACATTTTCATTAGTTTTTTGAAAAGATTTATTAGAAGAAATACAGGTTGTAAGAAGTTGGTGATAATAAGATTTACATATGATTGCATAATTATTAGGAGATTTGTCTACATATGTAATAACATAATATTTTTGTAATTTATTAATTTGTTGGAAAAAATGTTTTGTGTTAATAGTAACTAAATCAGAAATATTATATTTTAAAACCATATATATATATATATATATATAGCCATATTATAATTACAATCTTTTATATATTTTATAAATATATAATTTATGTTAGCTAAATGTTTTGCAACGTTAGCAAACTATTTTTAAAATTATATATATATATATATCATATTGTATAAATTATAATGTTATCTAAGCTAGTCCAAAGCACAAAATTTTATTTCTTTTATTTATAAATACTTTTTACTCGTTTTTTTTTTCTTTTCAATGTACATTTGCAGCATAGTTCTTTTCAAATGTAAATTCTTTAAATATTTTCTTTAAATCTAATTTAAAGCACATACAATAGAATGCAGACAAAATGACTTTCTTATTTTAATAAAAATAAATAAAGTAAAATTGGTGAAAATATCTCTTCTTAATGATTTTATTCGTGTCTGCGAAAACAAACCTAACACTTAACATTACGTAGCTACTAAAATATCTATGCATTTTAAAAGTAATAGTTGTTTATGCTTTATGCATACTAAGATTAAATTCCTTTATTACATGAAAATAATAAAATGAAACACGTCTTTTCAAAATAGTAATTCTTTTATAAGGAAAACAAAAACCAAGCGAAACATAACAGATTTTAATAGGCCTATATAAATTATGCATATGAGATGGAAGCATGCCAAAGGAGTGTTTGAGTTTATTATTTTTCTTTCCAGTTTTCTATTTTACAAAATCACGGTTTTTTGATTTTCCATTAAAAGTTTTAAAGAGCAAAATTGATTTTTTCATTGTTCTCAAGCAGTTAAAGTTTTGAAAAGAAAAATATTTTTATGCCAATCAAAATTAAAGTTAGAAGAGGGGAAATAAAGCTAAATCATGTTGTTATTGATAAGCCGTTTTGTTAAATATGCATTATTTGGTCTATTTATTTAAGACAATTTGTTCCCTTCGATATCTATTCTCTACATATCCGGTTTGTTTATAGATAATTTAACACTAGAACTACCGAGTGAAAATTCTGGTGTGAAATATTTTTATAAAACTTGACTCAAATTTCCGGTAGTTCTAGGGTTAAGTCTGTTCTCAACTGCTCTGCTCAACAAGCGCAAAACGTTTTGACACATTTACAAATTCCTTTTTAACAGAAAGGTATACAATTGGAAGGGTATGGAAGCGATTTGGAATCGAACAGTGTCTCCCATTTTTTCATAAATAAATTACCTATTGAGTTATAAGCGATTTTGATTGCGTGACAAAGACGTTTTTACCCTACCTTGAGTGGTTATTCTCACAGTGGTTATTCACTTTGACACTATTTTCTGAAAGATCTATTGCGTTTGAAAAAAACGAAAACACAGTTCGATTACATAGTTTATGAACAAAAACACCTGCTAGTTTCATGCATTTCCGAACAAAAATAAATTAAAACTTGTGTCATAGAGTTGGCCTTTTAGATTTAAGAACAGCCTTAATTAGTTTCATGTATCATTTTATACAATTGAGTTGCAGATATTTAGGGCAAACTCGACAGAGGTCAATTTGTTTTTAGCTATAACATGGAAGACTGTGGTAATATAGGCGCGACCTCTTACAAGTTCCGCACATAAAAAATGATGTTTCATTAGATTAATTTTAATACAATTGTTCTAAATGATAAATAAATCATATGCGATGTAAGTTTCCAACTGGGCGAAAACTGTCCGGACCAGGATTCGAACCGGGGATCTCTTACCTGGAGCCGCCAATGCTCTACCTTCTGAGCTATCCCGGACGAATCTGGTTTTTGCCCAGTTGGAAACTTACATCTCAAATGACGTTTCGATTAAAAAAAGGATTTTTCTTAATCTACGAAAAAACATTATAAGCACGGACGAAAATATACAATAAATTCTTACGAGTTTCCACGATTCTGATAACCATTTTTATCTGAAAATTCTCAGGAACCAATATATTTTCAAGATTTAAAAAAAAAACATTTATTTAAAAGAAAGTTTATTTTGCTATCACTGAATTTTAGTACAGTCAATCAGGGTAACTTTGAACCACGGGGTGTAACTTTGCACCACCTCCTAATTTTCAATATTTTTGACTCCAAAAGACTAAATAAACTCCAGAACTGTGCTCTGCTGGCAAGGTTCTAAACTGGGATTCCTACTCTTTATTTTAGAAAATAAATTAGCAACATTGTGCGCAATTAATTGCATCATCTAACTATTTTTGTGAAGTACTGTTTTCAAGTTAATTTCGAATGCTGTTTTGAAGTTGTTGTAATCTAATTAAATTTTCATAGTAAGTAACAATATACTCATTTATCAGACATATTATTATCTAAATGTTGTAAATGTGTTAATATTTTGTGATTATTTATTTATTAATAGTTAATAAAATGTAAAATAAGAAGGCACTAGCATTTTCAGGGTAAGTTTGAGCCTGCTCAAAGTTACACTGATGCTTATAATTTACTGATTATAGGTGCTACTGTCGAAAAGTTCCCATATTTGAACGTATATTTTATATAAATGCCGAAAGTGTGCATTAGATATCACATGTAAATATTTTTACAAATATGTGTAAAATACATAAAATTCATTTAGAGGCGTGATTAGGGGCGGAGCTACTCAAATTTGACATTTCATACGTTCGAAGTTTTTTATTCTTGTTTGAATAATACTAGTACTTGTATGTATTACTGTAACTATGGATATATTATAGAGTTAAAACATTGAAAATTGTTTTTCACTGCATTTTTATGTTTTATATGAACAATAAACAGGTTTTTTTTTTTTAATTTCTAAATGTTCATGGTCCTCTTCTTCCACTTTTCTTATGCCTGATATTTGTTGTAATATAAATTATACAAATCTTGTGATGAAATGTAAATTCGCAGTCTTTACATATCTGAAAACATTTTTTTTTTTTTTTTTTTTTTTTTTTTTTTTTGGTGTTTAAAGTTGTCCTGAATACAATACTTTTTTTTATAATTAATTATTTTACATAAAAATTTATCATATGGTGCAAAGTTACCCTAAATGGCTGGGTAACTTTGAACCAGGCTAAAAATCCATTTTTTATTGCTTTTATTCTTATTATTCCTTAATTTTTTATAGTCAAACAATAATTTAAGATCATTTCTTCTCTTGTATGCCCATAGTTGCGACAATATTCTTCAAATAAGAGTGTGGCATATGAAAATAGAGAAAATGCGGATCAAAGTTACCCTGATTGACTGTAACTTTTTCGAATAGTTTTTATAGCGTGCTAACTTTTTTCTCTAACCATAATATCGGTTTTTAGGATGCTATCAATTCGTACAGCTCATATTCAAAATATTAGAATAATTACTTTTTTTTTTTTACAAATTGAAAATATCGTTTGGTAATTTAATGTCTTCTAATGCAAATATGAAAACGATATTTTTATAAAGAACTTGTTGTTGATTAAGCTTATTTATTATCTTAAAATTAATATCATTTTTAAAAAGATTAATTGAAAAAAAATTATTTTGAAAAGTCAAATTATTAGAATATTTATTCAAGTGGCTCAAAATATTAGAATATTTCCCATTAATTCTCGTTTAATTATCACCAATTCATAACTGGTGGCATCATTGATTAAATTCAGACGATTTGATTTAAAGTCAGTATTCTTTTTGCAGTTTATTTGCTTTTTCGTCTTAAAATGGGTCGTGTGAGTAATATTCCTGAATCTATTAAACTTCGTATGGTTGATTTGTATCAGCACTGTAAAAATCAATGTTATATAGCGAATTTTTTACATTGTTCGCAATCAAGCGTTAGTAAAATACTAACACAATATTAAAAAAATGGAAAATTTCAAAATAATCGCCGAAATGGCGGCAAATACCCAAAAACATCTCTTAGAGATGACAGGAAACTGAAGCCTATTGTTAAGAAAAACCGTTTTAAAAGTGTGCGATTCTTGCACCGAAAATGGAAAGAAGAAGGAGTTGAAGTTTCAACATCGACAACATTAAGTCGTCTCCATAAATTTAAGCTTGAATTTTGTGTATGGAAAACAAAACATCTCATGAATGCAAAACAAAAGCGTATAAGATTGAATTGGTGTAAATCAAGACGTTTATAGAGCGAAGAAGATTGGAAAAATATATTAGTTTGCGATGAAAGTATATTTTGTGTTTCATATGGTAATCATGGTATTCGAGTTTGGAGAATGAAGCAAGAAGCATTTGATAAAGAATGCCTTAAACGTTCCGTAAAATTTGTTGCTAGTGTCATGGTTTGGGGTTGCATGAGAGCAGAAGGACCTGGAAAGTTATGCATCGTCTACGAAAAGGTTAACTCTCAGATATATCAAGAAATTTTGGAATATTACATGATTCCATCATCAGAAGATTTATTTGAAGATGGTTTCATCTTTCAAACAGATTTAGAGTCACCTCATACCTCGGTGTCAACTAAGAATTGGTTCCGCCAACGCAACATTAAGGTACTTCCTTGACCACCAAACTCACCAGGGCTTAATCCCATCGAAAACTTATGGCGTATAGTGAAGAAAAAACTCCAAGAAATTCCTCCTTCAAGTAAAACTGAGTTAGTGGCACGTATAAAGTCTATTTGGGCTAATATTGATAGAAATGTTTGTAAACACCTTGTATGTAGTATGGAAGGTCGATTGTATGCTGTTATGAAAGCTAATGGAGATGCTACATAATATTAACTACCATTTACTTCATATTCATAAGGTAATATTGTTTCGTAAAATAAAAAATTCTAATATTTTGAACCAATCCAAATTTTATTCTAATATTTTGATGTGTTTCAGAAAGCCGTATACCTAATTTATTGTACTGTATTTATATTTTGTAAAAGTTAAAATCTTATCTAAACATTCCATATTTAATTTATAAGAAATTTAATTGCATTTACATTTAAATTCAATTAATTTTTTGCATGTTACTTACTATATATAAATTCTATACCTCATATACAGGGCTGCACAAAAGTATTCACGTACCATTATCCTTATTAGAGGAAATTACTGAAGGGGAATTTTCAACTGAAGTATATGTATCTCTTAAGTGAACTAAATTTTCGTATGCATGCAGTTAGTAGATACAAATCTATATATCCTATTCAGGGCTGCTGAAAAAAATCCGATAATTTTCCAATTGTAGATGGGAACAGCTGAAATTGGTTTTTGAAATGTGTTATGCGTTTCCATAAGGTTGAATTAGTGTAATATTTTAATTTTCTTAACTGTGCAATTTTTTTACATTATTCTGAATGTGTTGGAAAATTGTTTATAATCTATGCTCGACGTATGATTTTTTCTTTCTTGTTTTACATTATAAGTAGAATTTATTTTTCTGAAATTTTCCTTATAAACAAACTGACTGATTGTCGAAAATGACAGATGCCTATTTAAAATGCGAATTCTCGAAACATGTTTTGTGAATTTACTTTTAATATTCGCCTCATGTTAGTGGCGCATTCAGTGACGTAGTCAAATAAAATATCTGTTAGTCAGCTAGCCTTCCGAAATTAAAGAGAAAAGGGGAAAATAGTAAGCTTTTTTTTTCTCAAAAAAAAAATAAATAAATAAATAAAATACAAAAAATACATACAAATACCGAGAATATTTTTGTTTTTATACCCATATTGATTGTACGTATGTTTGTTTTTTGAAATGTTCTTTTGTAGATTGGCAGGGTATAAGCATGCAAAAAGAACGACAGAACATTAGAACTATGAACCCACTATTCGGAAGGTGAGAAAAATTTCTCATATAATTTAAAGGGTTCACAACCATAGTAAGACATAGTCCATTTTGAAAAAAAAAAAAAAAAAAAAAAAAAAAAAAAGAGATAGTCCATTTAGAAGGCGCATAAAACCTGATCTATTCCCACAGTGAAGCTAGCCTGTTTTCACATACTTTCTCACATATGGCATCTGTTTACAGACTTGGTTCACTGTGGGAGTGAATAAAAGAGATTTTATGCACCTTCTAAATAGAATATATCAACACTTTCCAACATAGTTGAAAAGTATTTATTAATTCGGTTTGACTGTCCATCCGTCTGTCTGTCTGCCTGTGCTCTAACTCGTGTAAATATAGTCCGATTACCATAAAATGGATATATGTTATTAGGGTTTACTATCGCATGCTCGGTGTTGAAAATGAAGTGTCTAACCTTTAGGTTTCATCTACAAGGACACTCAAACGAACTCCGTTACATTACGGTGTATCGGTAAAATAACATTTACGGGTATTTGAATGATATTACACTATTTTAAACTTATTGAAATTGATATATATCACTGAGGTTTACCTCAAGGTTCTTATTATGGAATATGGTGAGCATGGAATTTATCTTTCATTTACAGGGACACTCAAAAGAATTTGGCTACAGAAGAAAATGAGCAATAATTGAACTATTGAAACCTACGAACAATAATTGTTGGGAAATGCGTTTTCAGTTGTAAAATGTGTTTTTAAATTTAACTGTTATTTAAATATTACTTGGTGTTTATGAATTCTACAGATCATGTACAAGGTCACACAAAAGTTCTTAACAAGATCCATTTATTGGCGGAAATTCTTGAAAGGAAATTTTGAGCTACTCTACGCGTTTAACTGAACTAACTTTTAGCATACTATGTATTATACATACATATCCATAGATCATATACAGGACTGCACAAAAAACGCGTACATTTTTTTCTACTATTTATGGCAATAGCAAAAATTGGGTTTTCAAATACGTTATGGTTATGTGTTTTCCAAATTGTTCATTTAGAAATCATCTTTCACCTTAGTAAACTGCGAAAGTTTTTTATAATATTGTGAATGTGTTGGAAAGTGTTTCATAATCTATGCTGCACGCATGATTTACCGTTCTTGTTTTCAAAATGGTCTTGGTCTACTACGGTTGTGAGCATTTCATTTAAAATTCTCAAATAAACTAAGATCCCTAAATATAGTGTATTATATATTAAATTAATTATCTTGAGCTGAAAAACGGCATTAATTAACCGCTTATGCCAAGCCGAGCTTTTTAAATATCAATACTGGAAGACTAGAGAGAGAGCTAAATGGAAACTCGAGTTAAACTACAATATGGCAGCAATTTAGTTGCGAAAGGAGAAGAAAAAGCATTATTTCTTGACACAATTTAATTAAATTATGAGTAAAATCCATCACATCTAAATGCATTTTCATTTTAAGATACATCCATTTTATTATTAAAACTACTCCAACTTTGCCAAGTACAGTCGAACCCCGTTAATACGCGAATCAAGGGACCGGTCAAAATTCGCGTATTAAACGGGTTCGCGTATTAACCGAAGTTCGCGAATTTTGACCAGTGGTGCATATAATAACAACCTATACGGATAATGCACATCTTTATGACAGTTTTTAGCGTTTTTAAGATATAAAATGAAATTTTATTTGCTGTTATCACTATGTGTTTATTAATCAGGAACGTTTGATATCTGGTAATTCAAATAACAGCTATTTGAAAAGTAAAAATAAAAATCCTATAAGTCTTTTCAAAATAAAATTTATTATATACGTCACATAAAATTGGACAAAACGAACATAAAAATTTGTGCTAACCATGATGTAAACTAAAACTAATTTTACAAAAATTTAAATACTTGTTTGCTATACAGAACAAATAGAGAACAGCGTTGAAAATACTAAAATGTCGATATAAAAAACCAAAAGTTAAAAGTTAATAAAGTCAATAATGACATAAAAATTTATTTTTGCTAAAGCGACATGCGGCTGCGCCATCAGTATGATGTTTTCAACTGATGGTAAAGCCCACTCATCGAGGGCCCTTCTGCCAATGACGAGGCAAACTGTATGATAAAACGGAACGCCTCTGTAACTTTGAAGAAAGGAAATCGGGCAGAGGGCACATGTTCATTCTCTTGCAATTAGAGTCATCTAGACTTCTGAACTCGATGTTACTAGATCTTTGTCGATATTAATGAACGTGCCTAAATCAACAAAATCTTCCCTTACAGTTTCTTGTTCACCAAGCCAGTGTTCTCCAACATCAGGGTACGAAAAAGGCTCTTTATAAATGATGTCCTCACTACTTCCAAACCCCCCTTTCATAAACAATTTGCAATCTTCGTTGGTGTGACACTCTCCCATGATACAGTAAGCATGTGAACGTCGAGGATTGTAATAGCACGACACTTTTAGCAGTAATGGTTGCTGCCGTGTTCCATTTGGTGAAGATATCGTCGTACTACGCGAGTCTTGTAATTTAACCTTGGCGCTGTTAATGATTCCTTGGTTCATTGGGTGAGTGATACTGTTCGAATTTGGAGACATTGCTTGGGACATTATTCCCTCTAAAACCTCCTCTGTTTCAAACCAAGCTCATTCGCGTAGGTTTTCATTGCCAAGGGACTGATAAAATTTCGCGTCTTAAGCGGGTTCGCGTATTAACCGTTCGCTTATTAAGAGGGGGTTTTTTAATGCAAAAGGTAGGCGTTGTTCAAGGGACCGAAAAAAATTCGCGTATTAAGCAGGGCGCGTATTAACGGTACTTGACTGTACTTATTTTCATGCGAAAAACTTTTCCATTTATATTTATAGTTATAAAAAAATTCATACCATTTCATTTGAAAATAGAATAAGAAGATTAAATCACAAAGTATTTTGACTATTTAGGTATATTAAAGATCGTTAATATGTTGAATTTCATTAAAAGAAAAAGTTATTTTAATTTGTCATTAACATTCTTGCATGAATAAATAAATTAACGTTGTTTTCGAAATTCCTTTGATATTTTGTAAGTAGTAATTAAAATTTTAAATGATAATTTATGAGAACAGAAAGCGATAACTTAAAAATCTAAACTAATATCGCAGATTTTTATAATGATAGAACTTTTATTAAATTTACTAAAGTCCATTCTAAATATCTCTTTACTGTTTCGAAGCAGATATCATGTCAAATAAAATAAAGAATTTAAAAAAAATTTCACACCAGCTGTAAAACCTGTTGAGAAAATAAGAAAATATTCCTAACTTAACCCCTTCGGGACGGGAGCATTTTACGAAATTTTTAATCTTTCGTCACCGTTTTTTAAAAACAGAAATTTGTGTCTTCTTGAATCGAGAAAATGCGCTGATTAAATAAGGCAAATTTTACAGTAAAATTTTACTGGTGAGGAAAAACAAGTATTCTGAGCGCTTCATGCGGCACGTATACGTGTCGCTCGTCCCCAAGGGGTTAACCCTTTATCTACTGACGGTAATTATAAGTTCCATTAAAATAACTTGTTTTAAATTCATATAATATATCGATTAGTTGAAATACAGTTTAGAATGAGTTATAGATAGATCTTGTTCCAAAAGCATTATTGTTTACACAAAGCTAAAATATTTTTAAAAGGATGATTTCTTTTGCCTTTGCATCTTTCAGCTTTCTTGGTGTTGGGGGAGGGAGGGGAGGGCATTTTTCAATTCGGAAATATTTCTATATTTCTATTGTAAGAATATCATATTTGTACATTTCCTAATTCTACAAAATACCAAGAAAAATATTTAAAATAAAAGATTTGAGTGGGGTTATAAATATTGCACAAAATCACTATGAATTCTAATTTAATTAATCCTTCTAAAATTTATTAAGTGATTATGTAAATCTTCTAATGTAGTTTAAACAATTTACGAAAAATGCTTTAGAAGATAAAATTTTCATGTATTCATAATTCAGTTCATAAAGTGTTAAACTACGCTTTACTGTTCTTATTTTTCAATAAATAAATAAAATGATTTTGGATGTATATATTGCACTTTCTTTGTACTTTATGCACATACAAACTTTTAAGTTTATCAGAAGATAAGTGCCGTATTATTATTTTTTTAAGAAGATACTTTAAATTCCTGTTCATATTTTTGCATTGAATATTTCCTTTTAAAGCTTATAAAAGATTGTTAAATTTCGAATTATTTTAGAAGGTAAAAAGAAGGTAAAAATTTTAATTTATATTTTTGTATGAATAAATAAAGTTTACTTTATATGTACATATTGTATCTTATGCACACGTAGATTTTTCGAGTGCATCAGATTATTAAATGCTGAATTTGATTAAAAGAAAAAGCCATTTTCTCTTCATAGTTCCTATATTTTGGTGAATAAATAAAGTATACTTTATGTGTACATATTGTACTTTATGCAGGCACAGATTTTTTATTTGTATCAGAGATTATTAAATGTCAAATTTTATTAGAAGAAAAAGTTATTTGATCTTCAAATTTCAATATATTTTGATGAATAAATAAAGTATACTTTATATGTAGACATTGTACTTTATATACATACAGACAGTTTAAGTACATTAGTTGTTTAAAGTCGAGTACTATTAAAAGAAAGAATTATTTCAACTTTCTGTTTGTATTCTTGCATGAATCGAAATAGTACATTAACATTCTTCTAGAAACTTTTTGATATTTTATAAGTAGTAATTAAGTTAGTTTAATTACTATTTATACAAGCTATTTACGTTAAATATGTTAAATTATATTACGTCACAAGTTAGTTACGTTACGATAAATTGAAGAGCCGAGTGGATGAACATGTTATGCTACATTTTCTAAAATTTTTTTAATCTTTTGGATGAAAGCGTTATGAGGTATCCTATTACATGGTGAAACTAAAACACTAAGATTCTATTTAGTCTTGAAGATTTAAGACATTATTCATTAATATTTAATATTTTAATATTTAATAATGTCAATAATATTAATAACTTTTAATATTTGAAAATTAAATATGAATAAGTTTTTCTGAGAGAGTTTAGTACCATACATGTTAATATTTTAAACACATGGTATCAAACAGAAAATAAATCGTTAAAATTTAAAGCAAAAATTTTCACCTCAAATTTTTTGAAATGTAATTTTTGTTACTTAACATGTTCTTCCACTTAGCTTTTCAATTATGTGAACAGAAAGTCACAATTTAAAAAGGTAAACTGACTTTGCATATATTTAGACTAAAGAACTTTTATTCAAAGTTTCTTAAGTTCTTTCTAAATATCTTTTTATTGTTTCCGAATTAGATATCACCTGAAATAAAATGAACAATAAAGTCAGTTTTTACTTCTGTTGTAAAACCTGTTGAGAAAAATGTACCTAACTTCAACGACCGCCATTTTGCGATGCAACTTTCTGAAGCAAACTTGCGAAAACTTTGTGGGAAAGTTAAAGGTTAGAGAACTATCGATTGAAAGTTAACTCGATACACCTATCGATTGAGTTTGCCTAAAAATTACTATTTATCCTGGTTCACGCATCGCTTCATAATCATTAAAGCCATGTAGCGGCGTCCATGGTGGTTTTTTTTAGTCTTGGAGAGTTTGGGAAGTAGATATAAGTCATGGGTGCATCGAAAGGTGACGACCAACCCCAAAAAGATCGTCTGCGTACTTTTCTTGCCCAAGGTGACCTTCTCTGGGAAGTCAGAAAGTCACATTTGATTCGCCGGGTATTTCAGGGCTTAGCCAATGGAAACACTTTCTAGGGAGAGATCGAATGTAAGGGGGGTAGCTTTGAAAATTTGGGACCGTTGGTCGCTATGGAAACGAGCAGATCGAACATATAGTGTCCCCACCTATTTCTTAGAAATGAGGGATGGGACAGAGGATGTTCCATATCGAGAAAAATTTGCCTTTTCTGTGTTCCTATTTCGGTTTTGACCACTACAAAGATTGTCTGTACATTCAGAAGCTCACCTTTTGTAGGTGGACAAAAGAACTTTTTTCATTAGCGAAGAAGTATTGATTGAGATGGAGTTTTCAGTCCTTTGGATATCATGGCGTGACTTTAACCAATTTCGCTCATCTAAGGAAATAAAGAAAACGGGAGAAGATTGACTAAATCAGAAAAATATCGAACAGCAAACACCTGGAAATTAACGCTGTATGTTCTAATATTACGATGAGTCTACTATGTTTAATATTCTTAGCTTAAGTTTTGGAATCGGGCAACACGAAGTTAAGTTTCTCTTGCTCCTTTTATGAAGCATTTTAAGCGGCAGCGCCCTCTACTGCTTCTTATTTAAGCAGTTGGAGCTTGCGCATGCATATTTATCAACAATCTTTGCTGTAAGGATTAATCAAAAGATTTTACATTATCCTTTTGTTTAACGGTATTGTCCAATATTTAAAATCTTCAATTGTTTCTAAGGAAATTTGAAATCGTAACTCATCATTCATAATTTAACTCATTTTTATTTAAAGCAAGTTCAGATTAGGATACTTATTTTTTTTATTTTTTTAAATACGGTAACAGGTTTTAGGTTTAACCTTCTCACAAATAAACACCTTTAGAGATTTAACTAGTTCCCCCAAACTTTGATTTATTAATCAATTGGAACTTGTACATATTTAGCAACAGACATTACTATATAGATGTGGTAAGCAAATTTAATTGGTATAAAAGATTGAAAATTTGTATCCGTTCAAAGAAGTATACTACGAGGATGTATTTGCGGCAACAACAAAACTTTAAAACAATTGGGATATTTTTCATGAAGATGATTTAGTAGTGTTAAATCATGATTAAGTAATGTTGAATAAAACTTCTGATTTATAAGTTAATACTAGGATTTAGCAATAATACCTAAGACTTAATGACCTTGAACTTTTATAGTAACATATAAACACATTAAAATAAACAGGGAAAGGGACGGAAGTCCTTACGTCACTGTATTAAAATGTGAGCAAAACAACTAATAAAAGCCACAAATGACATCGAAATTCAAGCAATGTGGCAAAATAACGCAATTGAAGGCACAAATGACAAACATTTAAGTACGATGCTGTTTCGAGGTTTCTAAAACCCTTTCATCAATATAAATATAAAAAATAAAATAAAATTGAAATTGAAATTGATGAAACTGGCAAAAGTAAGCAAAGCAACTCACGGTCTAAGCCAAAGAGTAATAAAACGACCAAAGCTATATAGGATCTAGTGACGTAGCTGTCGTGAACTAACGAAAAGCAATGCTGAACCCAATTAAAGGGGGGGGGGCAGCAAAAACATAAGGAAAAAGAAGAGATTGGGTACAAATATCTTATTGCTCAAATACGGACGCCTTTAAAGATGCATATTGCTGTTGCTTCTTGGTAATCAAAAATTGAACACGCCACGATCCACCTATGCCTTTGTACTTAGCTTTTGCATATTCCCAATGATTATTCGGGCTTTTACCAGTTACTTTTCTCAAAGTTATGGAGGCCTATGATAGAAAACACAATGTTAAAAATCACAATCAAAATAAATCATGAGAACATTCAAATAGTTGGTGTAAAAAAAAAGCGTTAATATCTAATGGTATAACCAGTATGCATTAGACAACAAAATCAGATAATAATTTCTTTTATTTATTTGAAAAACTGTGTATATTAAAGCTAGAAAAATATATTAAGATCAGAAAGTGCGCAAATATATAACCGAGGTAATTATTTCCCCCTTATATTTTGCAAATTTTAAATTAATAGCCGTCTTCTTTTACATATCTGAACTGCCCTACTTATATAATACATTTAAAATTCGCTTTGAAGGTTTTTTTCGCACGAACCACTTAACGAAGCATGAAGTTTAAACATTTCGTTAGAAGCCATAATTGGAATTTGCATTAAGTCTACGATTGCATCAGTACTGAGAAACGCATTAGGAATATTAAGTGATATTACAGCTGAAACTATTAAAATAATATAACAATTATATTTTAACAAAAGTAGATTTTTCCAACTTTCATCAAAAGTAGGTTCCCTAAATAATGCCAGTTTTACATATTTATTCATAACTTCAGATCAAAGACCAGCAGTGAATTTTTGGGCGGTTTCCGACAACTCGGATCCTCCGCAAAGTATATTTACAAAGAGAATTTTACTAATTTTCTAATAGCCGACTTATTTTAAAATTTAAAACATGCAATCATAAAATATGTAATATTGAATTACGTAATCTACAAGGGCGGATCCAAGAGGAGGTCACGGAGGTCATGACAACCCTCTAAACACCAACAAAAATATTCTAAAGATCATTTTTATAATGAAATATACAGTAGAGCCCCGATTATCCGAATCCCGCTTAACCGATTTATTTTCTTCTGATGAACTGATGGCTTCCATTATTATGAAACAGCCTTTATAAATGAAGTGTTAGGTGAAGATGAAAGAGCAGCCGTAAAAAGTTAGAACTCTGATTTTCCGGTTAGAATAAGGTAAAAAATGGCCATTTTTTTTTTCAAAAAAAAAAATTATGGCCATTTTTTTCCCATTCTGACCAGAAAATCAGAGTTCTAACTTTTTACGGCTGCTATTTCATCTTCACCTAACACTTCATTTATAAAGGCTGTTTCATAATAATGGAAGCCACCAGCCCATCAGAAGAAAATGATCCATTCGAAAAAATAAAATCAATCCTTCATTTGGCGCCCCGTCGTTCTGGCGCCCGGGGCACATGCCTCCTCTGCCCTCCTTAGTTTCGGCCCGTTTTCAACGTTCCTCTTTTAAATTTATTGGTTCGTATTTTCAATAGTTTGTATATCGCTAACTAATCACTCAAAATAATTATTTTCTGTATTTCTGCGCCCTTGACGCACTAAACTTAAATTATAATAAATTTATTATATGCTACCGCACATTTTAAAGTTGGCTTCATTTTTTTAATATGTAGATGTCGATTAATAACATAATGAATCATATAGAATATAATACAATAAAAAAGACTATACTTTTAGAATCAAAGCGGTAATCTCCCTCTCTCTCTCTCTTTCAATTTTTAATCAAATTTTAACGCTTTATTCATCTTAAATATATTTTAGCCTCCCCTAGCTGTTTTTGTTGTAAAAAATAAAGGTAAACTAACAATTAAAAAAATTAACCTTTCAACAAGCGCAGCATATTTTTTTGCAGAATTGAGTGAGCATCGTATATTTTAACGCATAAGTATTTTGTTTAGTTTTATCTCTCATGTGCAATTATTTTTAGATAATACTCTGATTGGTATAATTCGAGCTGATATCTATCGTAGAAATTACTAACAGGAATAAGTTCGTCATTGACGAGAATATGAAAGGTAAACTACAAAGGATGTTTACACATATTGGAAATGATTTTGACAACAAAAATAAAATGCATAAATTAAAACAATTACTTTTTAATACGTTTTATCTGGAATCCCTCGTTATTTACTATCATATTGCAACGGAATTTCCAAGAGTAGGGCTTTTGGTAAAGCTGGAAGTGGCTTTTGTTCCATTCCTCCACCACGCAATGTCAGAGTCCACTCAACGTAGTTGGTCTGTGTTTCGCAAGACCTTATTTTAATAGTCCAAAGGTACAGTAATCCATTGGTAAAACATCTGGGAACTTCGTTATAATATGATTAAACGGTATAACACTTGATTTCAGTTTCTCTTGTCAATTTTTCGTGAAATACGACTGTCCTTTTGGATGTATGGCTACTCTCTTTATCCTGGTGGAATTCAACACTTTTAATGTCCACACGATAAAGTTTTGAAACTTTTTCTTTAAAATTGGAATTAGAACATTGTTTTGATAATAAGTTGAGTTAAGTTTGCCATTTTTCTCAACTTTTCTGATCTGTAATTTTCCATTGTAAGATATTCCAGCAATCAGCATAAATCCTTTAGAGAAACTTTCTTTGCAGTGTTTGAACCAAAGCTGTAAGCCTTTTTGGCCTCTTTTCCGGTAATAAATCGATCTTTTTTTATTGTAGTCATTCAGATAGATCCACGCTTCATCAATTGTGACAATTTATTTCCCAGTTATCACCTGCTAAACGATTTTCATATAATAGTCTGCAGCTTGTCTTTCTCTCAACAACATGTCTTGATAGCAAGCGATGAACTGTACATTTTTTTTTTGCTGTAATAAAATTCAAATCTCTATTAATTATGTTATTTACAGTTGCTGCAGATGTATGCAAATATTTTGCGATACATTGTAAAAAAAAAAACAAAAAAAAAAAAAAAATCTGTCAAGTTATTAAAAGTTTTCTAGGAAACTGGGATTCCTAGAACTTTTTTTGTAACGGCAACAACAAAAATTCATGTATAAGGTATACATTTACACTGTAAATCAAAATAATTGTAAAGTTACAAATAATTTTTTAGGAAACTGGGATACCTTAGTACTTTTTGTGTAACTGCAACCCGGGTTACAGATAAAATTTTAGTAAGACTACTGTAATTTTAGTAGATCCTTTTGTAAAGCTATAGATTTCTGTAGCCTTACAAAAACTAGTTTTGTAGTTTTTGTTGCCTCTTTCTTTGTACAATGTACAGAAAAAGTTTTAGTAAGCATACTTATTTCCGTAACTTTAAATCTATAGAATTACATTTTTTTTTTTTCCTTTTTACAGTGTAGTTTTTTGAGGTTTTAGATTTTCCATTACAATCATAGAGCGCACTTTAGAAATGTTAGAGACGGTATGAACCCTTTCCGGATAGTTCTTTTGATGTTTTCTTTTCGATAGCTTTAAAGATTGACGATTTCTGTCTTTGCAATTACAGTAGCTTACCTCTTAACCGGTCTCCTCTTAACCGGAACTCCGCATTAACAGGTCGACTTTTTTTCCCAACATCAGGCAAAATTCATAAAGGACAATTTCGGTTCTCATTTCTTTATGGTTAATTAACTCAAATTTACATAGTGTAGAATAATTTCACCTTCTTATGAAGGTATGTGACAAGATTTTTAACAATTTAATTTGTATTAAATATTGTTCATTAGTTGTTATTAGTGATAATTTTTATTTCAATTCAGTTAATTACAACTGGTATTCATTTCTCAAAATATAGAAAATTTGTACTTTTTGAAAAAACACAAATTAAAAACTAAATGCATCCTACGCATTTAACTAATTAAATATGCAGTTACTTAGTTACATTTTTTTTTACATCTCCGGTTTAACCGGTTTTTCTCTTAACCGGCTAACGCACGGTCCCGTTTAGGCCGGTTAAGCGGGAGGCTACTGGAATAATATCACTTATTTTATACTTCGACACTTTAAAACCATGCTTCTCGCAACGTTTTCTAATCACGGAATATGAATAATTCTCTTAGGAATGAGCTAAAAATATAACTTTCAAGCTACTCGCTTCTTTCGCGTGCCATCTCAGTAGCAGATGATATATTTTCATAACAGCCAATATTTCAGTTATCACGTTATTACATGTTGCCAGATTTTTCCCTCTGTTGCTTCTCTTTGTTTTTTAATTTTACATCATAATCGTTCCCAATATGCGTAAAAACCCTCAGTATATCACACAGTATGCTTTCGAGCGTTTTCCTCTTGAAATATCTATTTATGAGGAAATATCTGATATTTCCTATGACAGGAAATATCAGATAATCCATGTTAATCTATATAGAATCCTTGTGGTCGCAGCGTAAGATGTGATTCAATTTAAATTTATAAAAAATAATTGTTTTTTATTTTTTGTAAGAATAAAAATGAATATTCGTTTGGGTGTATATGATAGCTGAAGTTATTTTTTACCATAATATTTATTCTAATCCAAATTTTTTAATGCTACTTCATTTAAAATATTACGAATAATTTCGAAATAAAAAATAAAAGCAACTTTAAGAGACATTTTCTTAATCCACGACATGATTGTAATTGTCCAAAAATATGTATTTATGTTATTAACTTCTCTATTTTTTTTATTATTGCGCACTATTCAGCGTATTTTATCGGGAATGATTTAGCACAACAAAGTGTTTTTGGTAACAACCTTTTGTTGTTACCCACATTTAATTTATTCTAGTTTCATGTCAGTAGAGTGCCTTTATAAATAAGAGAGTGGGAGGCATATGCACGTGGCGTATGCTCAAATTGAAAATTTTAGTCCAACCTATGGCAACCTACACCATGAACTTGACAATTTCTATTAGATGAGTGAAATAAGTCACGAACCATTAACATGACTAGCTACTGGCAATTAACACACTAATATTTGTGCAAAATTTTCTCTACTAATCAAATTTCATTTATCGATGTTGCTAATCTTGTATTTATAAAAAAAATACTTTAGTTTCTGCTATCGCATACGTTACATTTGTAGTAGACAATTATTATATTAAAATATTTTATGCGTCCCTGCAAAAAACTGTACATGATACAGTGGATATTTTTAAGCTTAAAACCTTCGATATTTGAACTGTAATTTAAAAAATTGCAATTCAAATCCGTTCAGTGTATGGTCAGAAAACTGAGGACATAAATACAGGGTGTTTCATAAAAGATGGGGAAAACTTTAAGAGGTGACAATACACATCCAAACAAACAACTTTCATCAAAGAATGCATGGTCGGAATTAAAACGTAAATGTGCTAGAGGGCACTGAAGGGGATGTTGTTATAGAAGACAAAAACACACACGGAACGATTTAATGACAAAAGCATGTTGCAAAACCGCTCTCCGTACAATCGTTGACCATACTTTAGTTTCTGCTATCGCATACGTTACATTTGTAGTAGACAATTATTATATTAAAATATTTTATGCGTCCCTGCAAAAAACTGTACATGATACAGTGGATATTTTTAAGCTTAAAACCTTCGATATTTGAACTGTAATTTAAAAAATTGCAATTCAAATCCGTTCAGTGTATGTTCAGAAAACTGAGGACATAAATACAGGGTGTTTCATAAAAGATGGGGAAAACTTTAAGAGGTGATAATACACATCCAAACAAACAACTTTCATCAAAGAATGCATGGTCGGAATTAAAACGTAAATGTGCAAGAGGGCACTGAAGGGGATGTTGTTATAGAAGACAAAAACACACACGGAACGATTTAATGACAAAAGCATGTTGCAAAACCGCTCTTCGTACAATCGTTGACCATCTCTACTGCGGTTCCGTGCATAAAATGCATATCAGCCTTTTCCCTGTAAGTAAAGACAAACATTTTCCGATATGTTCCTACCGCGATTTACAGTTGCACACTCAGATCAGAAGCTTTTTCGTATTAATTGAGGCATAATTTTACATACGCGTTCTTTTTCTTCCCCATATAACATTTGTATGCTATTAGTGTCGTTCTTCTCCAGATAACTCGCAACAGGAATGGAGCTTTAGTGTTTATATGGACCAAGTTTCTAAATGCGCCAGCACCTTTGAGTTTTATTTCCGACCATATGACCATTCTTTGATGAAAGTTGTTTCTTTGGATGTGTGCTATTTCTATCATCTCTTAAAATTTTTCCGATCTCTTATGAAACACCCTGTATATGCATACATAACGACCAAAAGCAGAAGCTTCCTTGTGATAAAAACTGTGAAAAAAATTTAAATTAATCTGAAAACTATTCGAGAAAGGTCGTTAACTCTTAAAATTGGAAAAAATGCAAAAGAGAGAACATTTAATATCTTAAAATATATTATTCTAAAACGCAATTTTTATTGAGATGAAAGATATAAGTACGCTCTTTCATTTTATGTATTTAAAAAATTGCAAGATTCAGAATTAGCATTTACAGAGGGCTCAAAACTGTCAAATATTTGGTATAGCAGCTTACGCGCACGATTAGAAAATAAATATTGCAACAAGAATGAAAATTTTGGTGCCTACTTATATTTCAGATTATAATAATTAATCTAACCTAAATAAATTTGTATTTAAAGCATTTTTATATTTTTAATACAAAGTTGTATTTATCTAATACAAAATTTTTAAATTTTCAACTATATAATAACTCTAAAAAATAGTATTTTGAACAATAAAAAGAAAATTTTAGGTTCATTTTGTGCAGGCTAACATGAAACATATGTTTAATATTTTTATGAAAATTTTATGAAAATTTTATGAAAAAATAGTAAGAAGTTTTTGAGATATCCTGCATGTTATGCCCAAAAACGTCATTTGGAGAAAAATGACTTCAAATTTTTGGAAACGCAGCTTCAGCTATTGAGCGGGTATAATTCTAAAAGCCATAACTTCTGTTCTAATGGGAATTTCGAGGAAACAATTATATCAAAATGAGGGTAGGAGTTAAAAATCTAAAAAAAAATTAAAATTTCGTTTACGATTTTAACTGTAGTTAAAAAAATTGCGTTCAAATCTGTTCAGTGTATATTGAGAAAATTGAGAACATACATATATGCATACATAACGGCCAAATACAGAAACTTCTTTTCTTGAATTCATTTAATAAACTAAATTTTAATATGACATAAAATGTGAAAAATATTAAAAATTAATTTGAAAAGGATACGAGAAAGTCTCCTTAATTAAACAAAAGTAAAATCTTTACAAATGATAAACGTTAATGTTTCTAACTGTAGTTTAAAAATTACGTTCAAAGCTGTTCAGTGTATATTGAGAAAATTGAGAACATACATATATGCATACATAACGGCCAAATACAGAAACTTCTTTTCTTGAATTCATTTAATAAACTAAATTTTAATATGACATAAAATGTGAAAAATATTAAAAATTAATTTGAAAAGGATACGAGAAAGTCTCCTTAATTAAACAAAAGTAAAATCTTTACAAATGATAAACGTTAATGTTTCTAACTGTAGTTTAAAAAATTGCGTTCAAATCTGTTCAGTGTATATTGAGAAAATTGAGAACATACATATATGCATACATAACGGCCAAATACAGAAACTTCTTTTCTTGAATTCATTTCATAAACTAAATTTTAATATGACATAAAATGTGAAAAATATTAAAAATTAATTTGAAAAGGATACGAGAAAGTCTCCTTAATTAAACAAAAGTAAAATCTTTACAAATGATAAACGTTAATGTTTCTAACTGTAGTTTAAAAAATTACGTTCAAAGTTGTTCAGTGTATATTGAGAAAATTGAGAACATACATATACGCATACATAACGGCCAAAAACAGAAGATTCTTTTCTTGAATTTATTTAATAAATTTTAATATGATAAAAACTGTGAAAAATATTAAAAATTAATCTGAAAAGGATTTGAAAAAATCTCTTTAAGTAAACAAAAGTAAAATCTTTACAAATGGTAAATGTTTAGATTTTTAACTGTAGTTTAAAAAATTACGTTCAAAGCTGTTCAGTGTATGTTGAGAAAATGGAGGACATAAATATACACATACATAATGGCCAAAAGAAGAAGCTCTTTTTCTTGAATTTATTTAATAAACTAAATTTCTTTATGATAAAAACTGTGAAAAATATTAAAAATTAATCTGAAAAGGATTCGAGAAAGTCTCCTTAAGTAAACAAAAATAAAATCGTTACAAATGTTAAACGTTTACGATTTTAACTGTAGTTAAAAAAATTACGTTCAAACCTGTTCAGAGAGTATATTGAGAAAATTGAGGACATAAATATACGCATACATAACAGCCAAATACAGAATCTCCGTTTCTTGAATTGATTTAATAAACTAAATTTTAATATAACAAAAAATGTGAAAAAAAATTAAAAAATAATCTGAAACGATTCAAGAAAGATTTCTTAAGTAAAACATAAATAAAATCTTGACAAATGATAAACATTTATGTTTTTTCATAAATGAAATTAAATGAATTTCAAAATCATGCGTCTATTGTTGCATGGAACAATTTTGAAAATTTCTCCGCGGCTAGACATCCACTTCTCCTCATCCCCTATTCACGTTTTAATCTACAACACGCTGCGGTGTCATTCACATCCAATACCCGAGCGCAAAAGAGTCAAGCCACGTGCAGTGAATGAATATTACATGCTAAACTCATCAAGAATTTATTGCAACGGTTCACGTGATACATTCTATTTAGTATTAAACAGAGACACTCTAAATTTCATTCAAAATAACGCCAGAACTATCAATGTAATGATTGAAAAGATTCCTTATTTTTATTTTATTTTTTTAACACGTTATAAAAAGGTGGTAGTAAAAGTTTGTGGATTATTTTGTTTCTTTATTTCATCATTCTCTGTTAAGGGGGGCAATCACCTTCGGCAGCCCGATATTGGTTGATTTTAACACAATATTAAAAAATTTTTGGAGCTGTAAATATTTCTTCAAATGAAACAATTTTTTCAGACAAAACAGTACAGATTTTTATTTACGTATTCCATTAAATTCTTTTAACGAAAAATAATTAGAATTTAGTTCGATTAAAACAAACTAATTAAGAATTTTTAAAAAGGTTATTTGACATACAAGTGTTGCGCGTAGGATTATTAAACATATGTTCCATATATCCACTTAATATTACATTCGATAGTATATATTTATATTCTGAAAATATTGTACTTTAACTTCAACCTAAAATAATAATCAACTCCCAGTTGAAAAATATTTTTAGGCAATTAAACCATAAAATACAAAATTTATGATAAAATTTCAATAAAAATTGAAAAAAAAATAAATATATTACAGGTACTTAAAAATAGGCAGAGGTTATAAAAATATATAAAATACAATACAATACAAAATATTAAGTTTCTATGTTACTTTGTTTTGAAAATAGGATTCGTGCAATGTGAAAAATGTCTGTTTTGAGAAAAATGACGTTAAATCTCAAATTTACCTTGATTTGGATAGGAATCGCTCCACAAATTTTGTCATAAAACCAGTTCTAATTCGAGCATCGTATATATATATATATATATATATATATATATATATATATATATATTAGATTGATAACATATTATTGTTTAATAGTAAAGTAAAATCTTACTGTTTTATAATACAATTTAGAATTAATGAACTATAAAGCTTTTTAACCTATATTGAAAATGCTAAAAATATTTTATTTTAATTATTACATTGCTAGTATTACATATAAGGCTTTTTAAACTATATTGAGAATGTTAAAAATATTTTGTTTTAAAAAGCCTTATATGTAGTACTAGCAATGCTATGATTGAAAACAAAATATTTTTAACATTCTCAATATAGTTTAAAAAGCCTTATATGTAATACTAGCAATGTAATAATTAAAATAAAATATTTTTAGCATTTTCAATATAGGTTAAAAAGCTTTATAGTTCATTAATTCTAAATTGTATTATAAAACAGTAAGATTTAGTTTCCTTGATGTAATATATTTATAGATAGAAAATATCTTATATAACCATTTTAAAGTCAATAGTACAAACACGAGAAATTTAACTTTTAACTGGCCAACATAAGCTTCATTGCGCTAAAACTTTTGTAAAGGTAAAACAAGTTTTACAGGCAAAGTGCGGAGAACAGTCGTATTCGTGAAATTTCAACTTTTACGTACTACAGTTCATTAATTCTGAATGGTGTTATAAAGCATTAAGAATTAGGTTTGTTGATGTAATATATTTATAAATATAAAACATGTTATACAAGCATTTTAAAGTCAACAGTACAAACAAAAGAAATTTTAGCTCTTAAAATTGGAAAAAAAAAAAAAAAAAAAAAAAAAAAAAAAAAAAAAGACCATTTTTACTATTTAATATCTTAAAATGTATATGATTTTATAACAAAATTATTTGGTTGGATGGAAGATATAAATATGCTATTTCATTTCATACGTTTAAAAAATTGCAATATGCAGAATTAGCATTTACAGGGGGCTCCAAACTGTCAGACATTTGACGAGCAGAAAATTAGTATAACAGCTTACGCGCAGGATTACAAAATAAATTTTGCAACTAGAATAAAATTCTTGGTGCCTACTTATACTGCAGATTATAATAAGGACCCTGAATTTAAATAAATTTATGTTTAAAGAATTTTTATATTTTTAATACAAAATTGTATTTTGCTAACGCAAAACTTTGAAAATTTCAGCAGTATATATCTAAAAAAATATTTTTTTTAACAATAAAAAGGAAATTTTAAATTTAGTTTATACAGACTAACATGAAACATATGTTTTGAAAATTTTATCAAAAAATATTCAGAAGTTTTTGAGATATCGTGTGCGTTATGCCCAAAAACGTCATTTGGAGAAAAATGACTTCAAACTTTCGAAAAGGCCGCTTCAGCTATTGAGCGGGTATAATTCTAAAAGCCATAACTTCTGTTCTAATGGGAATTTTAAGGAAACATTTATGTCAAAATGTTCAGAAAAGATAGTAGATTAATATCTAAAAAATGTTAAATTTAGAAAATCTTAAAGCTTTAAGAGTCATGAGACCCCTTAACTTTTAACTGGCCAAGATAAGCTTCATTGCGCTGAAACATTTGTAAAGGAAAAACAAGTTTTACTGGCAGAAGACGGAGAATAGCCGTGATTCGCGGAATTTCAACTTTTATTTTTGTCATAGGGGCGAATTTCTTTGCAAAAAAAAAAAAAAAATTCAAAGAACAGCCATAATTCGCAAAGTTTCAACATTTTCCCTATTTTTTTTTTTATATTATTATTTATTATTATTTTTTTTTATGTTTGATATTTATGTGGCAATTACTTGTGATGAGTCCAAGCTCTTTTTTTTTTTTTTTTTTTTTTTTGTAGACCGAGCGTGACGATTTTAAATCAGAGTCCCCCCGAGCCCGAAAAAAATTACTTTGATATAAATTAATATACATATAAAGCATACATAAAATATCTTTATATATAAAAACAATTAAATATTCTTCTTTAAATAAATGTAATTAAGAATCTAAAGCAAAAATATAACAAATTGAAAGACTTTTACATACTATACACTGTAAAAAAAACCTGTAAAGTTACTAAAGTTTTTCTAGGAAACTGGGATTCCTAAAACGTTTTATGTAACGGCAACAGCAAAAATACCTGTAACAGACGCTGTTACAGGTATTTTTGTTGTTGCCGTTACATAAAAAGTTCTAGGAATCCCAGTTTCCTAGAAAAACTTTAGTAACTTCACAGATTTTTTTTTTACAGTGTAGTTCGTTAATTCTAAAAGGTGTTATAAAGCAGTAAGAATTAGTTTCCTTGATGTAATATATTTATAAATAGAAAACACGTTATACAAGCATTTTAAAGTCAATACTACAAACACAAGAAATTTAACTCTTAACAGACCGAGATAAGCTTCATTCATGTTTCGACTTCACCGAAACCATTTTCAAGACATTTTTTTTTATAACCTCACTGAACCGAAACACATAGGTAGTTTGTATATAAAACTTTTTTACTCTTTTATTTAAAGCCTTTTATTAATTGATGAAATATATAATTTAAACCGTTTTTCGTACTAAAATACTTTATTATTATATTTTTTACAGCAATATGGAATAAATTAAATATTAAATTAAAAAATGAAATTAAATTAAAATATTAAAATAGTAATAACGAGCTAAGTAAAATAAATTATTTAATAATAAATGAGAATTTTTTTTTATTATTTAAACAGTTCTTTGTCGATCAGATGACTTGAATTTTTTGTGAGTGAGAATGAACATGTGTTTTTATTTAACACAGTTCAGCAATTAATGAAATATAGAATTTAAAAGATTTCTCAAGTAAAACAATTTATTTTCATATTTTTCACATCAATGTAGAATAAAATATATGTAAAATAAATAAAATAAAGTATTAAAATATTAATAATTAGCTAAGTAAAATAAATAATTTAATTAAAAATTAGACTTTCTATATCATTTAAACAGTTCTGTTAATGTCCATCAAATGATGTGAATTTTTTGTCTGTGAGAATAACCACATGCTTTTATTTAACACATTTTAGCAATTAATGAAGCATAGAATTTAAAAGATTTGCTGTAATAAAATAATTTACTTTTATATTTTTTACGGCAGTATAGAATGGATTAAATGTTAAATTAAAAATCAAATAAGATTAAAGTATTAAAATATTATTAACTAGCTAAATAAAATAAAAAATTAATAAATAATTAGACTATCTTTGTGATTTAAACAGCTCTGTTAATGTCGATAAGATGACATGTATTTTTTGTGATTGAAAATGAACACATGCTTATAATTAACACAATTTAGTAACTAATGAAGGATAAACTTTAAAAGATTTGTCATAGTAAAATAATTTACTTTTATCTTTTTTACAGCAACATAGAATAAATTAAATATTAAATTAAAAATAAAATAAAATTCAAAGATTAATATTAATAACTAGCTAAATAAAATAAATAATTTAATAAATAATTAGACTATCTTAAACAGTTCTATTAATATTCATAAAACGCAGGTAATATGACTCCAGAATAACGCTGGATGCGTATTTACACATGAATAATTAAAGTTGGAACTCTTCGAAGCTGGGTGAAAAAGTGCACAGGCCAGGATTCGAACCAGGGACCTTTGGCTGAAGCCGCCAACGCTCTACCAACTGAACTATTCCAGACAAACCTGGCCGACACATAATTCACCCACAAACCTAATGAGTATGACATCTGGTTTGATATGTGAATCAGCTACGCAAAATAAATCACAGCTAATGGAAACGCCAAGAAAAGTTGGACAAGTAATTATATTCATAAAACACAGGTAATATAACTCCAGAAAAACGCTCGATACGTATTTACACATGAATGTTAAAGTTGTAATCTTTTCAAACTGGGAAATGTCCAAACTAGCAACTCAGCTCTGTTAATGTTGATCAGATGACGTGAATTTTTTGTGAATGGGAACGAACACGTGTTTCTCCTTCCTCTAACATTCATTCACTCCTGTAAAAAAAAACAGCTGTTAGCATTTCCATACTTCAGACACCTTCGACACTTGTTGATACGTAGACAGTTCAATACAGTTGTTTTTATATATACTGAAGATATTATTATTTTTAACGGCATTACTTTTTTTATGAAAAATTTAATTTTAAATATCGTTTTCCATGCTTTTGAATCATAAAACTAACTATTCAAGCATTATCTTTCCAAAAAATTTCTCAAACGAACAGATGCAAAATATACTCAACGGGGCGTGGATATTTGAATGTTCGCTAAAGATGAAGCGCGCTCAGCAAAAATGTAGTCTAAGTTTCGTAAAGTATTTTACAACCCTTTAAAATCGGTTTAAAATGCAATTGAATTGATGTTGATTGGATATGTTCTGAAATATTCTATTCGATATTTAAACCATTGCACAGTTAGTGTTAGCAACACAAAGAAGACGCAGGATATCCCTTGAGTATTCTCTCTTTCTGTTGAAAGGTATTTTCCAGAATGACTGTGAAACAGGACTCATACCTTTCTGTCATAATTGTATAATGATATTTTGAAAGAATAAGAATTGAGAATTTTGTAGATTCTTGCCAGTGGTTGAGTATAAATAACAAATTTACTTAAAGAGACGTTCAAGGACGTGAAAATCAATAAACGTTGTTATGAGGGAATATTTAGGATTGATAATTATTTCTATATAGTGAAAATTAATCTTAAAACATTTTTTCTTTTTTTAGTGCATAATTTTGGTGTCGGGCTCAGGTGTGATCGCACAATTTTTTACGGGCTCAGGTGTGATGGCACAATTTTTTTCGGGCTCGGGTGGTCTCAAATTATCGAGTAGAGGACTGCACGGGCACGGTCTTGGCCGGACCAGCAGAATGAAGGAAAATTTTCCAACTCGCTGAGACGGCAGATTAAAAACCATTTTTTTAACGGGCCGGATCGGGACCAGGAAAAAAATAAACGTGCCGCGCCGAGCGAATAAAAAAATTCTGCCAAATGCAAAAATTTAAAGCGATCAAACTAAGCCAATAAAATATGAACAGTTTTCAATGGACATAACTGAGGAGAGGTTAAGTATAAATATATTGCACGAGCCGATGCTAGATCGATAACATCGGTACAAAAGTATAACATGTCCAGCGTAGAGATCAGAATTGGCAGTTGCATCATGTCTGAACCAGGGGTTAATTATTTCAGAAGACTCAGGCCGGGATGGCCAGGGTCAGGCTTACTTTTTCTTTCTACATACTAAGCCTACTAGACGGACCTGTACTGATGCTGTTCTGAATTCTATGGTTTGCGAATATAAAGTGACCTAAAATATATAGTAATCTATCATTTTAAATTTACCCATAAATATGTATGCAGTATTCTAGACGAATTTCTTAATTGTATGTAAGAAAAATCGTCATTTTCTGTGGAAATAGAATCGCGTCTGATTTCATTGATTTTTGTACGGGCTGGGACTGTTTTGATTAAATTTAGCACTGGCCTGGCTGTGAACCGCGAAAATACAAACGAGTAGACCGAGCTCCGGGTTAAACTTTTAGCTTTGTTTTTGCAACGGGCTGGCCGGACCCTGGCCTGGAAATTCCGTCCCGTGCTGATCTCTATTGTCGGGATCGGTCTCCAAAAATAGAGCCCGGACTCATCTCTAGTAGATGCCACGTAAATATCAAACATAAAAAAAAGCGGGAAAATGTCGAAACTTTACGTATTATGACTGTTCTTTGTCTGTTAGTGTAAAGTTTTTTTTTTCCTTTCAAAGAAACTTATCCCTACGACAAAAGTAAAAGCGGAAATTCCGCGAATTACGGCCGTTCTCTGTATTGTGCCTTTAAAACTTGTATTTTCTTTACAAATGTTTTAACGCAATGCAGCTTATCTCGGCCAGGCGAGTTAAAAGTTATTTCTTGAGTTTGTACTATTGACTTTAATATGCTTATATAACATGTTTTCTATGTATAAATATAAATACATTAGTTCAAATAAACTAAGTCTTGTTCTAATGTACTTAAGTTAAGATCATAAACAGGAATACAGAATAGTTTTGAAGAATAACAAAAATAAGGTATTTTCCGGGAAGGGGAAGATTTATTAAATTATTTAGAATTATTTTAATTATTTTATTTTTATATTTAAGTCTTCGTAATAAAATACTTTTAAAAAATGCAAATTTTTATTTTTTTCATTATTTAAGAAAATTTTGTGCTGTTTGTACTTATTTTTAAAAGCAGCATCATCTCTGTAAATGATTAGATTAACTTTATTAATTAACTTTAACTAATTGTTATAAAATCAATTTGACTCACTACTAAACAAGTAATTTCTGTATTATGAAAATTACTTTCGCAATAAATATTTTTCCCTGGAGAGCCGTATTACTTTTCAAAACAAATATATAAAACAAAAATAGAAGAAAAATAAAACATAAGTGAAAATAGACCATACTATAAAAGTGGGAAAAGAAAAAAACACTTGTTACTCATGGTAGAAACGCCATGAAAAATAATGAACTAAAAAAAAAATGTGGATAAACAAGTTCTGGGTAACAATAACAATGAAGCAGATAATTAAATATATGGAAGTATGTAGTAATTATTTTAACAATTATATTAAAAATTATCAATGAAAGACGTTTAATTATAAATGATATTAAAATCAAATTTAAACTTCACTGTCTTAATCTTCCTTTATACTACTGATATGTATTTGCACTTTGGGCATGTCTTTTATTAAACTAGGCATGTCTTTTATTTAACTGAAATGTTTTATCTTTAAAATACATAGTATTAAACTGAGACGAGCTCAGAAAAGTAGAAATGAAAAAAAAAAAATAATAATACAAATAAAAGAACAAATGTGAAATGTATAAACATTATTCCACTGCACAAATCTTTCCATTTAAAACCAGATAACGTTTTAATAATTTGATGTTTTCTTTTTGTTGTTTGTATGTTTATAAGCAGAAATGTTACCTTTCTAAATCCAAATTATGTATCGAATAACAACACTAAAACTCTTCACTGAATCGTACTAAACTCACAATATAACTCCTGCAACAACATAAACAATACTAAACTTCATCTACTTTTTTATGAATGTGAATTGCCAAAACTGTTTTATTCTTCTCTTTTCATTCATATAAAATAGAAGCCTTGGCGGCAGAAACAGCAAAAGCAAGGCAACTGGTTATTGTCAGGAGCTGATATAGCTGTGACTTAGCAGCTGGCTTGAACTCGTGGTCGGCGCAGAAAATGTAACAAATAAAAAATAATTAAAAATATTGTAACGGTATTTTTAAAAATGCACGAAGCAGTTTTCCATTGTTTTATCAGGGGGCGGAGAGGGGTGATGCCTTCTGAAATCCCCGTTCAGTGTAAGTTTTAAACACATGATCGCAAACGAAAAGAACTAAATATGTCTATCAGTAAACATTCTTAGTTATTTATTCTCTTGGTGTTTAATTATTCGAAGTTACTTCGAAAAAAGAATTTGTATTGTATTTTTCCCCTTTTCTTATACTTTTGAGTAATATTTTTTTAAATTAAATTTCAAAATCCAGAGAGGGACAATGGTATACCTTCATTTCCCTGGCAATCTTGGTTAAAGTATCTTTATAAACCCAAATCGTCCATCAAATAATCCCGTCGGAAACTTTCCCTGAATCTTGCGAAACCCATAAGGTAACTCCTGCAGCAACATAAACAAAACGGCTCGCTTAACCGACTAAACTTCATCCATTTTTTATGAATGAGAATTACCGAAACTGTTTTACTCTTCTCGTTTCATTCATACAAAATAACCACACACGCGCCAGAGACAGCGGGAGCAAGGCAGCTGGTTATTGTCTGGAGCTGGTACGTCTACGACTTAACAGGTGGCCTGACCTCGCGGGGGCGCAGGAGATCACGTGACTCGGGATTAAATCAGAGATGGTGAGAGGCTGAACACACGTGAGCCATGTCGTCTCCCATAAGATTTTTTTTCTTCTTTTGTATATGTATGTGTGAAAAGAGGGGTGGTTTTCAGTGGGAAATGAACATATCGGTTAGAATGGAAAATGAATTAAAACTGAACAGTAGTTGGAACTATTATGAGACCATTATGAAAGAATACGTATGGGAACTGCGACAGCATATCATACATAATAAATAAAGCTTAGCTCAACAGTATGTTCCGCATCATCAGGTAGATAATTTAAAAAGTAGGTTTCATAGTATTAATTTTACCTATATACAGGGTGTCCCATATAATCATTCACATTTTAAAAAAGCATAAAAGGTAGCAAACTGTTACATAGGACTGTGTGTTAGAGTTCTGCGCGGTCGGATTATACCCGACCCGAATCCAAAAAATTCAATTTCAGGCCGACTCATCCAACCCCAACCCGACAAAAATATTTCCTAAACCCGAATCCTAGACGTATCTCGCCACACTTCAGTCCGAATTCAAACCGAACCTGAAATAGAAGTAATTTAACACATATTTTAACACAGTTACGGAAAAATAGTCTATAATTATGTCTAATATTAATTTCATCTTTAAAAAAATGAATAGATATAAAGACGTGTGAAAATTATTAGAATAATTTTGAAATTTACATTAAAAACATATTTTTTAAAGAAATATTTAAAAAATATTGATACATTTAATATTTACTATGCATCCTCTTGTTTTTTACTAAAAATTCGATACATCTTAGCATACTTTGTATGAGTTTTTGGCAATTAATTTTTATTTCGTTGTCATGATGCCAAATTTGGATGAGTCTATCTATCAGACCAGTCTTGTTTGTGATGTTTCATTTATTTAGTTTTTTTTTTTTTTTTTTTTTTTTTTTTTACAATGACTCAAAGGTTCCCTATGGAGTTCATATCTGGACTTTTTCTACGCCATGGAAGTGTTTTCTTTAATTAAATTAAAGAAATGCAACATTACAAACAAGAATGTTCTGATAGAAAAACTCATCCAAATTTGGCATCATGACAACGAAATACAAATTAATTGCCAAAAATTCATACAAAGTATGACAAGACGTATCGAATCTTTGATAAAAAACAAGAGGATGCTGAGCAAATATTAAATGTATCAATATTTTTTAAATGTATTATTTCCTTAATATAACAAGATTTTAATGTAAATTTCACAATTATTCTAATAATTTTCACGCGTCTGTATATCATGAATGTTCAAACACATAGTTTGTTCCGTCTGAAAAAATATTCTAGCATTTTTTTGCAAAGAAGCTAGATCAGCCTTAAACCGACCGTCAAGAATCAAACCTCAAAATCAACCGGTCCTGAGAGTCGGTCCTTCTCTGTAGCCCGCCGCATACGCTCTTAAAAACTTGAAAAGCTTGACTTTCTAACTCACATCGCAGGGATAAGTTCCACTGCGCTAAAACATTTGTGAAGGAAAAACTTGTTTTACAGGCACTTAGTCAGTCAACTTTAGAATCGCCCTCACTGACGTTAAACCTACAGGCGTAGAATCCATTCCTATATTCAAAATATCTCCTCAGGAAAATAATATTTTTAACTTCATGTTTCTGCTTAATCTTTTTAAAAGATATCTCTTTTTTCTTAATTCTCAAAATATTTTTAAATCTATGTTGAATACAATATTTTATGCGTTAAAAGCAGACGAACTGTGAGTAAGATTTTAACAGTTCAAATAAAATAAAGTACAGTAAAACCTCCTTAAAGCGACCACGTTCCGTTCCAATAAAAATTGGTCGTTCCGAGAGCCGGTCTCTTAATGGAGGTCACGTTCAAATCTAGATTTTAATTGTTGAAAAAAGGCAACAATTAATGTTACTAAAATTTATTTTTCACATTAGGAAAAAAAATATAAAAATTTAAGTGTTAAAACAAAAGTTAATTACAAAGTTAATTAATGCAGAATTTATAAAATGAATATAGTGACGTTTGCTTTGATTTTCCGGTTTTATCTTTCATAACCTTTATTTCCAAGTCCTTTCGAACTCCAATAAACAAATGCAATTTTTTTTGGACGGGAACAAATAATGACGATTTCATTAATTTATCTGTTCTTTGAGTGTTTCCTAACAGAATAGGGCAGGAAGTTTACTGACCGTCATTCTTAATTCGTCATCAGAGTTAAATTCATTGCCTAAAAAGGAACAAAGGGGCTTAAACACTTAAAAGTTACTGGAATAAAAGAAATCTAAACTTATTTTAGAAGTTTGATGAATAATGCGCACTCCTCAATTATTTTTCTAATAAAACCTTCTTCAAACGACCAGGAAAAAACGGAATTCGTTTCATTTTCTAAAAAAAAAAAAAAAAAAAAAAAAAAAAAAAAAAAAAAAAAAAAAAAAGGGGGGGCGTTCATGGAGGAAGTTTAACAGGGATGGTCCCTGAATGGATGTAAAATTAGTATTGAGCCTATGGGAATAAATTTCATTCCAAGAAAAAAATGACCGTTCAGGGAGGTTTCACTGTATATGTTTTAGGAATATTTTGTTAACTAAGGGAAAAAAATAGACATTATTTACTATAGAGGGGGGGGGGGGGAGGTAACAAATATTAATTTTTTGGTTAGATTATTTTAAATATGCGAATGAATTCTACACCCATAGGTTTAACTTTAGCTAGAGGAATTCGGAAGTTGGCTGATTAACAGCCTTAACGCTTTCGTAGGAATGAACTTTTTTGCGTTAGAATTTTGTCTTAGTAAAAACGTGTTTCAAAGGATTTATTCAAGGAATAACTTTGAACAATCTTCTCTACATTAACATATCTATAAATTTTGTTTAAATACATATTGCAAACAGAAGTATAAACGTGACAAGTTCTACTACTCACTCACATCACAGAGATAAGCTTCATTGCACTAGAACATTTGTGAAGGGAAAACTTGTTTTACAGGCATAATACTAAGAACTGTAGAAGTTTGTATTAACGTTTGTCGTATACTTCTTTGCGTTTAAGTTTTTCTCTAGAAAAAACTTGTTTTGCAGGATTTATTCAAGGAATAGTTTGCATAATCTTCTCTGCACTAACGTATCTACAAATTTTTCTTTTACATGCATATTACAAAGGGAAGTACTGACTTAACAAGTTCCAACTTCTCACTCGCACCGCAAAGATAAACTTCGTTGCTCCACAATATACTTTTGAGTTCCCTTGTATGTTACCCTGAACGAGTATTGTAAGTGTTAAAAATATTTTTTTTCATAGTAAAAAACCTTCTAGTGTATCTCAATAATGTACCGGGTGAGCCAAAAGTTCGTTAAAACTTTAAAAACTCATAAAAGAGGGGAAGAAATGATGATAAAGGAAGCGGTTTGCAAGAAAGGACTCACAAGGTAGTCGGATTATTTTTTCCCCAGCAAAAAAGGATGTAGTAAAAAAAATCACATGTAGAGGGCACTGGCGACCCGAAACACAATGAACAGGACAACAATAGTATCGTAGAATGTTCTGAGGTCATGTTGAACATTTGTTATTGGAAGAACAAATGAATGGAGCGTATTGATGTCCTGTTCATTGTGTTTCGGGTCGTCAGTGTCCTCTACATGTGATTTTTTAACTTTTTTTCTGCTAAAAACAATCCTACTACTTTTCTTGCAAACCTTACCCCTTTATCATAATTTCTTCCTTTTTTACGAGTTTTTAAAGTTATAACGAACTTTTGACTCAGCCAGTATATGAATTTCATTATATTTAAGATGGTGTAACACTATTAAAATAGACCGCAAAGGATTTTTCCCCATGTAACGGAAAACTTTTGAGTGCCCCTGTAAATGAACAATGAATGCTACACACTACATTTTCAATACCAAACTTGCCATGGCAAACTTTAATAGGGTATATCAATTACATGCCAATCCAAGTATATTTACGCGAGTTAGAGCACGGACAGACGGCGGTCAGACGGCAGACAGAGAAACTGAAGTCATAAACACTTTTCAACTATGCTGGAAATTGTTCAAAACCCATTTGAGTTAAATAAAAGAGTATAAAAATAATAGGTAGACGATAATAAAAGGTATAAGATAGAGCAACATAATAGAGTTTGATTGATTGATTCAAAACGACTATAAGGACGATTATCTATTAAATCGAAGATGATAGAAACATTCTTCCAATTACGAAAATGATACAGATCAAATATAGATACTAAATATTGCATTTGTTTTTCAAGGGGTTGTATACAGATTAAAGTACGAAGTTAAGCTTTTTATATGGACTCTTTTTACCATAACATAGTTTTTTAAAAATCGACCTGCGTCTAAAACAAAAGCACTACAAAAATCTCCTTCTTTTGTGACCAAGACGCTACCAAGTTATGACAATTTTACTTTTATGACTTTTTAGTATTTTCTGTCACTAAAAACATAAAAACTCGTTTTGAATATCCCGATTACAGTTAAGTTAATATGTAACCTCCGTTTCAAAAATTATTGAGTTAACCATTAAATTAAATTTGTATTTACACATTATATACATTTTTATGCTAAATTATATTTAGTAAGTGCCTTTAATCAAGTCTCGAGCACTTCGTTAAAGCGATGTTAAGAATTTATTGTAATAACTAAATTATACTTTGAACTAAAATGCGTTTACAGTCAACAAACAGTCAGAGGACACTGTTGGAAATCCCTAATTAACAATTCTTTGCTGTATCTATGGAAACTATTTTGAAGATAAATTATTCTCTAATTTTAAATTTAAATGGAAACTGAAATATGTTGGCGGTATACTGTTGAATTATTAGTTGGAAAGTCTCCGTCCAGTTATTAGTTGGAAAATCTTCTGACATTTCAATTTATTTGTATCCTAGTTTTAATTTTGTTATTATCCAAGTAATTAGAAGATTCTTCTCATACAATTCACTGTTGATTTATATTTACCTAAGATTTACCAAACTTCGATCTTTTACAGTAACATATGCATGATATTTAATTGTAGCAACGGACTAAATGGCAGTATCTGCATTAAAAGTAGTTTTACAGGAATGATAATAGGCGATATGAATAAGTATTGCACTTGTTTATGTATGGGAATTCAACATAAATATTAAAATGCGAATTTTTAGCCATAATAAACGTATAAGTTTACTTTTAAAAGATTTAAAATTCTAAAGCATTTTATTTGGCAGAGGTTCTTTTTTCTGTGTACAGAAGATTTGGGAGTAAAATCTTTTTTTAATTTATCTATTAATTTGTTTTGGGATATCTGAAAATAAAATCTTAATTGAATTATGTTTTTATGTGTGTATCACTTTAAGAATAAAAATATTTTCTGCTTTTTAAGATTTTTTTTAATATTAAATATTGAATTTTATTATGGTATAATTTTTCAAACTTCGGTCTTTTACAGTAACATATACATGGTATTTAGTTGTAGCAATGGACTAAAGTAAAACGCTTCTCCGTGATATGACAGTATGTGCACTAAAAGTTGTTTTACAGAAATGATAATAGACGATATGAATAAGTATTGCAATTGTTTATGTATGGGAATTCAACATAAATATTAAAATGCGAGTTTTTAACCGTAATAAACGTATAAGTTTACTTTTAAAAGTTTTAAAATTCTAAAGCATTTGATTTGAGGTTCCTTTTTCTGTTTACAGAAAATTTGGGAAGTAAAATCTTTTTTTATTTATCTATTAATTTATTTTGAGAATATTAAAATAAAATTTTAACTTAATTTTATGTCTATGTATGCATCACTTTAAGAATAAAAAAAAGATTTTCTGCTTTTTGAGATTTTTTTTAATTTCTAAATATTGAATTTTATATGGTAGAATTTGCAAACTAGTCGATTTCTATAATTAATTTTTAAATATAAAAATAGTTTGCTAATTATTTGAGGTAAAAATGTATGAAGTTATTAATCATTTATTTTCCATTTTAAAGAGTAAGATTGTTCGTTATTCTAAAAAGTATTTTATGCCTAAGAAAAATGCAAATAAAAATATGAAGAATTTCAACTAAAAATCTTAATAAAATCATATATTAAATATATATGTTTAATTCCGACAAATATTCTTAGTTATATTAAATATTATTTTAAAGTTAATAAAGTAAAAAATTAAAAAATGAAAATGAAATTTATGGTAATTTTTTTTAATTTGTTAGATTTTATAATATTCAAATTTATACGAGCTTTATTAGAAGTTTCTAAATAAAAATAGTTACACATTAATATAAATCAAGTTATTTGACATTATAATAATTAATTTTAAAAGAAATGTATAATTTCTTTATACTGTTTATGAAATGTAAGATATTAAAGAAAGAGAAAATAAAGGAGACTATTATTAACTTTAGAATAATTATTCCTATATGTTAAATTTAAGTGTATTTTTCAATAATAATTCATGTTAAAATTATTTTCCAGTAATTATTATACATTTTTTTATTTCTATTTGCATTCGTTGAAAAAATGCTATCTGCTCAGCTACTTTTTTTTTTCAACTTAAAAAAATATAATAATCATTTGTATAATTTTTTTAACAATTGTGTAATATTACCTATAATTAAAAGTTTTGATTAAAAAAAATAGTTTAAGCTACATGAAAAATTATTTGCTACACAAAAATATTTTTGAGAAAAAAATCCTCTTTTCTGTTAATCGATTCTTAAGAAACAGTAATAATAATAATAATAATAATAATAATAATAATAATAATAATAATAATAAACTTCTTCCTACATATCTTATACAAAAAAGATGTGATAAAAATTAATAAAACGTAATAGGTTTTAGATAAGTCATTAATAAACTATTTAAAATATTAGATCCTAGTACCACGAATGGTATCTTTAGGAAAACTAGCAAGGATTGAAAAACAATAATTTGAATTGATTCTAACTAAGAATTTTCGAAAATGTATTTACTTAATTTTCCAATTATTAGACACTTCTATAACGATGATTAATTTAATTTTTTTAATTTAATAACATCATTCATGTTTTTCTTTTGGACTAATATATAAAACTCAATATGCTGAATAAGAAAATATTAACGAAAAGACGCATTTTGTCGTAAGGCATTCCTTATCCGAATATTCAAACAAACATTGAAACATTTTGGCACAAAGAAAGACTAAAAAGAATGGTACTTTTGGAACAAATATCTAGAGATAATTTAAAAACTATAATTTTAATTGATTCCAACTAATAATTTTTTTAAATGTATTTACTTAATTTTCAAATTATTAGACGCTTCTATGAGGATGATTAATTCAAATCTTTAAGTTCTATACATCGATCATGTTTTTCTTTAGGACTAAAATATAAAACTCAATATGCTAAATAGCAAAATATTAACAAAAAGACGCATTTTATCGTAAGACACCCATTCTCCGAATATTGAAACAAGCATGAAGCATTTTGGTACAAAGAAATAATGAAAAGGATATTACTTTTAGAACAAATATCTGGAAATAATTAAAAGAACACTCATTTTAATTAATTCCAGCTAAGAATTTGTGAAAAATCATATATATTAAAAGGCAAAGCTATTTCTGTAAGATAAGATCAAAACAAATTCGACACAATTGCGCATGCGTCAATTGTTTTTTGAACCTCTTCAATTCCGAAGACAATAGAATGAGTTTCTGCTAGCGTAGCGAGCTAAAAGAGCAGTTTAAAACTCTGAATTTTTGTAAAGGACACAGGTTCGAGCCTAAGCCCAGCAAAATGATTTCTGCAATATTTTTGTCGGTAAATCATTTCAATAATGACATAATTGAGCTGCTCTACAATTTTTGTTATGTTTTCTGATCATTATCAAGAATATATATGTGTGTGTGTCAGAAAGAAAAGTTCGCCATTCTTTTCCGCAAAAAGGAAAACGGAAAAAAATAAAAATCTTCATGTAAGAACTATAAAAGAAATTACCTTGATTTAATATTTAAAAAATGTATAAAATTTTAAAATAAAATTCAAGTAATAAAATATATATATTATAAATCGTTAGCTGCATAAAGTTTCAAATTTAGATTTTAGAGAATGAGACTGATAAAAATAAAATTCATGACAGCTTTTAATGGTCGTGTAGTTAAAAAAAAAATAAATATAAATAAATATTGTCTTTTTTTCATAAAAAAGGCCACAGTAAGTAAAAATAAATGCTTTACCCAAGTATTTTTAGGTAAATTTCTGATAAAAAGCAAGCATAATTGGTTGTAAATTATAAACTTAAAATTATTTCACTTCATTGAATAGGTTACACTGACAGCACCATCTATCGCCTTAAAGAAATATGAATCACTTATGAAATATAGAAATTTGTCACTTTTTCAATAATTAATTTAAAAGCAACTAATTAAAAATTCAAGGATTTTTCGAATGAAACATTCAAGTTATTTACCGTCAAATATTGACCGATACTATCTAGTTATTTATTTAATGTTCAAAATATTCTGGTCATTATAACGATAAATAATTTAATTTTTTAGATTCAAGCTGAATACCACATCATTCAGGTCTTTCTTTGAGGCTAAAGTAGAAAACTTAAAATGTTGAAGGACAAGATAGTAACGCAAAGACGCATTTTGTCATAAATCATTCACTCTCCAAATATCTATATTATAAAGCATGTCCGTGAGTAAATGCAGACGTCATATTGACTGTGGTAACACCTGACTAATAAATTTCGCGCTTACTAAAAAAAAAATAACTTCAAAACAACGATCAATTTCAATTTTTACACATCGAATAGTAAAAAAAAAAGTTCTTTCAAGTGCACTTAATTTGAAAACTGTATATCAATTTACCGATTTTCGCGAATAATTTTCGAGTATGATATTTTTTTAAATGTCTCTATCGCGTTTATCAACCATTACGAAAGGTTAATCCGTTTTCACTTAAAACAATTTAAATACTCCGTTATTTGTTTCAAGCTAGTATTCCGTAATTAAATTAAAACTTCATCAATAAATAAATAAAAAGTTAAAAATAAAACACAAATTTAACAGACATGTAATCGAACTACGCACTTGAACTACTGAAATTATCAGAATCAAAAAGTCTGCTGTAAGTAGCGAAATTTTTGGTTGGTTGGTTGTATTTATGTCGGCCAATTATCTGCACGTGGGATATAGGCCCTAAAGGGGGGGAGTGCCTTCCGTGGAGGTCTTTCGCGAAATCTTTGGCTTTTAACTTTTCTTCGAATCTTCAGCTTTTAACTTTTAACATGAACCTAATACAAAGGTATCGCTTTTAATGGATTTACAAAAATTACTTCATACATTACTGATATTTTTCATATAAATGTGCTTTTTTACGATCTTAAAAAATATATTAAATGTAAAAATTCTATTTAAACTTTCAAAAAAAAAAAAAAAAATAGTTTTCAACTAGGTTCTGTAACCCGGACAGCCCGAGTTGAAAAGCTCCTATTTTAAATAAAAAATTGGACGTTTTGGCATAAAGAAAAAAAATAAAAAGAATGTTGCTTTTGGGACAAATATATTTAATTAATTATAAAGCAATCCTTTTAATGGATTCTGGCTAAGAATTTATGAAAAATTATTTATTTAGTGTTCAAAATATTATGTTTAGGCATTTCAGTATTGCTGAATAGTTTAAATGGTTGAATTTGAAACTGAAAACTATATCTTTGATATTTTTCTGTATTGCTAAAGATAAAATTCTAAGTGTTGAATAAGAAAATATTTTACTATGGCTAACAAGGACTCATTTTGTCATAAAACATTCATTCTCTGAATATTGATGATATTCGAATAAAAATAGAAACGTTTTGGCACAAAGACAGAAATGTGACATCATTGTTTGGTAGATTATCTCAACAATGAAGAATTTATAACTCAATTTCTATAATTAATTCTAACCCCAAAATGTTGGAAAAATTAATTATTTGACATTCAAAATGGCATGTTGATGCATCTATAGAAACGAATAATTTAAGTGCACAAACTTAAAGCTGGCGTCTTATCAGATACATATGTTTTTGTTGCTGTTTCTTTTTTTTGGTATTAAAAAATAGGTTGAAATTTTTGGATAATAAATCGATTGACTGATAAGACAACATTCTGTGGTAAATTATTCGTATGTTAATGTTTGGATAAGAAATAAATATGATGATGACAAAAGCAAAATAGTTATAGCTCTTTCTGTGGAACTAAGCTTGAAATGCTAGTAAACATTGCGAGTTGAATTTTCGAATCGATTGCATACGATTTATTTTATTTTTATTTTTATTTTTATTTTTATTTTTATTTTTATTTTTTTTTGGGGGGGGGAGGGGGGGGGTATTTTTATATGAGATGCGAAATAGCATGCTGACATCTAAAAAAATTGATATTATAAATGCTCAAACTCAAAGTGGTTGTCAAAAAACATTTTTCTAGTTTGACTACGTTTTGTAACGGATTATTTAAAGCGTTAATAACTTTATACTTTTTTATTATTACACGAATTTGGTATCTTCTTAGAATGTGATTGGTTATTTAAATAAAACGCTGCGAGAAATGCAGGCCTCAAACTGAAGGACGTCTTTAAATTTCAATGATATTTGGTTACCTTGCATACACCTGCTTTTTAGAGTTCAAAAGCAAAATTATATATATTGGAATAAAACATTTAATTGCCAACAAGTCATCATACTGACACAAAATTATCTCTATATTTATCTCCAGATAAAAATGGAGACAACATGAGGTCTAAGCAAAGTTGCCACATGATGCACTAATTTAAAAAGATATCCAGTCATTATTAATAAATCTATAATATATTGTGATCGATTCTAACCCAAAACTTTTAGAAAATGAATTATTTAGGAATTAAAATGTGATGTTTAGATATTTATAGACTGTTGAAAGATTTAGCTATGTGTAAATATTTATAGACTATTAAAAGATTTAGCTATGTGTAGATATTTATAGACTATTAAAAGATTTAACTATCGACATTTGGTTATAATTTATATTGTTCAGTTGTTAATGTATTCGAAGATTAAGGTAATTTTTAATTACGAATATTTTTTATTTTTTTTTACTTTTTATTTGTATGCTTCCCTATGACTATTAACGGTATAGTCCTGGGGCTAAAATGTTAAATAATATTCCGATACATAAAATATACTTTAACCCTCTCGTCACTTTGAGCCTCATATGAGGCTCCTACTTCGAATTGCAATATTTGAAAGAAAAAAATATTTTTGTTAATTCCAGCACCTAATAGTGATAGCATATATCAATACATTTACTATTATGACTTTACTTATGTTTCAGAATTTAATAATAATGATATCAATAAAAGTTACATTAATTATTAGTAAACCGTTGATGTTTCTTTTAATTCAAACATATGTTTCACTCTTTAAATTTAAATTAGGGACTCCTTTTCCGAATTAATAATTTATGATAAAAGATAAAAAATACTACTAAATTTTTTATGTTTGTTTAAACTGATTGTAATACGATACTTTCCAAATGTCTTAAAAAAATTCTTCCTTACACTATTTTTATATGAAAAACACGCAACATAACTACATTCGTTAGGTTTCTGTAAAGAACACATTCCTTAAATTTCAGTAAACTGTAACTTCTGTGATTCGATGGATGCTTTTAATTTTGTTAGCGTAAAATTATTTTTTCCCAAAATTGGAAGAAAAAAATACAGTGCGAGAGTGTTAAGGAACTTATAATCATTATAATTTAAACTTCACATCTGACTCTAAATTTCTAAAAAAAAGAAAAAAAAAGTTTAAAATAATGGGTTAAGAAAAATCCATAAAAGCAAATAACGCGAATAAATAAAGTTAGCCATATTCTTTATAATAGAATATAACTCAAACATTAAATTTATCTGAATGCCAAACAGAAAAAGTTTTTTCCCTAAAAAACTCATTCTACGTATTTTCAAAAAGGATTATAAAGAATTTTACACAAAAAGAAAGAACGAAATCTAATTCTGATCTAGTTCTCTGAATTTCTGAAAAAAAATATATTTATATGAGATTTAAAATAAGGTATTCAGAAAATTCATAGAACCAGATAACGCAAATAAATAAAGTTCGACTGTACGCCACATTCTTTATGATAGAATATTACTCAAGCATAACACTAAAAATGTTCAACATAAATTCTTTGAAAGCCGCTTTTTTTCTTAAAAACTCATTCTACGTATTTTTGAGAAAGATTAGGAAAAAACTTACACAAAAAGAAAATGTTACATGTAATTTTCAAACATTTCTCTAAATTTCTGAAAACAATATTTATATGAGATTTAAAATAATGTATTCAAACAATTTTATAAAACCAGATAAAGAAAATAAACAAAGTTAGGCTATATGTCAAATTCTTTATGATAGAATATTACTCAAACAAAATTCTCAAAATTTTATATATAAATTTCTCTAAAAACCAAAAAGGACAGAGATTTTTCTTTCTCAAAAACTCAGTCTACGTATTTTCGAGAAAGATTAGAAAACATTTTACTGAAAATGAAAATTTTATATCTAATTTTCATACATTTCTCTAAATTTCTGGAAAAAATATTCATATAAGATTTAAAATAATGTATTCAATAATTTCATAAAACGTGTAATTCCAGATAACGTAAATAAATAAAGTTAGACTATACATCATATTTTTATGATTGAATGTTACTCAAACATAATACTCAAAATGTTAAATATAAATTTCTCTGTAAGCCAAAATAACAGTTTTTTTTCTTCCTTAAAAACTTTATTCTACGTATTTTCACGAAAGATTAGAAAGAATTTTACACAAAAAGAAAATCCTGCATCTATTTTTCATATATTTCTCCAAATTTTTGAAAAAAAAGATTTATATATGAGATTTAAACTGGTGT